>OY757317.1:63824953-64424953 GCA_963583905.1 Stenurella melanura | reverse complement strand
TTCAAGTAAGTAAGTTTCATTTCGTAATAACTTTTTCAATTTTTTTAAAATCGCTCTGTATGCATATTTGAAAGCCTCAAAAATATCTACAATTTGATGTGCCAAACATGGTCGTAGATTAAAAAATAAGGAAGTTATAAGCCTGGGGAGTTTTAACTGGCGGGCCCTGTATGTTCCAGTTTCGATATCTTGCACATATTCATGTTGTATGCTTAATAAAAAAATCTTACGTCTTGGTCTAAAGTTATAATAAAACAGTTGATATAAGGCATAACACTTTACATACCTCTAGCAATCACCTTGAATTGTAAATTTAAATATGAAGTATTGTACCATGCTAAAATAAACAAATACAAAATTTAAGTCTAAGAGAAGTTATCGTGTTCACAAGGAACGGTCTACACACATACATACGTCTTCTATTCGATATTTGAGTTCAATTTATTGAATGTGATGAACATATTCTTTCTTTGAAAACATTCAAGCTGTACGTCATCATGTGATTTTTCTCTATTGAACCGTCGTGTTTACAAGAATTTTATTAAATTTTCAAAATTATACGATTCGAGTTAGCTAGAAAAAGAAAGTATAACATGTTCATAAATTAACCTCAATATTAGTTTTTCTAATGACTAGGCACAGCCCCAGATACAATTTTCGTGTCATGCAAAATGTGGCGTTTGTACGCTCCCACGATTCGGTTAATTAAATTAACCTTTGCCCTAATTTGATTGCTTGGTAACATGTCTTTGCTGGCCGCAGAGAGCGTGCAAGATTATGAAGAATGTTACATGTGACTCATTTGATTAAAATTAACAGCAGCACTTCAGAGAAATTTATTTTAATTAATTAATTAATATTATTATTATTACTATTCTGTGATCCAATTCTATTTCAAATCGACTGCGATCAACTTTTGCTGCAGCTGACAATCAACTCGCGGACAGTGACAACCAAGTGTATCACCATAATGTTTGTTTACGTTTTCCACTTCTTACGTGTAGGTACCGATTAATACTATCTAATGTCAGTGTAATTTATTTGTTTACTAGGTGTAGCAAAAGCATAGTATTACATTCGCGATTATGACGATTATTCGTTCAGAAGATTTGCGCCACTCGCCTTCGGCTCGTGGGCTTAAATATCATCTTCGTGAATAATGGCTATCATAATCGCTCATATAATAATATACTAATTAATTTCAGATGTTGATGTGCTCGACCTTCTAATATTAGATAAAATTATGTTTAAAAAACATATGTATAAATAAGTTTTAAAATTGTCAGACAGCTGGATTATGAAAATTTTATATGATATTTATTGCACGTAACTAAAGATAAGTTCATCAAATCTCAGTCTGATGTAATAATGTCGCTCCTGATTTATAACCTCTAAAACTATCTTGATGTCAAGTGTTTGTGATTATTAATTTACTTCCACATCCACGTAGCGGATTGGAAGTATAGTAATCGTAAAAAAAAATTTCAAACATTTTTCTTTCTTGAAACGTCGAGATTTTAAATTTGAGCGAGAAAATTTCTGTCTGTCTGTCTGTCGGTCTGTAGTTTGTAACTTTTTTTGTCGGCACGTTTTTCCGGAACGGTTTAAGATATTGACTTGAAATTTTGTACAGGTATATATTATAACGAGATCTGGAACTGCATTGTTTTTTTGAACATATCTGGTGAAGGATTGGGGGTAAATAGGGGGAACCAAGTAAAGCAAGCTGGTAAGAGTACAGAAACTTGAAATTTGGTGTACACCGGGTGGCCACGAGTCAATGTACGCCCCCAATAATTTGGTTTGTTTTTGTATTTAAAAATTTGGTTTTTGGTACGCATAAATTAGACAATAATAAGCTACTTTTAGACTAACAGGAATGAAAATATCCCTTTCGGTTGAACTGGAAGTGACATCAACTTTTTTTTCTTAAATGGAATGACTATATTTTTTTTATGGTTTCTCATTAAGCATAAATTTCTAAGTGCAACAGTTTTTTCAGATGTAAAAAATTCCAAAAATAAGTGAGATACGAACAATTTTTTAATTTTTTCAAAATGGCCGCGTCAGATGAATGCGATGTAATAAAATTACTAAGTAGGCTATGGAAATTATTAGTAAGGTTGTAGACTTGTCTGTAAAGAAGAAAATAGTTATTTGAATTACTGATAGGTACCAGTATTTTTAGTTAAAAAAAAAACGGAATTTCATTTTCATTTCCGTAGGGGTCCTATGGAATTTTTTTTAATGGATCTCTGCTATTTCTTTTATTAATCAGAAATAATGATTCATAAACTATAATTTTTTCGCCATTAATCATTTCTTAACGATATCCTTCGTAATAATAGAAGTATTTTTAAAAAGTAAGCACCAACAAATCATTTTAATAAGGTACCTATCTACATTTGTTGACCCAACCATTTCGATAAGACAAATTGAACATGAATTACCAGTTTCCAAAGAATCAGCCAGAGAAATTTTAAAGAAACACGGCTATCGTTCTTATAAATATCAATTGCATCAATTTTTGTATGAGAATGATTATCAACGAAGAATAACCTTTTGTAATTGGTTACAGTTACGCCAATTATGAAATGAGAATTTTATCAAAAACATTTTGTTCACTGATGAATCGAGATTTACAAACCTTGAGTTATTTAATCTAAACAACACTCGATATTGGGCAATTGATAATCCCCATATTATGAGACAGGGGCGGTTTCAGGAGCGGTTTGGCTTCAATGTTTGGTTACGCGTACTGGGCGACCATATCATAGGTCCAATAATTTTTAACGAAACTCTAACTGGACCAAGATATCTAGAATTTCTCCAAAATATAATAGTTCCACAGATTAATCAAATTCCCAATACCAATATTGACGAGGTTTACTTCCAACAAGACGGGGCTGGACCACACAATGCTATTATCGTTAGTGATTACTTAAATCAATTATTTCCAGATCGTTGGATTGGGACCCATGGTCCAGTCAGATAGCCTGCAAGGTCGCCTGACTTAACCCCACTCGATTTATTTATTTTGGGCGCATTTGAAAAATATAGTCTACATGACTGCTCCAACCACAAGGCAATATCTGGAAGAAAGAGTTTGACACGAAATTGCACAAATAACACCTCAACAATTACAGAATGTTAGACGTGCAGGGATAAGTCGCGCTACTCTGTGTATTAATCATATCGGTGAACAGTTTGAACAATTTTTATAATGGTTTATTATA
Organism: Stenurella melanura; assembly: GCA_963583905.1. Classification (NCBI taxonomy): domain Eukaryota; kingdom Metazoa; phylum Arthropoda; class Insecta; order Coleoptera; family Cerambycidae; genus Stenurella; species Stenurella melanura. The sequence continues at coordinate 64,421,717 of OY757317.1, read as the reverse complement.
ATTTAGGTTTTAAATAGTTTTGTTATTCTTGGTAATTTATTCATGGTTGTAACGTTATACCTATTAAAATTATTTCTTGTTTAATTTGTTTACTTTTTAAAAATACTTCTATTATTACGAAGGATATCCTTAAGAAATGATTAATGGCGAAAAAATTATAGTTTGTGAATCATTATTTCTGATTAATAAAAGAAATACCTAGCACAGTTCCATTAAAAAAAATTCCATAGGACCCCTACGGAAATGAAAATGAAAACTACTTATATTCCGTTTTTTTGAAAAAAAAAAAAAACGAAAAGTACTGGTACCTATCAGTAATTCAAACAACTATTTTCTGCATTACAGACAAGTCTACAACCTTACTAATAATTTCCATAGCCTACTTAGTAATTTTCTTACATCTAAAAAATTGTTCGTAAGTATCTCACTTATTTTTTGGAATTTTTTACATCTGAAAAAACTGTTGTACTTAGAAATTTATGCTTAATGAGAAACCATCAAAAAAATAAAGTCATTCCATTTAAGAAAAAAAAGTTGATGTCACTTCCGGTTCAATTGGAAGTGATCTGGAACTAAATTATATTTTTGGATTATTCCGTTGAAGGGTTGGGGGTTAAATAGGAGTAAATAGAGGAAAATAAGTAACGCAACCTGTTAAGGGTACAAACACTTGAATTTCGGTATATGTACTAGAAGCCAAGACCTCACATTTTTTAGAATACTTTCCATCCCCCCACCACCCTTACCCCATTATTAAAGGAGTTGATAAAATAAAATTGAGATATTCAGTTAAAATTTGGTACGTGTATGTATTATAACGAGATCTGGAACTAGATTATATTTTGAGATGATTCCGTTGAAGGGGTAGGGATGTAAGTATAAGTAAATAGGGGAAAATGAGAAAGCAAGCTGTGTAGTGTACAAAAACTTCAGGTTTGATGCGTATACTAGAAGCCAAGCCCTCAGATTTCCTTATAATATATTTCAACCCACCCACCACCACCACTCCATTTTTGAAGGAGTTGGTCAACTAAACTTGAGATATTCACTTGAAATTTGGTACATGTATGTATTTTTTGTTGAAGAGGTGGGGGTAATTGTGAAAATCAGTAGTGCAAGCTAGTAAGAGTACAGAAAATTCAGTTTTGGCGTTTATGCTAGACACCAATGCCTTAATTTTTAACATTGAAAATATAACTCCACCATTTTGTGCCGGTCGCCATATTGGATTTGGAATAACGTCACACAGCTTATTGTATTCTACTTTATATACCATTTCATTTGATACCCATGTCAAAGGGATTGTCATGAAAAAGGTAATCCGCCTTATTTTGCCGGCCGCCATATTGGATTTAGAATAACGTCACACAGCTTATTGTATCGTACTTATCATACCCTTTCATTTGATACCCATGCCGATGGGGTTGTAAGAAAATGGACGATGCGCCATTTTGTACCGACCACCATATTGGATTTAGAATGACGTCACATAGTTTGTTGTATTCTACTTTATGTACCCTTTCATTTGATACCCATGTCGAGGGGGTTATCAAGAAAAAGGTAATTTCTTCGAGCGGATACAAGTTTTCATTCAAAAATTTAAAAAACCGCTGCCTAAGGAATCGCTACCTCCACATCGAAATTTTCCATCCAAGTCTCTTTAAAGGAAAACATCTAGACTATAATTGCACTCTAGTATGTGGAAATAATTGATCATAGAATTTTAATAATACTTGAGGTCAATGTAAAAATAAACAAATAACAAAGTTGAAGTCAAATTTTGTTTCATTACTTTTCGTGGCCATTTTCTAAAAGGTGGGTCATTTTCTTGTATTTATTACTTCTATTCCTATTCACGTTGCAACATGTATTATTCAATGGAAATTCTAAATTTAGTTTTGATATACTTCTGCTTAAGGATTCCTGGTATCATATGACCTCAAGATTACTTATTTAATTAATTATATTATCAATTACTAGATCAAAACAAACAAACTTTAATGAAAGCAATGCACTATAGAAAATCAAATCATTTTCATTTCCAGATTATCAGTATTCTGTTTTTTATTATTTATGAATCCAGTATCGACAGTCACGTAAAAATCCCAATGCATACATTTAAATATTATCAAGATTGATGGAATGAAAAAAATATAGTTCAATCTATATTGATAATTAAATCTGTTAAAATGAAATACATATGTTGTGTTATAGTTACAACACAACAATATGATTTATTAAATGATACAACGTATTGTTTTTTCGAGTACCTTCTCTTATCATTTGTGTACTGATTTCGTTTAAAGTCGTCTTTAAGTACACAATTTATTAAAATCATGTGACGATTTATTACCAGAGCTAAGTCACAGCCAGTTGTGGTTCAGTAAGGTGCGGTGAATTAAAAGACAAGTTTCGCGGTAACATTTTTTAGAAGGTACATAATTTTTACATAACTACTAGTAATTAGAATATAGTTTGCATAAAATATTTGTAGTTTTAGATAACGAACTACAATCATAGTTATTAACATACTTGGTAATTGTTACGCAAAAAGTACTTCCATTTAATATTATTTCAATATACTTTTCCATTCTTTTGAATCTTTAGCTTTGTTTTCGCGTTAACTAAGACAAAACCTCGTGACCTGGTCCCATGATTTATTTAATAGAAGGCGTCGTCCATGTAATTACTAATTATAATTATGTTCATACAATAACTTTTATTGCGGTTTGTTGTTTAATAGTTTTTTATGTAGTGGATTTTGTTGCAATTTAGTAGATGCATATTTTTTGTAATAATACGTCACACATTTTGAATTTATACAGTTTCATGAAAAAAAAGTGTTAAGGGTATGTACCAATATCAATTTTTCTTTGCCATAAAGTGTAGTAAAATTAATTTGTACCTAACTTCATTTCTGGGAAAATTTGTGTAGTTAATCGTTTGAAACTTTTGCGTTTTAAACTGGAAGATATTTTGACATTTAACTAGGGAAAATTGAGCTAATTTAAAGGGAGTTACAAACATTTTAGACCAGTGACTTTAATTTATAAAAGTGTTGTTGCTCTTAGCATGCACTTTTTGTAAAAATAGTAAAGAAATAGTCATATTACGAATTAAATACTCTTGATGTAATTCACCCGCCACTAAAGTTATTGTAAAATTACGGCAAAATTCATAATTGTTTATAAGACTTTTTCTTTATAACATCCGTTCTAATCGTCCGATTTCACCGATTGTGTTCCCCATTTTAAGCAGAGATATCATAGTTTTGGCACTGTTGAAACTTTTGTAGTTAACATTCTCAAAAAATTCTAAATGGAGGCTATTTGTCAGATATATTTATTTATTAAAAATGTATACCAATGCATCGCATCGAAAAAAACGGATGGTAATGTAGATGTACCTAGTATCGTAGGGTCTGATAGACACGACAAGGATTTTATATAATTTAGGCCGGAGCCATGTGGCCGCTACGATACCTATCAACTCTACTCACAAGGGGGATTCAAGTTACCCTTCAGACTTCCGAAGACGAAAATAGACAAAATTATACTTACTGTGATTGCTACCTAGACCGGTAGCACGGGAAAGATTCTGGTGAACAATTAGTTCACGTCTGCGTCTCATGGAGACCTTTCTTAAGCACGTAAAATCGACTACGAGATATTTTTTATCATTGCCACTGGCGCAAAACAATTTTTAATAGATTTTTTTTTTGTAAAATAAATGCATCATTTTTATCAATTAGTTCACGTCTGCGATGTTAATATTAGTTTACTTTAGGAAAGAAAACCGACCGGAAGCGCAATCGCAGACGTGTAGGTGGCGCACTAGTCTTTAAAATCGGCAATCGCATTTCTCTCAGACGATTTGGCTGTGTGTGATATTTTTATACATTTTCGATTATGCTACCGATTCCGATAATTTTGTACGATTAGCTAACGTCTGCGAGGTGCATTATCAAAAACTTTGAGCTGTATCAAATTATTATCAGACGCGTAGAACAAGCCCAGACGTTTGTCTGTACGCTTTTACTTTGTAAAAGAAAAAATAATTTTTGAACAATTAGTTTACATCTGCGAATGGTTTTTTATGCAAAGTACGTAATTTTTAGACCACAAGGTTATTCGCAGATGTGTATATTGTGCATAGTTACTTATATGAGAACGATCGCATGAACTTTATTTGCGGTCGCTTAAAAAAAATACTTTCAAAGAAAGAGTTTTTCTTTGATTTTATAGTCGGTCAAACAAACATTTAACTATTTACTACCGTTATGGCAAGAAAAAACCAATTCTTATGAAGAAGTGGTAAAAAAAGGGGGGATGGGCGCGGCAACACCCACGTCATTTGCTGAAAGCATTTTCGTTGTCGCCAGGGTTTTGTTAAACGGAACGGAAAAATGACAACATCACGAAGAAGAAGCAGTACCGCCAGTACCGGATCAAGAAAATACGTTACAACGATCGGTGGTGGGAGTATAACGGGTGCTCTCATAGAAATTGGGCAAGAGGCTACGAATTCTTCGGTATATCTTTTACACAGATGTTTGAAACTATTAATGTGTATTGTAGGCGGTATTTACAAACAATTCATATAATTATGTAGGTATACACAGTAATTATAATACATTTCATGACAAAGCAAGACCCATAGAATACACTAGCTAAAATGATAACGTGCGGAACGTTCGTGAGCACCTGATAAATTAATTTTATTGAAATATATGCAAGTCGTAGGCGTCTGCAAAATTCACAATGAGTAAGCACAAATCAATTACTAACGCGGTTTGTACACACAGACGTGAACTGATCGTTCCACTGTGTATATGGTATTCAAAGTTCTTAATCTTAATGTTAAAAATATTTATGCAGACGCTAAACGTCTGGGAAAAATATTTTAATATTGTAATACCATGATAGCAATAAACAAGTTATTCGCAGACGTGAGTTGATCGGTAAAAAATGTGTGTTATTTTTTACAAATTAATTTTTTATTTACTTACATTTATACACGCGCGCAACGTCTGCGCATGCGTCCATAAGTATCGGTATATCAATAAATTTTAATATCTATTTGTGTGAAAAGTAAGCTTATTGTAAAAAATTACCGGAATCGGTAGCATAATCTAAAATGTATAAAAATATCACATACACAGCCAAATCGTCTGGGAGACTGTTCAAGTACTTTTTTTTTCTCGGTGGAGGGGAAATCCGTCATGGACACTCGGTCTATGGGCTCAGTAGGACCGAGTGGTGCCGGAATCCTACCGGCTAAAACCCCTCCGTCTTCAGCGCAGGCACCCGGGACCGCGTAAGCATTGCTTCGGGTGCTGCGCAGGCTGCCTGTGGGTGGTATTACGCAGCTCTATCGTCGGCTTCCTTCGTGCCAATGATGACCACACAAAGGTCGTTGAGTGTCTTCCACTTTTGCTCAGTACTCAGCATAGCTTTTACAAAATTGTGTTCGTTAAGCCCTTGTCCAATGGCCCTATATGCGGTCTGCTGTCCATCGTGGGCAGTGAAATAAAGTGTGGGCCAGGGTATCAGCCATGGGGCAGTAAAAGCACGTATCCGAGTCTCTCTTCTTGGTCTTGCAAAGGTAGGTACCAAAGGTGCCGTGCCCACTGAGCATCTGGGTAAGGTGATAACCAAGTTGCCCGTATTTGCGATCCGTCTAGGGTTTGATGCTCGGAATGAGCAACCTGGTCCAACGCTCCTGCCAGCGAGTCATGAGGGAGCTGCGATTATATGCTCTGGCAGCGATATCTGCACCATGATTATAGGCCCGTTCCATTGCGAGCAGATCCATGGGTGGTGCTGCAGAGAGCACCTGTAGTGCTGCACTTGATACCGTACGGTATGCGCAGCATATACGTATGAGAATGGTACGTTGTGTCCTAAGTAATCTGCCTTTGTTCCTGTCTACCCTGAGCCCTTCCGACCATACTGGGGCAGCGTAAAGAAGTATGGAGGTCACCACAGAGCTGATGAGGCGGCGTGTGCAGGTCCTCGGTCCTCTAGTCCTAGGCATGAGCTTGGCAAGTACTTAAAAAGACATTATATAACGGGTGACGCCTTTCGCAGACGTGAACAGATTGTTTTTAAAAGCCGGTTTTCGATACAAATGCGATTGCCGATTTCAAAGGCTAGTGCGCCACCTACACGTCTGCGATTGCGCTTCCGGTCGGTTTTTTTCCCTAAAGTAAACTAATTTAACATCGCAGACGTGAACTAATTGATAAAAATGATGCATTTAGTTTGCAAAATAAAAAATCTATTAAAAATTGTTTTGCGCCATCCAGTGGCAATGATAAAAAATATATCGTAGTCGATTTTATGTGCTGAAGAAAGGTCTCCATGAGACGCAGACGTGAGCTAATTGTTCACCAGAATCTTTCCCGTGCTACCGGTCTAATAGTCTGCTCTCTCCGTCGAAATCTTATGTCGGGCGGTGCACTTTTAATGAATATACCTTATAATTAGCACTTTCTTAGAAACACTTCTTAATAATTCAGACCGTCGCACAGAGGGGCCAAATTAGAATTTAGCTGGCCAAAAATATGTTTTCAGTTTATCTGCTAATTTCAGGTATAAATTAGCTCATACTTGATTTAAATACTTAAAAGATAAGTTACAAGTATTATACAGGGCGAATCATAAGAATTACCTACATATTTAATATTTCCATTATTTTTCATCCTCATTTATTCATTTGAATATTAAATGGTGAATGATAAATATAAGGAAATATTTATTTACAATTATGTTTATTTCTTTTATAAAAACAAGCATTTTATATGGGTATATATTTATTACACTAATAAGCTTATTTAAAATAAGGTGATATTTGCAAAACACTACCAATTTTCATCTGAATCTTCGGTGTCAGACGTACTGTCACCTTCGGTGTCTGTTTCTTCTTCATCCTCTGGAACCGATTCTTGCGTTATATCAGGTTCTTCTAAAAGGTCTAAAACTGATGTGCTTAAGGCTGATCTCTTTTTGGTCAGTTTCCGTGAAGATGTTATTAGTGGATCCGATGATACCAGTAGATGATTGAAAATGTCCTGCATCGTTTGTTGACCCTTGAATGACCTTCCCTGTATTTTCGAATGTCCTTATTTCGTGCTTCCTGCGCTTCTTCGATAAGCTGACCAATAGGAAGGATAGCTGACCTTATGACTTCAGAGCCATGTATTAATATTTTGTGCACTGTTGTGGGCATCGATACCATGGATAAAGGTTAACATACAATTGTGCGGCTTCTCGGCAGTAGACTTGGAATTTGTCAACGTTAATTTTATAACCACTAGCAATTGCGTGTAAAATTACTTTAAACTTATTTATTAATTGCACATCAATGCCTGTTATACTTGATGATAGTTCAGGGTTTTTAAAAAAAATTCGAGCTGTGTTGCCATCATTGCTGCTGCCAAATTCTGGTTTTGGCTTGTCTACTATCAAACCCATTTTACTTTTAAATTCTGTTTGAATTTTCTTTTTAGTTTCAAGAACCACATTTTTGTCTTGTTCGCTTCTACTTTGCCATTTTGTTATTGGTAACTTATATGCCAAATGCAATAAACACTCAAAAAAGCGGATCCAAACATGGAGTGTAGATAAGCCAAACTTGAAATTTGATTCGTCAACAGCTCTCGCATACATTTTTTTGAGATTGTTAAAGTCTTTGGATGTAGCTTTACATAGATAGCATCTCAAGGTCGATGCTGTTTCAGTAGCCGCATTACACACCTTGCCATCAGTCATTGTGAAATGTAATGAATGCTTAACTTCAAATCTGCTGCCATCCAGTTCATAAGGAGTGTTGACAAGAGTTGCAATTCGGCTTTCTATATAGCTCACTTCTGCTTTTGTCACTTCTGTCGTCTCGTGAATGAATTGTAGCCTTATAGGACGACAAAACCTAGGTGAAGACGGACGAGGATTTTGCCAAACGATCTTACCATTTTCAGTTAATAGCTGCAGGGGCACTAATGATGTTAGGAATTCGTAGCTATCTGACTGCGATTCTTTTGCAAATTTTTGTTTATATTCGCTGTGGCCTGCGCTACCATCGCATCCCCATTTCGAAATTAATGTCAATAGCTTAGTTTCTTGCTTAGTTAAACTTGACAGAACTTGCTTTTGTAAGGAGATTATCCTTTTCGCAGTATGATCTAGCAAAACTCGCAACAAGACCTCCGCTTTCTCTTCTGTTACTGTGATGTTTTCAGGGTAACATCCTTGTTTCGCTTTTTGCAATGTTTTGTAAGGGGGATATCTGTCTCTTGCTAAGTCCCTTATTAAATTATATTGATGCCTTGTCAATTTTGCTTCAATATATACTGATAAAACTTTAGCAGATGACACTTTTACATCTGCAGGCTGTTGAAATATTCTGTAAGCTTTTTTATATTTCGATGCTCGTGTCGGAGTTGTAGTTGCCACTTCTTTCACTACTGAAGCTGCATCTCTTTGACCTTTGGAACGAAGACTCATTCCAGCTGCAAATACTAATTCTTCTGTAGACATATTTGATCTTAAATTTTTTGTCCTTCGACGCTTTGATCGTTCACTGCTTTCAATAAATGTAACTCCAGGTCGGCCACGTGGTGTTGGACGAATCTCTCTTACAGAGAAAGCTACAGATTTTTGCAGCCACTCTTGATTGTCCCGTTGCAATCTATCCTTTTTTCGTTGAGCTTTGTTCCATCTCCTAGTAAATTGATGCTTGAATGTACATAAAACAGCACTAACAGACTTCTTTTGTGTTTCCGAGAAATTTTGCGTTTTAAAAAAATGGTCCCTTAAACAGTCACATTTGTCAGAAATGCGTTTAGCATCAAACCCCAGTAATAAATTTACGAGGTCCATATTCGAAAATATAACGGATTGATCGCCAGACCCTGAAAAGAAAAAAATACCACATAAGCAAAACGAAGAAAAAGCTACATTTTATATTCTTACTATGCGTCTTATTTCATCTCAGTCGAATATAATATATTTCTCTACGTTACGAAAACCATATTGACAATAATTTATATTTTGAGCTCAAGACTCATGTGCCAAAATAAAAATAAAGGTGTATAATAAAATTGCATTTAGGTTTTACTAGAAGCCAATTCAGTAGTTTTTATCAACAACTTGATGCGTAGATGCACATTTAAGTAGTCCATTTTTTGCTCAGTATTTTCTAATGTCTATAATATTGACTATTTGAACATCAATTTTTTTACGTAGGCCCTAAATTGAACACCATATATGTTCCTGCATTTTCGTATATTGCTAGTATAACTATCTTATCCAAAAACTCGCATGTAGGACGTTCCGTTAAAAAAAATATAAGTTTCTATCATCCTACATAAATGTCGCTTATTTAAAAATATATTTTCTATGGCCCTATAATCTATATGAGACCAAGTCAATATCTAATTTAAATATTTAATATTATGGGCGCTAAAAATTATTACGTTCAGAGTAGGCCACCCTGTATAACAAATTTTGAGAACACACTGCCATAATCTTGGCAGAAAGTGCAATCTTCCAATTACATTCTTAATTAACTGAAGATTTGCAGTTCTCCCTCACTTTAATAAAAGTTTGAATTATTATTCACAAATTTAAATGCATTTTCAAAAATAAAATAGCTTCTCCAAAAAATGGCGCAAATAAGCGCAAATTTTTATCGTTTCGCCAGCAAGTTCTAGTCACATACAATATGTTAAAAAATATATGGCCATTTAATTTAGCTTAATACAGAACTAAAATTTAACACTAAAGTTTGTTTTTCCTCGAAAGAATCCAAGTTTCAACAGAAATTTTTAACAAAAATACTGAATTATTCTAAAATGTAATAAGTGACTTAAAGAGTACTTACCACCAGGTATAGAATCCATGTTAAGTTCACTCGTAAATAACAAAAAATCGTTTGCATATGAATTATTTAAAACAAGTACAAAACTAAACACCTCTTGCACTTAAAACATCCAAGTTTAAACCGATGCTCTAGGAATAGGTTTTGCGTTTTAAACCTTAGGAAGGGTCATTCCAGGTAGGTAGGTACATCCTTTACAGATAAGCATAATTAAAATTATATTACAGGCAAGATCGTAAAATCATTTTTGGCCAGCTAAATTGTAATTTGGCCCCTCTGTGCGTCGATGGATTCTATGAGTACTCAGACAAGTACACAAACATAACGGGATCAAATGTACCCGCGGTAAGTAGTTGTCCGACTCACGCCACAGAATCGCACGTCCGTCACAAATCTTATAATTAGTGGATCAATAAGAAATCGAATACAAAATATATATTTTCATTTATTGAAATAATTCATAAAATGAATAAAAATATAAATATTCAATACTTAACTAATGTATATAAGGCAAACATCAAAGAGCGAAAGCTAGCCGTTACCTACTTTAGGAGTGTAACTCATCCAACGTCGAGAGAATTATGACAATCGACTGTACAAGAAGATTCAAACTCCCAATTAGTAATGATTGTAAAATGTATGCGGAACTTTTTGAGAAGTATTCACTTTTAATTTTGCATTGAAATTATCGAAATGCTTGAAATCCTTGTCAGGATACTTAAAGAAGCTATCTGTATGAGATCGATGGTTTTCCTGCTTTTATAAACGCACTAATGGCATCGAACCCAAATATACTTTTTTCCGTCGACTCGCGTTAGAGCGACTACTATGGCGATGTCCGCCTGAGCCTGGATTAAAAGTATTTTGGTTTCGTCGGAATCGACCCTTCGACTTTGAATTTTTTGACTAATTTTTGGTACGTTCTAGTGGTTTGGGCAAGGATTATGCTTTCCTCCTTTGAGGATAACTAACTGAGGATTTTGATTTTTATTGAGAAAACCATCACATTGATTTTTTCTTAAACTTTGACGTTTAAAATAACTACTCGCTACATCCTGACTGAGGATTTCGCCCTGTGAACCACTAAATTCGTGGTACTTTCGAAAAATTCATCTCGAAGAGCGGTTTTCCGCTATGGTCAAGTCTCTATTGTATTTTCGAAAAATTTGTTGGACGGAGCAACTCTCCGCCATGTGTGATTTTATTCGTGGTACTTCCGAAAAACCAAATTCGTGGCACTTTCGAAATATCAAATTCGAAATCTCAATTTTTTTGAGTACTTTTGCAAATTCGAACGACGGAGCCGATTGACCGTCGTCCTCGAGATGAAAATGTTTCTATTGGGTGTTTTCACTATGTGCAAATTTGTTTTTTTGATATTATTAAAATGAAGTACTTGTTATACTAAAACACTTATGGATATTTAAACAGCATTCTATCGTCCATCAAATTAAAATTTCAACAAATAAATGACATAAATTTTAGTAATTGATCGAGTACGCAAAACACGCGGTGACGTCATCGGTTATATTAGTTTCTTAAATCGCGTTTAAAAAATGTTAAACACAACATTTTATTCGCTTTATTTACCTTTTACATGTGATTAAATAAGTAACGCCTATCTAATGCGGTATTTAAAAAGCTACTTATGGGAAATTTATCTGCAAAATAACGTGTTTAGAACACAAAATGACACTAACAATATAACTGATGACGTCATGAGTGAATTGATGTAGTGTTTTGGCGAAAAATGTTCAATTCAAAAGTAAAATGGCTTATTTTAAGGTATTATTAGACTGTTTCTCAAAATTCAAGTGTTTTTAACGATAATAAAGCATCATCTTCACAGTGAAAGTGAATTTAAAATTTGTGAAAATACCTAATTATTTTTAGTGAAATAATTTTTCACGCAGATTTCGATGAAAGATGATGCCAAAGGTGGTTATAAGTCTTTTGAATGTTTCAAAGATGATTTTTTCATGGGATTTTTTGTCTGGATTTATTTTCGTAGTAAGTTGGACATTTTTCAAAGGGATCGTTTTACTGGGTTCAATAACAGTAACGCTGATAGGCGAAGATACACCTTACAGTGCAACTAAAACTCAGCCCCACCACTGAATATGCGTACTGTTGTACCAGCAGTCGTTTTTCATAATAAAAAAAAATCAGTGTAGTACGTAAGAAGAAATATAAAAAATGTAACTTCAGATAGTAAAGAGCCTGACACATAGCCCCCATTTCGAATTTCTCGAAAATGTTAATAATAATAGTCTCAACAGTGCCAAAACTAAAATCGTTGATATCTCGGCATAAAATCGGCCAAAAAGAGTCCACAAAAGGTGAAATCGACGTATTTTTTCAAAAATTTTGCACTTATGAAAAAACGGACACCGAGGGTCCATTTGATAATCATTGAAGTGTATGCAAAAAAATTTGAGCAATCTAACTGAAGAATTCGTATAGTTATGCAACTTTGAATACGGAACTCAAAATTTGCCAAAATTCGCGAGTCTGATATGTAAAAATAGTATTTATTATTCAACCATAATGGAACCAATTTCTTTTAAAAGTACATGTATTCCCGAGTAAAATGAGCTTTAGAACGTTCAAACCAGACGATTAGAACGGAAGTTATAAAGAAAAAGGCTTATAAACAATTATGAATTTTGCTGTAATTTTGCAATAACTTTAGCGGTTAGTGATACATCAACAGTTTTTTTTTCTGTAATGTAGCTAATTTTTGCCATTTTTTTCAAAAGAAATCGGCGTGCTAAGAGCAACATCACTTTTAATGTATTGTTTGGCCTAAAATCGCTGGTTTATTAGCTAAGTTGTGATATATTCAGGGTATAGCTAGAATCATGTCTATTAATGTACTGAAATGGCAGATATCTCATATTATTGAAATCGCCATCTTGAATTTCGGCATTTAAATCTTTCACATAAAGAACTAGGACAGCAAAACATACTCTTCGCCAGTTAATTGAAGCTTATATACAGTGTGAACCTAAAGAAACACACAAAATTCATATCTTTGGTATGTGTCAATTTTCAAGAAAATCCTCGAACAGGTCGATTTTAGTTTTGTAAATGCTACATTTTGTTACTATACCAAAATTTATGACGTCATTGGTCTTTTAATGAGAACAGACATTTTTGTTTACTGTTTTTGGTGGTATATTCCTTCAGGTTTCTGGTGATATAAAAAAAAATGATATTACCTTTCGCAAATTCGCGAGTAATGTTCCACTTTCTTATGGACTGATCAATCTTGTTGCCTACATTTTTGTTTTAACTAGCATGAAAACATTTGACATAAAAACAAAACAAAGAAAATAATAAAATAAAATCACCTTAACAACAGAGAGATACAGGCCTTTTTGTGTAAAGTATCGATAACTTTTCCTGGCACGTGTGGAACCTCAGTTTTGTGACACTTCTGAGACAGTGTAAAACTAGTGAATGCAATGCCACGTTTAAGTGAAGGAGAACGCGTAGAACTTTTGATGATGGTTGGATATGCTGATAGGCTGAGAACTCATTAGGAAGCATGTGATGTTTTCAATGCCAAGTATCCCGAAAAGCAAATTTCTAGATCCACTATAAGTAGATTGGTGGCTAGATATGATAAATCTGGCAGTGTAGCTGACCTCCCTCGATCTGGTCGCCCTAGCACAAGCAACGAAACCAAATTAAATATTCTTCTAGAAAGTGAGGAAAACCACCATCTTTCGGCAAGGCAGCTGGCTTTAAATCATAACGTGAGTCAAACTTCTGTTGTACGTCTATTGAAAAAAGAAGAATGCCATCCATACAAAGTGAAATTAATCCACGAATTGAATGAGGACGATCCAGATCGGCGCTTACAGTTTTGTGAACAGTTGATGACCTTGTGCGATGAAAACCCAAATGTTTTAAAGAACATTGTTTTTTTCCGATGAAGCTACATTTTCTTTAAAGGGGACTTGTACATCGGTATAACTATAGGTATTGGTCATGCGAAAATCCTCATTGGACTCAAGAAGTCCAGACACAGCGACGAGGCAAAGTAAACGTGTGGGCAGATATGATTGGTGATCGTTTATTGGGGCCTTTTTTTTGAAGAAAATCTTACGGTCACAAGATATTTACAGTTTTTGAGAGTTGAGTTAGTGCCAGCCTTAGCAGTTATGTTTCCGAACAATGAAGATGAAGATATGCCTGCTGAAAACGTCTGGTTTCAGGAAGACGGGGCCCCACCTCATTTTGGGATAGCAGTGCGTCAGTTTTTAGATGACACTTTTACTGGAAGGTGGATAGGTCGTCGAGGTCCGATTGAGTGGCCCCCGCGTTCATCGGATTTAACCCCCTTAGACTTTTTTCTTCGGGGTTACTTAAAGTCAAGGGTGTATTTTAACAGACCGGATACCATAGAAGAATTGAAAGACAGAATTGGCTTGGAGATGAGACAAATTGCCCATGAGATGATTCAGAACAGCGTGCAAAGTGTTTACGTCTTGGTCAATGCCAAATGGTTGGAGGGTCGCAATTTGAGCAATGGAGATGATTTTTTTTCTCACAATTACTTATGTAAGGTATCAATCAATAAAAATATTTTTTTCCAAAAGAATGGCTTAGGTAATATCAATGTTTTCATATCACCAGAAAGCTAAAGGAATATACCACCAAAAACAGTAAACAAAAATGTCTGCTTCCATTAAAAAAAAAATATGATGACGTCATAACTCAAAAACCAATGACGTTATGAATGTTGGTATAGTGACAAAATGTAGCATTTACAAAACTAAAATCAAACTGTTCGAGGATTTTTTTGACAAATGGCATATACCAAAGATATGAATTTTGTGCGTTTCTTTAGGTTCACATTGTAATTGCTGAACATTTTATAGGATACTCTTCGCAATTTCTTGAAGAATATTTGAAATTTTAATCATACTCCGATGATGTAGTATAAGAGCCCAGCATGCAATTGCCTGACACATTCGTATCAGCTGGAGACATTATTAATCATGTTCCTTAGGACATGGCAGACAACGAAATTCATAACGAGAAATTTTCTTGATGATGGAAACTTCACTCAGTAACTCGGAATATCTTTTATAATTCGTGTATTTTTTCCAAGCGAATATTTTGTATCGATTATTCACCCCTTAGTGAATACAAAAATACGATTGACATACATTCACATTAGTGGAAATCCAGAGGCAGACATTCTAAACCTGCCAGCCTTGTCACTGGAAATGACAAACATCAAAATGATTTCTATGTTATCTATTAATTACCGCATAATAATTACAAGAATATGATCGGCATACACCCCGATTACTGTAGATCCAGGGGTTGAGATTCTGAACCTGCAAGGTTATTTTTAAGACCATACTCTGACAGATTATTCATGTCTCTAGCTAATACAGGTGTCAGGTAATTACAAGCTGGCTCGTATAGTATATATTATACAGCACTTTTTTTATCAAAATGTTTAACAACTCCTGTTTTTACTGATCAATTTTACTCCCGCATCCACGTAGTGGAGTGGATGTGTAGTAATTTCAAAAATTTCTCTTGTTGAAATAGGCTAAAAATGTCATGAAACCTCGAGATTTTAAATTTGAGCGAAATAAAATTTCTGTCTGTAATTTTTTTGTGCGCGCGTTTTCTCTGGAACAGTTTAAGATATTGACTTGAAATTTTGCACACTTATGTATTATAGCGAGATTTGGAACTGGATTGTTTTTTAACATGTCCGGTGAAGGGTAAATAGGAGAAAATAAGTAAAGCAAACTGGTAAGAGTACAGAAGCTTGGGATTGTATATACTAGAAGCGAAGGCCTCAGGTTTTTTTATCGTATTTTTCAACCCCCCACTCCATTATTAAAGGGGCTGTTAAAATTAAATTAATAATTCACAATTTGGTACACGTATGTATTATACCGACATATGGAACTATATATTATATTTTGAGATGATTCCGTTGGATGGGTGGGGGGTAAGTAGAGGCAAATAGGGGGAAATGAGTAAAACAAGCTGATAAGGGTACAGAAACTTAAATTCAATTTGATGTATACATACTAGAAGCCATGGCCTCAGATTTCTTTATAATATTTTTCAATGTTACATCGCCTCCATTATTAAAGGGGTTGATAAAATAAAATTGAGATATTCACTTGATATTTGGTACACGTATCTATTGTAATGACATTTGATTGAGATTATGCCGATGAAGGGGTGGGGAGGAGTAAATAGGAGAAAATAAATAAAGCAAGCGAATAGAGTCCAGAAACTTCATTTTTTTACATCTGCGTCAAATATATTATTTCCACATACTAGAGTGCAAATGTAGTCAAGATGTTTTCCTTCAAATATGTTTAAATAGGAAATCTAGATATGGAAGTAGTGATTTCTTAGGCAGCGGTTTTTATAAGTCGATACAACTCCTTAATTTTCTGTGCCTCATGATACATCGATTTATAAATTGTGAAGCTTATCAACAAACGTCCAATAAAGTAAATTTTTAAATAATATGTTTATATAGTAATGCACCAATTTTGTTGATGAGTGTATTTTAATTCAAAGGTATATGGTAATATATATACCTATCATGTTATTATTTAGACAAAACCCGATAATTTTTCATGCAATATCAATATCTATAACTTTTATAGGGATCTTTTTTCTGTAACCCCGTCTTGTTTTATTACTAACGAAGGCTATTTAACACATAAAGTTAATTTGGTCACGACTAAGTACTTACAAACAAATCTATAAATAACTGCCATTACAATTAGATTCATTCAGTTTCTGGTAACAATGGTAAAATATTTTTTATGGACGACTAACTAGAAAGTTATTTGCGTCAGTAGAAAACGTATATTTGGATCTTAAAATATAGTTCTTGAAGATACACTAGAATTTAGTGATAGCAAAAATCACATGCGACTAATATGTTCTTTGGTTTTAGCTTATTTAGCGTGATGTTAGCCTTATATACGATCCATCATGTTACGCAACAGTTTTGTTGTGCTACTGTTGATGCACAAGCACAACCAAGATCGTTGCCTAGATTCAGTTGATCGTTTTACTGTTATATTTTGAGCGGGAGTATCATCCAGAAGCTTTTGTAGTTAAATCATTGACTTGACGATGTGGTTTTAAAAATAAAGTACGTTAAAAAAATATTTGATGAAAAGAAGCTTCAAAATATGGTCCAGATTTACACACTATAACCTTAACAATTACGAACGCGCTATGGCCATTCTTGGTGTTTCGGTACTATGATCAGTATAGTATCCGTAATTGCTAAGAGGCCAACTGTTAAGGGACGGGGAGATGCAAGACTAGGTAAAAGGCAGAGCCGGATTACCGGTATTACTATTTCAATGTAGGTATTATTTGTCAGCGGCGTCTTGTGAAATTTAGATGGGTAATATCTTGGTATTGAGCCATATGACAAAAGGCATATTTTATATCATGACTACCAAGATGAAATAAAGCAGTTCTGCGGAAAAAATCCATAGAAATTTGCGAAAAGAGTTTACAAAATTGAGTTGTTTTTTTGTAAAAGGACTTCTTGAATAGTTAAAAGATTCGACCTTCACTTGGTGTTAATTCATGTCAACACTATATAATAATATAACAAATAAAACACTGAACTGTTTTTTTAATTTTAACTGATGTATTCTCAACATGACAATTGTTTCGCTAAACATGAGCTTATTGATTGATTGATTGATTGAAGTTTATTTATCTTTCGCCAATTTACATTGGATAGACAAGTCAAATACAAAATATACATACATATATGAACACATATACATAAATATGTCATACAAAAAATATAATCAGGTATAACAAATATACAGAATATTTAGGTATTTTATACAGCGGTAATAAATTATTCTATTGAATAAAATATATTTTGATGTAGAAATTCTTTTAACAACAATTTGAATCTACTCAGGCTGGTTGCGCTATTCAGATGTAAGCACAAGACTAACGTAATACATCAGTAAGACGGCCCTGACTATTATTTGCACGCTTTGGCACTCGACTTGAACTCCCCATCACCTTCTGTCTCGCTTTATAAAGTAAGAGGTGAAAGACGGACGAAGTTGTCGGCGCCTCGTCTTACTTCTCTTGCGCCGACCTTTTACCGGTTACGCATACTATACCTAAATAGCCTTAATGAATTATTTAATGTTTACAGAAAATGGCATAAAAATTGGTGATGGAGGGGGTCAAGTTGATATCATATACGGGGTGTCACGGTTAAAACTCCCGGGGACATTTTGTCGATAACTCGAAGGCATATAATTTCTGTAAAAGGTGTTCACTAGAATCTATAAATAGCTTCAGTTTGGAGTAAATACGATCTTTCGACAAATTTAAGTATAGATGGCGCTGCGAATGAAAAAATTTATCCATCTCAGGAATCTTGAAAAGAGGTATATGTGATGGGATATTACATTCTAAGAAACTTTTATTATACAAACAATTTTCAAAAAATCATTAGTTGTCAAGACATGTGTAGTTCAATATAATTTTTTTAAGCACCAAAATCGCCATTAAAAAATTATGTTTTCTGTAAACATGTCGAAAACTGGTGATTATTTGAAAATTGTTCGTATCATAATATGTCCCTTCTATTTTTAGGGTTCCTGAGATCGAAGATTTTCTTTGCATCGCAGCGCCATCTATATCTCAATTTGTAGAAAGATAGTTTTTATTCTAAATTTAAGTCATTTATATATTCTAGTGAACACCGTTTTCAGAACTAAAACATCGCTTTTATTTAGTTGTCGAGAAAATGACCCGGGAGTTTTAAATGGGACACACGTATGCCGATTTTTCTAAAGTTTAAAGTGATTTATCATAGCATTCTACTACAAAAAAACCTTAAACCAATATCTTAAACCGTTCCGGAGAAAACGTGTGGATAAAAAAAAGGGGACTTTGTAATTCATAATATTATTTATAAATGACATAAGTTATGCACTTGAAAATGGCACGCTGATTGCAAACTGTATTCAGCCATTAATAGTTTGGATGACTGCCTTACCTTACAACAATTAATAACAATATGTGACCAAAGTAATAAATGTGAGTACATTATTTTTACAAGAAAACCTTAATCCAATTAAGGTGTTTTCACTACGTGCAAATTTGCTTTTCTGATATTATTAAAATGATGTACTTGTTATACTAAAGCACTTATTGATATTTAAACAGCATTCCATCGTCCATCAAATTAAAATTTCAACAAATAAATAGCATATAGTTTTAGTAATTGAACGAGTATGCAAATCACGCGGTGACGTCATCGGTTATATTAGTTTATTATATCGCGTTAAAAAATTGTTAAACACAACATTTTATTTACGTTTTACATGTGTCTAAATAAGTAACGCCTACCCAATACGGGATTTGTAAAAACTACTTTAGGAAATTTATTTGCAAAATAACGTGTTTATAACACAAAATGACACTGACAATATAACTAATGACGCCATGAGTGCGTAGTGAATTGATGTAGTGTTTTTGGCGAAAAAATTTCAATACAAAATTAAAATGGCTTATTTTAAGGTATTATTCGACTGTTTCTCAAAATTAAAGTGTCTGTAACTATAATAAAGCATCATCTTCACAGTGAAAGCGAATTTAAAATTTGTGAAAACACCTAATTGAATTTACTTACGTTTTAAATTATATTCTATTATATAGGTGTAGTCAATTTAAAAATCTTGGAATCATCTTCGACAGTAAGTTAAGAATACAAAAGATATTGTGAACAATAACACCTCAATGTTGGTTTTCAATGCATTTGCCATGCCAAAATAATTAGAATACGCGATCTGTAGTTCAGAGTAGATAAACTTAGTGTTGAAGGAACACAAAGAATTTTCAGCAATAGTCTGGTATGAGAATGTCGGAATTTATCCAACAAGAGGTAGGTATGTCTCAATGATTTATTGAATAAACATCAAATACACGATTTGGGATCCCACCGTAGGTATTTTCCGATTGTATTTTTAAATATAATTTCAGTCAGATAGGTTGCCTAATTTAAGTAGTTATGTTAAATTACAGCAGTTCATACGCGTTCAAATAACTCCGTTTTATCAAAATATATCTCGCACAAAACTTAAATCTTCAGCGTTGCATTTGATTTGTTTGAACTATGCATATATACAGTATGATGTTAATATATTTTGAACTGTTGTTATCAAAAATAAACAATCTGTATTACATTTAAACTAAAATTGTTACTAATATTTGCTCTCCCCTACTCTGTAATTAGATTTCTTTATCTGTTTGACATCCGAAGTAAATAAACAAATAAATATAACGCCTATATCAGCTTAAATAATCCAAAATATTAATTGAAATGATTCCGTTTAAATCCGGTATTATATATGGAGTAGCCAAAATGTTCCTATAACACTTAGCAAGTCCCCAGTTCAATTTCTTGACCAAAGAGAAATATGTTCACATTTCAAGTAGTATTTATTTTTAATAACAAAAAATACTTTATCCATGAATGAGCACTAATCGGTAATTTGACAATATGTTTCGGACTGCCTTTAAGTTTTACAATTCTGCATCTAAGCCTCTAGTTATAATTGAAACTATTAGTCCATGAAACAGTTGCAAAAACATAAAAAGTGCTGTGACCAGGACGAGACCGGGTACCCCTCGTTTTCGGGGGCGCTGAACACGATGGTGACATTTTTATTAGTTGATAATCTTAAAAATATGGTTCTTTTACCAAACCAAAGACAAACAGAAGTAAACTGCTGAGGAATAATATTAATATAAATGAAGTTGTCGCTGCCGTTAATGAAAATCCACAAACCTCAATATCAGCAATCTTCTTCTTCTTCTTCTTTTAGCGGGGCGCCTGGAGGTCGCCGCACTCAGGCCTTGTGGCCCATTGTGCTACCGCTAACAAATTAAGGAGCTCCCCCGTACAGACCGGATTCCAGCCCAAAGGCTGAAATCCTTTCCACGGGAGAACACCTTATTTCCTCCAGCACTGGAAAGCCAGCGCCGAAGTGCTTGTGCCTCAGGTTCACCAGTCCTGAGCAAGAAGTGAGAACGTGGATGGAAGTCTCCTCCTCGTCCTCACAGAACCTGCAATCGGGGTGGTCAACCACCCCCATTGTGTGTAGGTGTTTCCTAAAAGAGCTATGTCCGGTCAGGATGCCTGTTACGGCTCTAATTTGCTTTCTGCTTAGACGCAGAAATTGCTTTGTTCTCTCCGGCAAGGGTCCTGAGATTAGGAGCTTCGCTTGCCGGAGTCCTGGATAGGAATCCCAGAGGTCAACTTCTTGGCTTGGGATCTAGGGTAGCCGAGAGCCGGCTCCGGACCGAGCAGAGGTTCACGAGAGCCCCTTCTGGCCAGAGCATCGGCCCGCTCGTTACCCTCAATGAATCAGCATGAATATCAGCAATCAGTACTAGAACAAATATTTCTTCGACTTCGGTTAGAAGAATCGAGACAAAAGTTGTCATGCTTATTAAATGATTTTAATTACAACTTCGCCGAGGACATTATGAACGGCGACTTCATTTTATAGCACGAATGTCTGTACTGAATGAAAGAATGAAAGATACAAAGCGTAAGTGTAGACAGGCACAATATGCACTATTGTGATAGGACTCCTAGATGGACGCGGTAAAATATAGTCAATGTGTGGGATAGTATGCTTGGTGGCAGACTAATAGTCCCACATTTTTTTGACAATAATTTAAATAGCGAAAACGTAGTATTTTACTGTTAGGTATTACACATAACGAACATTATTGTGAAATAATAATATAGAAATATTACACTTCTGTTCTTACTTTATTAATATGTTTTATATACTTTTTTATGTACTTACACTTTTTATGGACATGTCTGCAATAATTGTACTGTGAACCCTTAAATAGTAAACGTCCCAATATAGATGTGTATTTTTTTTCATCGAAGTTATTTAAATAATAATAAAATTTATTAGTATTTCTCGAAAGTGCGTAACAGTGGCGACGAGGATGGGACATCTAATTATTTAGAAGAAATTCCCCTGCAAGTTAGAAGAAGTATCTGGTTCCATCAAGATGGTGCACCTCCACATAATGCCCGTATTGTTTCTAATTATTTAAACACGATTTTTGGAAACCAGTGGATAAACAATACAGGACCTGTGTGATGGCCAGTTAGATCACCAGATTTAAGTCCGTTGGATTTCTTTTGGTGGGGTCACCTTAAGGGATTTGTGTATAACATTGAGGATTTAAAAAATAGAATGAGAAATGGATGTAATTCTATTCGACGGAAACTTTAATACGTACAGTGAATGGTGAACTAATAAAAAGATTTAACTACCGCATTCACGTTAATCGACAAAATTTTGAACAATATTTGTGAAAAATTTTCAATTCTCTCGTTACCTGATAAAAATTGTTAAGAAAACATTAATGTTTATGCCAAATCAGTATTGTTTTATTTTTAGTATTTTTGTTAACATAATTAAGAATTATTTTGTTTGTTTTTTTTTAATAATTCTGCACAATATTTTTAATTTTTAATAAAAATGAGTCTACAGCTTACAATTTTTTTAAAAGTGCTTTTATTAAAACTTTCATGGCTAACTTAGAAAATGTGAAATATTACTAATAACAAAGCTATGGTTGATTTATTAAATCTGAACATCTTAAAAGTCGAACGAATAAAATAAAATGTATAAAAGTAAGTAAGTTCATGAAACTGAATCATGATTATATATTTTTTTTAAATATAGTCGCTAGAAGAGCAACCAAATTTTATTAGTAAGAAATGTGTATTACCTGAAAACATGAACTTATTAACAATGGGTTCATCAAGTGATATCACAAAAGAGAAAAAAAAAATGTTTCCTTTTATTTGTTGTTGCTGTTTTGTTACTTTAAATATTGTTTATTATATGCTTTTTACAAATAATACTTAAAATTATCATTTACATTCTTTTCAAATTTCTTTTAAGAGAATTCAATTTGTAGTCAAAAAGAGAGTTTTTAATTTTTTTCTCTAAATGGAAAGAGAATATTAACTGTAATTATCCGCCGGCTGACATGAAAATGTCCAATAATGTCCGATTCGGTGGTGCTGCAGCCTTTCCCGGCTATATAGATATATGTATTAAGGCAAATAGATTTCGTTGAAAATGTTTCCTTGCAAGTTTTGAAGAGCGGGGGGGATTTCTATGATACACTTTTTTTTCCTCGCTCGAAATTTTTGAAGAGCGGGGGGGGGGATTTCCCTACACATTTTTCCCTTCTCTCGGAACTTTGAAGGACCGGGGGGGGGGGATTTTCGACGATTATTCGCTATTACACGAAACAAATCCGATCGGCCACACTGCAATGCTAAATTGAAATTATCCGTTTTTTATCCGATTTTTAACAAGGTGACAAAAATATCCTCCACGTTCCTAAATTATCCGCCAATCGGCAATACTGTAATAATAAGAATAAGCGTAATAATCGTAACGTAAGTTCAGAGACAGGCTTAGCTTAATAGCGTTTATAAAAAGTAACTAGGGACTGGAATGAAAGTTGGACTACCAATTAAGTGCGAGTACGGGCTCTCAACATAGTTCAGGAATGGTGTAACAGACATGGGCTCTCTGTCAACCCTGGCAAGACGGAGCTAATGCTGTTCACTAAAAGGAGAAAAATAAGCGACTTCCAGCTTCCTTCTCTTATGGGCACACGTTTGTGTCTTTCCCGCACAGTAAGGTATCTCGGGGTAACCTTGGACTCCAAGCTGTCATGGACGGACCACGTTGAAGCTCAAACGAGGAAAGCGTGCGCCTCCTTATGGATGTGCAAACGCATCTTCGGTCCAAAATGGGGAATAAGTCCGAAGATTGCTCTTTGGACATACACCACCATGGTGAAACCCCTAATAACATATGCGGCACTAGTGTGGTGGCGCTGCCAGGAGCGTTCCACAATTAGGGCTCGCATATGTCAAGTTCAAAGGCTAGCTTGCCTTGGAATTACAGGAGCTATCAGAACCACTCCAACGATAGCAATGGAGGCCATTCTTGGACTCACTCCCTTGCATATCGAGGTGGAACTGGAAGCTAAAAAAGCAGCAAGTAGACTGTTCAAAAATGGAATGTGGAATGGGACTGGCCGTGGATGGGGGCACACAAAGGCCCTTGATCTGCCGGTAAGGGACCGGGTCATCACCCAAGCGGAGGATGACCGGTGTCTCCCTGTCTATAATTTCACTATTCCATACTCAGCGGTGTTTCCCAGTCTAGAGGACTGGGAGCGCGATAAAAACCGTCTTCTGAGTCCCAAAGGTCTCGAGTGGTACACAGACGGATCTAAGACTCAGGAGGGAACTGGTGCTGGCATACACGGCTGCAAACCAAGGGCTCGTATATCGGTGCCACTTGGAAGGTATCCTAGTGTATTCCAAGCAGAAGTATATGCCATATTGGTGTGTGCAAGCGAGAATCTCAGGAGAGGTATCGCCAACAAACATATTTATATATGTAGCGACAGCCAAGCAGCCTTGAGGGCTCTTGTGTCAAACAAAGTGACCTCAAGACTAGTTTTAAACTGTCGGAATATTTTGACAGAACTGTGCGAACACAACTCTGTCAAACTCATATGGGTGCCCGGTCACAGAGGTGTGGAGGGCAACGAAGAAGCAGACCGATTGGCGGGAGAAGGAGCAATAACTCCATTCCCTGGCCCTGAGCCAGCCTTCGGTTTGCCAAGAAGTCTGATTCAATCAGAGTTACGAGACTGGGCCACTGCAAGGTTCAGCAACTATTGGACCCAGGCCCCTGGAATGAGGCAGTCGAGGCTCCATATAAAGGGGCCCTCGACTGACTCAACCATTAAGTGGCTGCTTGGGCTCGATAGAGAAAAAATGAGACGGATAGTAGGCTTGTTAACAGGACACTGTCCTCTGAACAAACATCTTCACACAATGGGGTTGAAAAACAGCCCTATTTGTAGGATGTGTGGAGTGGAGGATGAAACCACCACTCATATCCTATGCAATTGCGCACCCTTAGGTGCGTTAAGGTATAGGCATCTCCAAAGGCAATTTTTACAGCCGGAGGAGTTACGGGATCAACCATGGAAGAGACTGCTATCCTTTGCGGAGAGCACTGGTCTCTTCTAGAAGATCCCACATGACGCGAATGCACAATGGTCCGACAGGCCTGAGTGCTGCGGATTCCACAGATCTGCTCGCGCGATAATAATAATAATAATAATAAGTGCTAGTATCATGGCTCGTAATTTAAAATATGACATGACTACAGTTCATTAATTTTCGCAATATCTAAAACTGATTAATTTATTTAGGGATGGCAACAATGGAAACGCATCCAATAATTACGTGCATATGGTTAATTCAATGTAGAATAATGTAGACTAGAATATTTTTTGTGTTAGTCCTAGGAAATCAGAAGAAAATTAAAATGATAATGTATATAGAACACACTGTATACTCTTGTTTTGGAAAGGATTTCTCATTTTTATTTATTCTTGACTAATGTTATACCTAATAAAACTGTGAGAAACGGTTAATGATTATCTTTCAATATATAAAAAAAGTATTAGTGTAATTTCCTCACAATTTCCCCATTTTAAGTGCTTCCCCATTTTTCTTTCCCTTTTGTGTCTAATTTCCCCACAAAAGGGAAATTTTCCCTCAATGTGGAAACACTGCTGGCATACCTAGCGAAGCAGGTTCAATCCCTGCTCACCGCGAAATAATTTTAATTATAAAATTATCCCCAAGATGTGGTTAGGATTCCACTATAAACTGTAGGACCTCGTTTCTCTTTACCTAATACAACATGTATAAAACATAAATTGACGCCAATTAAAATCTTTATAAGAAAACATTAACACATTTCATGTACAGGTTGAGGAGGAAGGAAATTAAGTTTCATTTCGTAATAATTTTTCCAAAAAAATTTTTTTAAAATCACTCTGTATGCATATTTAAAGGCCTTAAAGATATCTGTCGAACGTAGTCGTAGCGTAAAGAATAAGAAAGTTACGGCCGCCATCAGAATTTCATTTTATCGTTGGTTTTTTTTATCTTTGAAATTGCATTTTTTATTTTAAAACCTGAAATTAGAAAAAACCCTGCGTTAAATGAAATTCTGATGGCGGCATCTAATTCATGAGGTCAATCTTTATGATTGGTAGGTTTAGTTTCTGGGTTTAATTTTTTTTGTGGGGTTTTGTAATCATCAAATGCAAAATATTAAAAATGTGTCACACGAGGCTTGTGGAGGGATCTTTCCTCTTTCGAATACATTCTATTGGAAATTTCTATCTCATTTATTTTAGTAGAAATTAGCTATTTTCTGACACTCTGTAATACATCCTTCGAACAAGGCAAATGTCCTCTTAAGAGGACTGATTAGTCTTATATTCTATAGGTGGGTGGGTAACTTAGTAATTATCAAAACACTTATGGTGATAAAATTTAATTTAAGATATTGTGTGACGAATCCTATCATTAAACATTTTACTTGATCTTGCATAATTTGCTAAACATTACACCGTACATACCTCAAATCTTTTATTTTAGTAAGTATAGGTTATTAATTTTAAGTATATATGGCCATTTATAATTTTAATTGTTCTATAATCCTTCTAATTGCTATTTTATTATTTTTTATGGTTGTGTCTACAAGGTGGGCTAAAACTGATAGTAACGTTTTGTTTTTCATTCTGTCGGCTATTTTTAAATCGATATTAGCCAGACGTTGCGCGTTGGGAAAGTATTAATTCTCAAAGGTATCAGCTTCCATTTTACTTTCACATAATAAATCAACGTCTGTCTTCCTCTTTGTATATAATAAAAAACAGTTGACTAAATCGTATCAAGAATTCAATGATAACACAAATATATTTGATTATTTTTTTCTATTAACTTATAATTTGTCTATAAAAATATTTCGAAATTTGTAAATAAATTTTGGTAACTTGTCTGATTTTAGCGTATATGTAACCTTTTAAGTTTAACTAAATGCAACTCAAACACTTTCTGTATTTAACCGACTTTATCATTTATTTCATATACAGGGTGATTCGCTAGCAATTCTCCATATCCTAATGGCAGATAGAGCACTTCAAGGCAAGTCTAGATCAACAGGGAAAAAATGTTTGTGGCCAGTTGTTAAGAAGATACAGGGTGTTTTATGCAAATTTACAATATTTCATTCACAGCTAGGACTTGGCAGATTAGCCTAATTGGTTTTGAAAAATTCAGGGCCGGACTCGGAAAGAATCTGCCCTCCTCGTTTTTGACCAATAAGTACATTTTTATCGCATTTCTGGAAAACTATTAGCGGATTCGGAAAGTTCAGAAAAAATGCTATAAGAATAGCGATTCAATTTTGACGGCACACCTAAACCGTTTCGGCAAAGAAATCACAAAATAAATTGGCGTATCAGGATTAATAATTTGTCCGAGCATTATTTACGGAACAGTTTAATAGAGTCCATTCAAATGCTTCAAACCCATATCGCTTCGAAGACTGCATATAATATATGCGAATAACATAGCTAGTAAGAAAAATACAGGGTCGTATTTATGAAATTTTGTATTTGTTTTTTTTTAATTTTTTTATTTTAATGCCTTATTTATATTAACTTCCTGGCGAAGTTTCGCTAATTGCTACTCTATTGCTTAACCAGGACAGCGAGATGAGATACTGGTCACCCATCCAAGTGCCGAACTCAAGCAGCAAGCCTTACTCACTGATCGATTGCGCCACTTAAACCGGTAACCGATACCACACCTCAGAATTATTTTATGTAATCCAGATAAAATGATAAAATTAGAATGAAATATGGGTATAACCTTCGTAGAAAAAGCATACACACATAAATGTCATAACCCTTTTAATAAACAATTGTTAACATCATAATATTACATAAGCAATGCTCCAAATCTAGTATATGAGGTTCTCAAAATGTCCTCCCCCAACTTCGATACATTTCCTGCACCGCACCGACAAGTGTCGTATGGCCTTCCCGATGATTTGTCTCTGGTTCCTCATGTCATCAAATGCTGTCACTACCCGCTGCCGTAGTTCCTCTCTAGTGATGACTTCTATGCTGTACACCGATTGTTTCATATGGCCCCAAGCATAATAATCAAGTTAGGTCAGGTCAGGTTAAAAATGTTGAAAAAAAATGTTCCGGAAGAAATCTAAGCAGATTTCTCAAGTTAATTGGCCTTAAAAAAATGCGGTCCTACAATGTATCGTTCACCACTCTACATCATACATTAAGTGAGAACTTTCGCTGGGAGTTTCTCTGGAGAACGGCGTGAGGATTATTCCTAGAATTCCACACTCCGTCTCGAGTGAATTGGGCCTCGTCCGTGAAAAGAATTTTGGGAAAAGTTCTTGGATGACGAATTATCCAACGGCAGAACGTAGGACGTGCGACTTCATCACCTGGTTCGAGACGCTGAACCTTTTGGATGCGGTAATGATACAGCCGTTCCACTTTTAATGCCCTCCATACACAGATTTGAGGAATACCTAGCGCGTGTGATATTCTTTTAGTGCTTGTTGAAGGATTTTGCACTGCCATCTCCGCAATGTTTTCTTCGGCCGGTCTAACTACTCGTTCTATATTTTCGTTACTTCCAGGAAATCTACCATGATCTCGAGAGAACTGAATAACTCTGCTGAAGGTGTCGCGCGACTGTACTAGCCGACCAGAAAATCTTCACTGATATTTCCTAACGGCAGCCCTTGTATTACCATCGCAAAGCCCATACACATAACTAATATCAGCGTTTGTAAATAGTTGGCATCTTCAAAACACGAATGAAACGAGATACATAGATAGAACACAAAATTGTCAAAATAATTATTGTTATAGAGATACTGATAAATACATAGGTTACTATTCTTTTCCATTTTAAAACTAAACTGTGTAGGTATCTTTCTTAATTAATAGATGGGTTATCTTCTCTTATTTACGTCGTGACTGGGTATTGAGAAAGTCCTGATGAGAAAAATAGTTTTGTGATTTTTTTGCCGAAACGGTTTAGGTGTGCCGTCAAAATTGAATCGCTATTCTTATAGCATTTTTTCTGAATTTTCCGAATTCGCTAATAGTTTTCCAGAAATGTGATAGAAAAATGTACTTATTGGTCAAAAACGAGGCGGGCAGATTCTTTCCGAGTCCGGCCCTGAATTTTTCAAAACCAATTAGGCTAATCTGACAAGTCCCAGCTGTGAAATGCTACTGATAAATTTCATTGGATTACATTCAACCGTTGCAGAGATATAGCTCTTTGAATTTTCAGAAAAAAATGCATAAAGCACCCTGTAACTTCTTAACCACTGGCCAAAAACATTTTTCCCTGTTGGTCTAGACTTGCCTTCGAAGTGCTCTATCTGCCATTAGGCTATGGCGCATTGCTAGCA
The DNA here is from genome assembly GCA_963583905.1 of Stenurella melanura. NCBI lineage: Eukaryota > Metazoa > Arthropoda > Insecta > Coleoptera > Cerambycidae > Stenurella > Stenurella melanura. The sequence goes on along the minus strand of OY757317.1, from coordinate 64,392,381 downwards.
ATCACCCTGCATACTTCACTTTTTTAAAATACATGTAGGGATATATCTAGATGACGATATTTTAATTAATTTAATTTTACATAAATCAATAATTATAAGAAATAAACATATTTTGAAAACATGTAAATATGATAATACGAAGTTAGGAAGAACTCCCTGATTATATAATAAGGAATATACTTACTAATTCGATTTTATTTAAATTTATTTCATGTTTCTTAATTTCTTTAATTATATGCATATCGACACCTGCTAGATGATATTCTACTTTAATAGATTTCATTTGTCACATAAATCGACATTTTATTAAGAAATAAACATTTTTCAAATATTTTTTTTAAAACGTAAATACATATAAAACAGTTTCGGTAAGAATAGAGAATTTAGCATCCGAAATATGACAACGGATGAATAATCCGATTATAGAAATCATCCGAATAGTGATATTCCTAGTCACTTCGTCGGTTGTCAAGTTATAGCCAATATTATAGCTGGCTTAAATTTACTTATACAGTCCTAGTTAAAGTGACGCCATCGACACACGTGCGTTTGAAAAGCGTTTTATGAATAAACATATTTTTTAAAACTATAAGCAAAAAATGTATACCAAATCTAAAACGTAATACGGTGCAATATTTAAACTTTCAAATAAATGTACTTATGCAGTTTAAGATTTGAACACCTTCTGGAGAGGCCTATTGTTTAATACTCTTTTTGAAAAACTGAATGATGCCATAAACATCCATTTTTGATGACGCGTTCCTCGGAAAAATATGACGGAGATTTATTAATCAAACTATAAAACGAAAATTAAAATTTCGGTCATTGATGTAAATACTGTTGTAATGTATTTATTTATTTTATCGTTGATCCGTTGATCTAACCTTTACATAATATGCAACATAGTTATAATAAGCATCATTTTTAGAGTTGTAATAGATGACCTTAAAATAGTAATTCTATAAAGGTTAAGTGTTCTCTTTTACGACATTTAATTCTTATAATTGCAGTTGTTAAGTTTATTTTAGCCACAATTTTACTATTTCGTATAATTTGTAGATCTTTTAATTGAAGCTATCATTTTGTTTTACGTCGCTGCGCCTTTTGCTGATACTGTTAAAGTGATAAAATGATAAGTATTTTAAACAGGGATAGAATTAGGATAAACATAAAATACTGTACCGATTTTATTATATAATAAAAGGAAATGCTATAAAATGTTAGCGGTTTTCAAGGTATTTATTATATCGTTTTTTCTGAACAGGGTGTATTGTTAAAGCAGTGCGGTTAGACAGTGTTTGATGTAAAGGCATTGTCCTCTTGCCAATGAGAGTGGTCTCAAATTTTCTACTGGGCGAATTGGACTACTATGTAGTATGGACATAACGAAAAGTCAGCCAGAAATCCGACTTGCACCTGATACCTAAGAGTGCACTTGGGAAAGCATTGTCTGCTGAAGAAAGAACTTGCAGGTTTAAACTTCAAAATAGTGGGTCTTTCTGATACACATTATAGGGATATTTTAGATCCACGCTGACAAATATTGTATGTTATGTAGAAAGAACAGCAGCAGCAATAGAGTAGAGCTCAAACGCAGATTGATTGATTGATTATTAGATTGAATTCCGACCATAATATACAGGGTGTAATCAGTTTCATGTTATTAAAAAAACCGGTAATGGGGACCGACTAGACAAACAAAAAACCTTTATGACTTTTCCCTCTAGGGGCACTTTGAAAAAAACTGATCTGGGTCAACATTTTTAATATTATGGTAGACAATAATTGAGAACCACTGCTTTTCTTGGTCAATGGACTTGTAGTTCCCAATTATACAACTTTTAAATTGTCATAAAAAAGTGCTCTCCGGCACACTTAAAGGTCTTGGATCATCGACCGCCTTTGATGGACCGCCTCAACTGAACTGAGGCAATTATAAAGAGGTAACTAATTCGTTCTCTCTTCGTGCACAATTGCAAGAAAATAATGGCCATAGAGGTTTAAACAGAGCATTTCTTTACATGTGTGTTTTTTAATTTGGAACAAAATAATGGATTGTTTATAATTTAGAAAATTTAAATGTGGTTTATTAATATTTGTAACATAAATGAGTGTCCTGGGTTCAAAACTTACTACCTATATACCTAAATGGTGCAAAATCTCTGCATCTGCATCAATACACAGTTCGGTACGTCGAATTAAGGACACACGCACTTCGTTCAACACTAAACACTAAACTATCAACTAACGTTGTCAATAAAGAAAAATAAAATAAAAACTTGGTACAAACGCCAAAAAGGAATACAAAAAGAACGAACAAGTAAGTTGTGTCTGTACGTAATCAAGAATTTGACAACTTGAACGGTAAGTCAATAAAATAAATACACAATGACGTGAAATTCAAAAATAACAAAAACAACGAACGGCGGGTTGCACGTGTGTACATAACGAAACACCCACAGTAACTAAAATATTGCACAAGGGAGAGTTAATAGTTTTCTTCAGATCAGATCTAGATCTAAACCTACCTCAATATTCCAGCAGTTCTCAAAAAATTTTATTGAAAATTTGCGAAATTTTTGTTTATTTTTTCTCTCCAAAACTATGAGCTTTAGACCCTATGTTATATAAAGTTTTTTTGTTTGTCTTGTCGTTCCCTACCACCAGTTTTTTTAATGACATGAAACTAATTACACCCTGTATATGGTGATCATCAATATTGTTCTGTAAAACTTTACTTGGGCTGACTAACTGATAATGTAACTTTGTCTTGTTGTTAATACCGTCGAGTAAGCTTCAGTTCAGACACAACATATGCTAAATATGAAAATACAACTAATTTTTTCAAAAACGTAAAAAAAATAATTTAAGAAAATTAAATACCACGCATCTAAAAATCAACTGAAACTTTAAAAAAAAATAAGAAAATAACGTTCTATGTACTCCTATTTCTTTTATAACGATTACTAGTCGATTTAGGCGATAAAAAGGTTAAATTCCCGATTTCTTCGGAAGAAAAATTTTCACGAATACCTTTGTAATGAGTTTCTTTTATTGTCTATATTATTTTCCAGAATTTTTTATTGCGCGGTATTGACCGGCAATTGTTATTAACAATGTTTTTGTTGTTAATTTGTCTCGGGCCACTTTCTCATAACCCGCTGTAAAAAGCTCTTTCTACTGTGAGACAGGGCTCTCCTGACCTTGCACTTCCACCGTAAATGGATATTTACCTGTGGAACCTTTAATAAATAAAAGCTCCTTGCGGCGAGCTAATTAAATCAAATAAGTATTTATTGTGCAATAATGATAATACACATAAAAGGAAGACGATTAGGATTACCTATCTACCATCGTCCCCCTAAAATTAATAAACAAAATCAATTGACAAACTTAAATTATAAAAACAAGAAACATAGAAATAGTAGTATATACATACAAATCACAGCATACATAAATAAGTCAGTGAAAGAATAGTACACTAACGAGGTGGATATTATCTAATAAACAACATACAAAAATAAATGACAACTACAGCTACAGTACTTATTAGTAAAATTTACACTGATTTATTGTATTATTTTCGTTTTAAACTGATTAAATGATAGGTTAAGGTTCATCAACACTTTATTTAACAATATGAAAATATATATGAAAAATAAATTTACGTAATTTGATGGAAAATAAGAAATTTTTACTCTTGTTGTTTTTTTTTATGCGTATTTTTCGGGATACAGATGTTTGAATTTTTCCAAAAAGGGCAAGGAGAAATCAAAATTGTTAAGAACAATCGGGAAAAATTTAGATAAGTTTGGTCTCTTTAATACAAACCTTTTTGTTCATATCGACTTTTCCATGAAATGCAAATCTGCAAAGTTTTGTCTGAAAAAACTATGAAAATAGGAAAAACTTTGAGAGGAAAAATCGTTGATATAAAAACATTTACTTAAAAAAATCTGAAACAAACCGGACAAGGAGAACAAAGTTTCCTTAACATTTTAATATTCTTCATTGTGCTCCGTAATAATATAATATTTTTGTTTGAAGATCAAACCCTCATAGGTCGGAAAATATGCAGTTTCATGAAACACAACAAGAATATTAAAATGTTAAGAGAACCCTGTTCTCCTTATTGTCTAAATGTTATTTGTGACATTATCTTAATTTTATTTCTTCAATTATTTGGGAGTTCCTGCCACATGTATTTTTTTTCTTTTTGGGCGGTGCTCGGGGAATCTACAAAATATCACAATTAACCAGTATGTTGGTAAATAACCTCTACGCCTGTGACTTTTACGTCAAAGGATCAGTTAGAGGTTGCTTTTTTTTTAAATAAACAACACAAATAAGTATAAAAACTTGAAATTAAATATTTCGCCGACGTTTCGGAAATCTAATTTGTTTCCTTTTTCAACGCTTTTTTTTTGAAAAATCTGTTTTGCTGTGTATGATAAATACACAGCTCTAAGAATGTTTCTTATATTCAATATCCAATCTGTTCTTGTCCGATTTATTTCAGATTTTTGAAAATGTTTTTTATCAATGATCTTCCCCCTCAAAGTTGTTCCCTTTTTTACAGGTTTTTCCGAGAAAAGTTTCATATTCGTATTTCGTGGAAAAGTTGATGAGGAATGAAAGGTTTTTGTTAAAAACTTACTGATTATTTTAGATTTTTTCTTAACAACTTGGATTTCCCCTCTCCTCATTTTGGAACCTTTCAAACATCTGTATCTCGAAAAATACGCGTTTCTTAAAAAAATTAACAAAAGTAAAAAGTTATTTCCCATCAAATTGCGTAAAAATCTTTTTTATTTAACTTTGGTCGAAATTTAATAAGTTAACAAATTAACAAGAGCATTGTTTATAACAATTGCAGATCAATACCGAGCAATCAAAAGTTATGGAAAATGATATAGACAATAAAAGAGACTCATTGCAAAAGCTTTCGTGACAATTTCTCCTTTTTCGAAAAAGTCGTGATTTAAAAGCTAAACCGACCCCATACTAGATTGTGAGACTTCGAAAAGATCTTGTTCATATTTATGTTTTATATAATTTTCGCATAGAAGTTTTGTTTCAACCGCATGAGTTTCCACAAACTAATTATTTTTTAAATTATCAGATACCATGATACCAAAAGGCATCTATTGTCTTAACATTCTCAAGCATTGACGGATGGATTAAGAATAGATTTTCACAGTAACGTGGTTCACTACTTCCCTGTGCTTTCTTTGTCATACAAAACCTGTTTTCCTTCCAATAGTTTTCCTGCCTTGTTTTCGGAAACGAGTCACCATCCTAAAGGTAACCATCATAATGATTTTGAAATTCGTCTGCTTTAGCTTAAAATCCATGACAAAATCGATAAAATGTTCCGGGGACCCATTTTTAAATAATGTGTTCAGTATGAATGTTTTTTGTTTTAAAGGAAACATTTTGAACTTAAATATTCCCAAAAACATCAGTAACCAGTAAATAAATTCCAGTGGCTGTTGCCAATTTTGCCAGTTACTAAATTACCATGTTTTTTCTAAAAAATGGTTTTCTTTGTTTTCAGGAGCAGCATATAATCAGTCCTCACCATGGGGGCCATGTTTAGGAGTGAAGAGATGGCCCTGGCCCAACTCTTCATACAACCAGAGGCTGCATATTTCTCGATATCAGAGTTGGGAGAAACGGGATGTGTTCAGTTCAGAGATGTAAGTTCCGAGAGAATTTGGTGATATTTTATTAAAGATGAACATCTCTATTTTCAGTTAAATGAGAATGTGAACGCGTTTCAAAGAAAGTTTGTAAACGAAGTCCGAAGATGCGACGAGATGGAGAGGAAGTTGCGATACATAGAGGCAGAAGTCAGGAAGGACTCCGTCAATATCCCCGATGTTAGTGATCTGCCCAAAGCTCCAAATCCACGAGAAATAATAGATTTAGAGGTGAGTGCAAATATTGATCGTTTTTTTAAGGGGGAGGTTCTCAATTCGGTCCATATGTATGTTATTTTTTCCTTGTTTGTCTAACTATTTCTTTGGAATGGCTTAAGACATTTCTATGAGATCTTTTGCAAACTGTAGAGTATGTCTGAGTGGTGGTCTCGTTTCTTTTCCATCAAACTCCATCTAGTATAAGGTGAGCAAAATTCAGAAAGTGCGTTCTATTAAAGAATATTCGAAGTTATGGCGAAGGTGCAGGTTGGAGATAAATACAACTATTTCTCTGGCTTAAACGACTTCTATGAAATATTTTGCATGCGTAGAGACTTGGCGTGGTCCTGTATCTTTTTCATCAAACTTTGCCTGGTATAAGGTAAGCAAATATACGAAAGAAGTACTTTCTATTAGAGAATATTCGAAGTTATTGCTTAGGTGCAGGCTGGGGGTAAATAGCAGGTATTTTCAGAATAGTCGATACTAAATCTGATTCAAAATGGTGAAATCATAATTGCATAACTTTTGTAGATTTAAGTGAGCTTAGGAAGCGCGTGTAGATGAGCCTTGGCTATACTTGTATGTCGATACGAAATGTTAAGCAGCTCAGAGCGCGGTTAGTACTTAGATGGGTAACTCTATCCAGGAAGATACAACGTTTCCGCTCCACTTTCTAACGGTTTGTATATCAGCATATACTTAGAAGATATACAATTTTAGACTGGGATTGCATAGTGGATATACCATCCTCCGGAGGCGATGTAAAGCGATCGGCCCATTGTCTATTAAATGTTGAGCAAGTAAAAATCCCTACTCTTCGATAGAGAAGAAGTCGACAAAATTTCCTGGCATCGGTGATTGGTCACAAGAATCGTCAATGTCTAAATTAATATTTATTAAGTAGGTATGGATTTTTTTTTAGGCGAGGAATCAGATCGGTAGTAAGTCCGACCTAGACAGACTCGCTGAAGTTAAGCAACGGCCGGAAGCGGATACCGTTTCGATGGGTGAGCGGACCATCGAGATATACCCCGTGCCGAAACCGTTGTTGGCCTGAATGCGAGGAAATTCACTACAGACTCGCACGGGCCGGTCATAGAACTATAGTTAACACTCGTAGGTCTACAGGGAATGACTGGCACGAACACAGATAAGACTGGGAAGTGGTACAATAAGCCTATATGACTGCAGTGCCCTCGGAGTCTGAGTCACTGACGGCCCATAAAAAAAAGTATGGATTTTGATGATTTTCATCGGACTCTCACTGATACATTTTTGTAGAATTTAAATTATGCACAGGCTATTTTCAATGTCTCGTATTACATTTAGTTTTAAGTGTTGCAGCCGCATCTAACAGAAATGTAATATTTCTGATGGAGCGCAATCTTGTAGGCAAATAATTGGTACCAGGCTTCATTTTCTTCTCATCCAAAATCAATGGGTCTCAACTCAATACGAGAGTTTTTGTAATATGAGCGTTTGTCCAAATAATGAGTTGTAATATTACTCGTCGGAGGACAGGATACAAATTTTCTTCGGCGGGTGGTTATTGATCACTCTGCTGTTTTTGTCCACGACTATTAAATAATGTACTCATTATGTATGTGGTTCCTCGAAGATAATGCTATCCATTATTCCCTGCAGTGAATAATGATTTCATTATTCAATGAATGCAGTGAATAATGAGGACAGTCAGTTGTATATAAGAAATGACATTAGTGACTTTTTACTAAAAATATAAAATGTCAAAATTGCAGCAACCAAAAGACAAATGTCGTCTCTCTTAAGTATTCTAGGATGCACTAAAATGGTACATGCCGAAGAGGTACTTTAATGAATACTTAAAAACTACATTAGTAAGTTTCTTTCAAAGCATCATCTATTAGCAACACGCGGCAATCCCCAACATTGTTTTTAAAACCACATACCTACCTACATGCCTACAAACGGTATTATTTTATTAGTAAGCCATGACAATGTGTCAAAGCGTAATTCTGTAGTTGATCTGAAACGTAAAAATCTGTGCTATTTCAACGCCAACGTTATTAACAATAATTTTACATATTAGGTACTCAAAGAGAGTAATATAATTAAATAAATGGATACTGACAATGAAAACGAGATTTCATTGACACCGCCAGGGATAAAGGAAGTTGCAGAAATCGCCTCGTTAAACTTTTTGCCCGAAAAAATATATATGATGATATATGAATCTTTCTTAAATAGGAGAAATGAAATGATGAATTAAATAAATATTAAATATTTAATAGTCGTGGACAAAGTATAGTATTCTACTTTCAATTAGGAAAATTTTATGTTGGATAAAAGGGTTACCGAATTACAGAGAGCTGAAAATGTCACCCTTCGAAGGGGTGCGGGGGGGTGAACGACGAGTATTTGGGTGAGCCAAGAACTGGATTAGTGTTGTATGTTAGATCCCCTATCAGTCCAGGACCCTCGTGTTTTGAACATAAGCAGTATGATTATTACACTGAGAGAAATATGAGGCCTGACATGTGTAACAAGTTTTATAGTGTTCTTGTAAATTTTTTCACATCAGTTTTAATCTCCGTAATTTTCCATTACAAAATAAAATGTTAGTGTAAATTGCACAGAGGCTTGGACACTGGCGTTATCTGAAAAATATAGTTTGAGAATAAATTTAATTTCTGTAAATATGCCATAAAGCAAAGTGCCAGATTTCATAAGTGATAATATTCTATTAGACAGAGCAATTACATTTATCTGGCAATATCCCTTATGTAGTTATTTACAATACGACCACAGACTACTTACTAACTTTTTTAAAAGTGAATTATTCTTTGTTTGCTTATATTTGCAATGAAACATATTCTTTATATGATTTTGCAAACAGCAAAAAAACTATCTATGAGAATTAAAAGAAAAACTGAAATTATTAATTAATTATTTACAATCTTTGCATCCTTTCGATAACCTCAATTTTAGTTATGCTAGCTATTAAAATCCTAAAATGAATTTGCCTACCTTATTGGACAATTCTCATTCTAATACTAATTTCCACACAGTCCCCTACGGCTATGTAGAATAAACCAGTATCCACATAACCCCTTACGGCCATGAAGATTCAGTTAAAATGAGAACAAAGATGAGGTATGTAAGTAAATTCATTTTAGGAATTTATTTACATACCTCGTCTTTTGAAAAATTTTTCATTCAAATGGATTACATTTTCATGAAATCTATCGTTCTGTTTCTTGGAAATGCTCAGCCTTTGTGGCTTTCTGATGAGCTCCAGAATAAGGGCGAAAAATGTTTCAAATACTAAACATTTCCAAGAAACAGAATGATAGATTTTATGAAAATGTAATCCATTTGAATGAAAATTGTTCCAAAAGACGAGGTGTGTAAATAAATTCATTTTAGGCCTTTGTTCTCATTTTAACTGAATCTTCATGGCCGTAAGGGGTTATGTGGATACTGGTTTACTCTGCATAGCCGTAGGGGACTGTGTAGAAACTAGTGTTAGAATGAGAATTTTCCAATAAGGAAGACAAATTCAGTTTAGGATTTTAATTGCTAGCATAACCAGAATTCAGGTTATCGATAAAATGGAAAAATTGTAAATCAGTAATTTTACAAATAGTTTTTCTTTTAGTTCTCATATATAGTTTTTTCTGCTGTTTGCAAAATCCTATAAAGAATATGTTTCATTACTTACTAACTACTATTTTTATAACACACAATAGATTATAAACATGTGACTGTCACATTTGATGTGTTTCTTTTTTTTTATTGGGAAAATATCAAAATTACTAATTATTTATAATTAATCACAGTTTGCGACAGAAATAAACCATATGAATTATTTTTAATGAGATAACCTCGATCGATGAATTACTGCGTATTTTTTTGTAATAATCTCGATAGACGAGGATTTATTTTGTTGACTATTATTTATGCGGCATTAAGGCAAATGTATTACTTCTCCAAGTTCGTCATAAATTTGTCGTACATATAATTGATTTTGAGCAGTGATTTTTATGAAATCGAAAATCTGTAAGAATCCTTAGTACAATATAATAATTTTATACACAGGGTGAGCCGGGACGAAAGTGCCAAACTCTATGTATTAGTTAAAAAAACTCAAGTTGTAATCCGATTTTTATTTGTTTGTAAATTACATCATCTTAAATGATTAATGACAAAAAACCAGAAAGGTCAGACCTGCAGTATTCAAAACACGAACAATTATTCATCGCGGTTGCCCACTTTTGATCCATCCCTACAAATAGAAGTCTAACAATGTGAGCTGCGGAGACCTTGCTGGCCAAATAATAGGACCACCATGACTAAACCATCGTCCTGGAAAAATTCTATTGAATTGCAGCGTGACCAGATGAACATAATTGTGGAGTAGCCCCATCGTGTTTATAATGAATAGTATTTGTCATGTTTCAAGAAACATCTGTTGCATATGGATTTTAGGGGAGTTAAGGATATTCTTGATGGCATCACAAGTGAATGTAGCTTCATAGATAAAAAGTATACAAGGAACAATAACGATTAGCATTTATATACCTGCAAAATTGCATGCGTCCAGCATGGTCTCCTGGAATTTCAAGTTGGCCGTAAATTCTTCATGAGCTAGTACCAGGGCTTCATTCCTCTAAATCAAAAATATTTTCCATTTTGTCTACAACTTTACCAGTTTACCCCTATTACACAATGTGTTAAAGACCGTAACGAAAACGTTTCTACTTGGAACTCTTTGAAATTAAAATCGTTGTCGATATTATTCAACGGCAGCATAAGCATTCTCATTGTAAAAACTATAAACAATAACTATATTCGCACATTCAAGATGTCATTGTTTATCACTGTTATAAAGTCGTAACTGATCGATTAAAAAATGGCATGTTAATGGTCAGATCCCGATTTGAAGATGTCAGGGTCCGAGGCAGCGAAGAAAGTGGAGGTCCTTTAAGCGTTCTCTTCCCTAAAAGATTCTCTAATGAATGAAAAACATTTTGCGATCTCCGCTTCATACTTTACGAGATATTTCAAGAAACAGCCGCACAAGTAGTTTTAATCATGAAGCAACAGTATATTCCCTTTAAATAAATTTAAAAAGCGATGAAAATTCAAAAAAAATTGAAAATATCCTTCAGTTCAATATATTTTATTAATTTCATAATCATAAATTAAAAACCAAAACATTTTATAGTTATAGAATTTTGTATTCGGGGATTTGTGGAGACCCCGTAGCTCCCGCTCCGACTGCCCCTTGGTAAATTCCGCCCTGTTAATGGTTGATAGTTCAAAAGTCCTAACTCATTTTATTAAACTTATAAAGAACGATATAGGAACTGTTCGTAAAAATTGTTTTGTTAGTAAACGTTTAAGACGCCATAATTCGAAAACTACAATTTGCAGGTTTTTTAGTTATACTTACTTAAGTGTAGTATATTCAGTCCCGGAATTTGGTATACACGTGTCAACGTTTTTTAAAAATGGTTATTACACTCGATTTTACATGTATCTACACCAACAATTATCATACCCACCCTGGTATATGGTAAAAATATATTCGACATAATACCACCTACCTATAATTAGGTGTTTTCACAAATTTTGAATTCACTTTCACTGTGAAGATAATGCTTTATTATAGTTAAAAACACTTGAATTTTGAGAAACAGTCGAATAATAATTTAAAATAAACCAATTTAATTTTGTATTGAATTTTTTCGCCAAAAATACTACATCAATCCACTACACTTATAACGCCATCAGTTATATTGTCAGTGTCATTTTGCATTATAAACACGTAATTTTCCAGATAAATTTCCAAAAGTAGCTTTTACAAATCCCGTATTAGGTAGGCGTTACTTATTTAATCACATGTAAAACGTAAATAAAGTGAATAAAATGTTGTGTTTAACAATGTTTAAACACGATTTAAGAAACTAATATAACCGATGACGTCACCGCGTGTTTTGCGTACTCGTTCAATTACTAAAACTTTATGTTATTTATTTGTTGAAATTTTAATTTGATGGACGATAGAATACTGTTTAAATATCAATAAGTGCTTTAGTATAAAAAGTACTTCATGTTAATAATATCAAAAAAGCAAATTTGCATATGGTGAAAACACCTAATTGTCAAGAGCATGAAAATATAACAGAAATTAGACAGTCCCCTAATCTACTCGTGGAGGCAGGGATTCTACTTCGTAAACACCATCCTCAACAGTATTGTCATCTGTCGAAGCTGGAGTTCGAACCCAGATGTTCTCGTCAATCATTAGTCGCGTTTACCATATAATGGAGCTCTAACCAACTGCGCTTCCGTGGCCGGTAATGTATTAACTTCTTAAATGGCAAGCAAGGAAATAATAGAAATAGTTATACGATGTTTTCAATGGTAATTTAATATGGACAAAAGTAACTGTTATCACTTCTTTTAAAAACGATGTTAACGTTACCTACTATTCGTTTTCATGTTTGTCCACAGATTTCATGAGAATATATTACGGGTGCGTATACTATTCTCATGTTAGTATTGACCTGCCCTTGACCAAAACCCGAAAGAAAACAGAAAGTTTTTAAACCGAGGTTACCTTAAGTTGTCGAAACCAGTCATTTACTAGTACTAGAACGTTGAACTTTTACCCCTAAAAGCAAAGCCGCAGGTGTTGCGGTAGATCTTGAAAAACGAGATTGGTTTTTTGTTATGTAATATGAGGAATGAATGCATAGTCTACGATACACAGTGGCGTAGAAATGAGATGGTTTTTACCAAAACTCATGATATTATGGTTTTTGGCATTGCGTATTTTTTAAGCAATTGAAACAGAACCAGAGCTGTACTAAGTACTCACGAGTACTTCACAACGAGTACCTTTAAAAAGTACTCGTGAAAACTTGAGTACTTACGAGTACTTGTTTTTTAACTACTGCTAAATTTAGAGAGTACTCTTCTATAAATGAGTAACGAGTACGTGTACTTCGAAAGATACCAAATTGAAGTAGGTAATAGACAAAAAATTAGAATACCACTTACACCATTGACAGTAAATAAAAGTAGATCGACATAAAAAAAAACAGATACATTTATAAAAAATGTATAGGTATACAAAAATGAACACAACCAGACATTAAAAATTCTAAGAAAAAAGTAACACAAAATATATATAGTTTCGCACATTAAACGCTCACCGCCTGACTGACACTGACTGCCCTGCACATACTTGTACGGAAAAAGACATGCTGAGACTTGGCTGTGTTGCATGTCGGTACTAGTACTCGTTAGTCGTTAGTTGTGGCCGCCAAAGGTACTTGAGTATCTAATAATGCAAAGCAGGTACACTGCACGTGTAATAATAATAATAATAATAATAATAATACTTAAGACATTATATTCTATTTTTATTTAATTTACTTTAATCACACTCTATTCCTAATAAATTCTTATAGTTTAATTTTAAAGCTGTTTAATGTAGCATCTTTTATGGATTCGGTTAACTCATTAAATTTTTGAAAACCTTTAAAATAAAATGTATTCATAGAGTTACGATATTAATTCTTATTATATGAATATTGTTTGTACCTCTCATATTATAAGTATGAATATCTTTGTTGAAAGTAATGAAATGTTGAAAATATTCAGGAGCCATATAATTTACAATTTTAAATTAAAAAATCATGGTAAAACAGTACAGTCTAATTTCAACTGAGAACCAATTTAGAGATGTCAACATTGAAAAAATTCACCTTTAAGGTGACTATCATTCCACGATTTTGTAGTTTTTGCAGCACATTTAATTTATTAAGATTGAATAAGAATAATATTGATGCACATTAATCAAAATACGGCTGAATTATAGTATTATAAACCGTGATTTTAGTTTCAGATGATAAATGTTGCGCTATTCGACTAAAGAAATACAGTTTTTAGAAATTTTCGTATATATATACTGTGTCTTATTTAAAATGAAGACACCCGGATATTTTCGTAATTTTTTGAAATCCAGATTTGAGCTTTGGTACAATTGTAGTCTTATATAAGACGTACATTTCGAGACTACCAACTTAAATTTAAGTAACAAACCGAGACAACGGCAGCCCGCCGAATGGGGCCCATTCCCGATATTTTGGTTCGCGTTGAAGATATCGAAAAAACTTATTAGAAAAAGTTATTCAGAATCTAATTTTGAGCCCCAGTATAAAATTTCATTATGAAATTCCCATTTTTATTTTTTCAATATTATCCCGCAAAGTCCACACACGGTTACAATTTTGGTTTTCAATTTAATAGGATGCCATGGAATTGCAAAAAAAATTATTGAACAAGTGTCGATTTGACAAAAAATACGTTTTAGGAGAAAATAAAACAAACAATTAACTTTTGGTAACTGAATAGTAAAAAAAACAACAGTTTAAAGTAACGATCAGTTTTTGAAATAATTACTCATTATATTTATTTAACTGAAAATTTTAATTAATTATCGGATGTAGCCTTCCTCAACTAATCCTCCTTCAATTTGAATATATTTCTCAATTCTTTTACAATTATGTTTGGCTACTCTTCTCAGCTCTGGAATGCTGATTTCGCGACAGGCTCGTCTTATTTTAGCACCAAGTTCTCTATTTCTGGACCTTGTGTTGTAAACTGTATTCTTCACTGTTTTCCAGAAATAAAAATCGAATGGTGTAATATCGGGTGACCTAGGAGGCCAGAATTCAAATGGACTACTTCTTTCTATCAAGCGCATTGGAAAATGGGCGTTCAACCACTGACGAACATTTATGTAATAATGTATTGACGCACCATCTAGCTGCAAAAACATCTCCTGCCGCACATTAAGAGGAAGATTTATAATTGCGTCCCATAATTCCGTATCAAAGAAGTTAACTAAACGCTCACCATTTAAGGAGTTATTAAAGAAAAACGGACCAATTATTCGGTCTCCTAAAATTCCACACCATACGTTTACTTTCTCTGAATATTGGTTTTTACAATTAATAACCCAATGGGGATTTTCTGTGGCCCATTATCTACAGTTTTGAGAACTTCCACCCCATTAGTTTATTTTTATTTAGAAATTTCCGGTCGTCTAAAAAATTTCCCTGGGCCCAATACCAATAATCTAACCTTCTATTGTCGTCACCTTCTTTCAAAGTGTGTAAAAATTTCGGTTTATAACGCTTGATTTTATGACGTATGAAACATCTTCTAATTTTTTCCTTATCTATATTCAGTTGAGACGCTAAATTTCGTCGACTCGCTCTTGGATTCGCTTGAATTGCGGATAAGATTACGTTATCTTCAGGGTGCGGATGTATTCGACGGGGTTGATCATTCTAAGGCCTTTTATTAACACTGCCAGTTTCATGGAAACGAGCATTTATGGTCGCTGGAGTTCCATGAGTAATAACGACTCGTAAAGGATGTTTTCGGTAAATTCGGTGGCTACTTCTCGGCTAGTACGAACCCCATCACCAAATAACCTTATTATTTCGATTTTTCCCTTAAATAAAGACGCATTTTACGATTGTACACTAGAACTTTACACTATAACTCAAAGTTTTATCAGATCGACATTTATTTTAATCATAGTTTCTGGTTTCCATGGCATCGTATTAAATTGAAAACCAAAATTGGAACCGTGTGTGGACTTTGCGGGAAAATATTAAAAAAACTGAAAATGCGAATTTCATAATGAAATTTGGTATTGGGCCTTAAAATTAGATTCTGAACAACTTTCTAATAAGTTTTTTCGATATCTTCAACGCGAAGCAAAATATCCCGAATGGGCCCCATTTGGGGGGCTGCCGTTGTCTCAGTTTGTTACTTAAATTTAAGTTGGTAGTCTCGAAATGTACGGCTTATATAGGACTACAATTGTACCAAAACTCAAATCTGAATTTCAAAAAATCACGAAAGTATCCAGGTGTCTTCATTTTAAATGAGGCACACTGTATAATCAAACTGATGGTCAAAATTCAAAAAATTATCAAGTTGAAATCCCAGATATTTTACCGTAGAGACAATTTTAATTTATTCACCATTAATATTCAAATTTATGTTGTCAATGTTAAGAGGACTACTTATATTTAGTAGTAAATATGAACGCCTTTGTTTTTTCCACATTTAATTTTATTGATATTTAAGTATCTATTCACAGATGCCAAGGTAGTATCCATTTGGATAGCTCTCTCCAGGTTAACATTATTACAAGCTATTAAGGTGTCGTCAGCAAAGAGGTTAATAAATTCACATTCTACAAATAGTTCGATATCATTTATATATATAATAGAAATAGAATGGGGTCTAACACACTACCCTGTGGATTTCCAACATTATTATCCATTGCACTTGATATTATATTATCAAAGCGGACACGTTGTTTGGGATTTTATAAGTACCTTACCACCAATACCATATTGTTCTAACTTAGATAACAATATCTCTCGGTCGGTTGTCTCAAAGGCTTGCTTTAAGTCCAGAAATACTGTAATAACATATTTATTGTCGTCTAAGCTAGTTTTAATGTTGCAGAGTGTAATTTGTAATGCTGTTTCACATGAATATTTTTTTTCGAGAGCCGGATTGATTATTTATTCATATTGAATTCATAATGATAATGATGCGAGTAGAATACTATACTTTATCCATGACTATTAAATATTTAATATTTATTTAATTAATTTTCATTTGATTTCTCCAATTTAAGAAAGATTCATACGCCATCATAATTAATTTTCTCGATTTTTCGGGCAACAAGTTTAATGAGGCAATTTCTAACTTCCCTTACCTCTGGCGGTGTCAAAGAAATCTCGTTTTCACTATCAGTATCCATTTGTTTAATATTGCTCTTTTTAAGTAATATAATTATGTAGAATTATCTAAGTAAATAACGTCGCAGAAATTTTGACTTTTCAAACCAATAACAAAATTACGCTTTGACTAATCAAATAATGCAGTGTTTAGGCACGTAGGTAAATAGTTTCAAAAACAATGTTGGAGATTGCTCACTAAACGTAGATCAAGACTTTATCGAGCCTTGCAGCCGTTTTACTAATAAATTTGCTTATTTAAATTTAGAAAAAAACATGCCATTTTTCAGAAACCATTTTTTTGAGTTCCTGGAACCGTGGGACCTAAAAACGTAAAGATTTGATGTTGTCTCAATTTTCGGTTTTGGATCAATTTTAGTAACCTCCCATAATTATATGGTAAGGTTAAAAATCCAGTACGGGCCTAAATTATTTTCCCTACACTTATATGGATGAACTGGTGACTAGGCTAAATCTCCTTAGAACTTTTAAATGTATGCAGTATGTAAAATTATTATAAACAGTGGAATAAAAAAATAATTACCAAATTTTTCAAATCAATGGATATCGATATCATGTTTCATGCTAGTTAGACTTGAGGTCATACCGCAAAATATTAATTAGCGAATAACCTCGTAGATATAATTTGACCGAAGTCACCATGCATTCACTAATCAGTTTCATTCGTTTCGGTCTTAAATAATAATTGGAAGGTTTACTCAGCAGGCGAGCATAATAAAATTTTTAATTAATCATCCACAAGTGTTTTATTTAGGGCTTGCAGTCCCAACCAGGGCCGTAGCGAGATGTAAATGTTAGGCAGGGTTCATTTTTTTCTTGGCGGGGCTGGTTAACATCAACACTAACAATCGTAGCCGGCTAGTCCTTCTGGCTACGGCCCTGTGTTCCAACGAACTTCGGTTTTTAGACATAAAGATTAAAATTTGAAGAATTTATAAAGTATTTCTATTGTCAATTTAAAAATTCAGTCTAAAGTGTTGCTGCCAGAATATGTCATTACAAGACCTGTTTGTGATAAAATAACAACCGAGATCGCGTACTTGAATATTGCAAACAATATCCGTATATGAATATAGTTAACCAGATATGTTATGTTATATGTATGCTTACCTCAAACGAAAGTAGTCGATTCTTTACTTGGCTCACCATTAGAAGTCTCTAATAAGCTCTTGGTTCATTCTTAATATTGCCGGTAGCATACCCATAGGTTAAATGATATTTATTTATTTATTTTTATTGAATCATTTATGGATTTGTTCATTAAACTAACATTTATTATAAATAATTAATAGGTATACAGTATGTCCCGCTTTTCATGATTTCCATATCACAGCTGCCTTATTAACAACGCGATTTAAAAAAAAATGGGTGGAAGATACTTACCCCCCAGGAGATTGTGTCACGGTAAAATATTGAAAAATCCACCAGTGGCGTTCGTCTTTATGGAGAAAAATGGACCTAATTTTCCAAGAAAAGATATTAGGCGATGACTTAACTGTAAAACAATCTCATATTCTTATTTGTTGTTATCAAAAACTTACTAATACCGAATTAGTCATAATTTTATTTTCGAATTTAATTAAGCTCAAGGAAAACAGTAGTTCCATTTAGAATTAATCATGTGATATGTTGAGCAAACTGTGATTTACAGCCGGTTCCATAAATATGAACAAAGGCGTCCTTTTACAAATGTGAACTTTTTGAAAAAGTAAACTTTTAATTCTCTGAATAGTCGGTTCTGTTCCCTAAAGTGGAACGCATCTTCCGTTAGGTAAAGCTTCAATTTGTGAATATTTATTGCGTTTGCAAGCCTGAAAATTACGTGTGAAATTAGCCAGGATCCAAAATGACTCACAATTGACAGCATTTTATTTATTCATAAAAATGTTAGTTAATCTTGTTCGTACCAGTGGCATATGAACAAGCGCATTGACTTTCGCCAATAGTTCAGGGCATTTGTTGACAAGTTTATGCAAAAACATAACAAAGTGAAAAAACCGCCTTCGCCTTCGTTCATCAGCATTGAATCTCTTTATACTCCGTTCGCCCAAGAGATGCAGTAAGGCCACTCCCCATTTTGCTTAGACCATTGAGGGCAACAACCAGCTTCACACGCTACAAATTTATAAAAGCGGCAAAATTAAAAATAGATTAAATTATGTATAATTAATATAGATAATAATAAGAAACTCAAATATAGGCTATAATAAATATACATTGTTAAACTAAGAATGTCTCGGGAGAAAGTACTTTGAGCATGCCTCTATAATACAAAAAAGAAAATTACTGCCTTTGCAGTAAACTCGACGTTTTGTGTCTTGAGGTTGTCTGGGTTCTCTGCAGCAGAAGCCTTAAAGATATGGACAATATTCTCCTTCTCTTTAACCGAAAAATGTTTGCTTTTCCATTTTTTTCGGCGGAGAAAGGGCTTGAGCTTGATTCATAATTAATTTGACAAGAATGAATTTTTAACCTAAAAAGGGAAAAGTGTTTCTGACTTTTAATCAATATTGTAAATCGTTTTTATTGCGTACCTTGATATACACAAATATGCACCACAGTATTGAAAAACGCTATATTATTATATATCTATTATAGATGAATAGGAATAACAGCAAATAACAACAGTTATTTCTAAAAACCATACATCAGATTTGAGGCTGAGAACGATTTGTCTCGGAGAACAAATACCTCATATATTAGCGTTTTCGACATAGTTGGTTGTAATATGGGTTTTAAAATAGAAATATTATATTCAAAAGCGCACATTTGTGGGGAGTGGCTTAGCTGAATCTCTTGGGCGAACGGAGTATAGTAGCTTATCATGCGGAAATCCTATTGGTGGATAGGTTTTGTCCTCCTTAAATGCCATAAATTTTAAAAATCGTCTATGAATTTGCTCGATAGCTTCACTATGTACAGCGTAATTAGGATTCCATATGACAGATCCGTAGTCAAGTTTCGAACGCACAAGAGACGTAAACAGCATTTTTAATGTGTCGATGTTGTTGAGCTCACCGGAGTTTCTAATGATAAAGCCCAGGATTCTGTAAACTGATAATACAATGATATTGATGTGCCGTGTAAAGCTCAGCCTACTATCAAAAGTTATGCCCAGATCTTTAAATACATCTGGTCTAGTTAATTGTGCCTGATTTATATTGTATTCCCGCAGCACATAATTCAATTTTCTAGTATAGGTGACAGCGTTACATTTAGCAACGTTGAGAGGTAGGAGGTTTGAGGTGCACCAATCGCTTCTTAGATCCAAGTCAGCTTGTAGTAGCAAACAGTCAGATTCATCCTTAATAGCGAGATACAGTTTGAGGTTATCCGCATATAGTAGACA
The DNA here is from genome assembly GCA_963583905.1 of Stenurella melanura. Classification (NCBI taxonomy): domain Eukaryota; kingdom Metazoa; phylum Arthropoda; class Insecta; order Coleoptera; family Cerambycidae; genus Stenurella; species Stenurella melanura. The sequence goes on along the minus strand of OY757317.1, from coordinate 64,372,264 downwards.
ATGGCAATTCAGGCCAAGTACGATATCATTTATAAACAAAATAAAGAATGGGGGCCCGGTACTGACTCTTGTGGTACCCCGGAAGTACAAACTATTCTTTCAGATTTATGCCCACGATGACGAACATATTGGTTTCTACATTTTAAGTAGGACGAGCAGAATAGAATTAAATCTCGGTTAAAGTCGAGCTTAAATGAGAATTTTAAGATAACGGATGCTTTACGTCGATTATGGAACCGGCTGTTACTTATCTATGTAAATATTATTTATTGAATTGTTCGTATATCTGTCTAAAATTGAACGTGTCTTATATCCAAGTCGATTATTGTTTGATTTTGACTGTTAAGTAAACTGACTGACGTCACGTGATTTATTCTAAATGGAAAGTCTGTCTTCCTGCAGCTTAATTAACTCCGAAAATAAAGTTATTACTATAATAATTTATACTTTAAAAAGCGAAGTTTTATTTTCCTATTACGTGAACACCAAGTACACTATCTTATTAAAATTCGGTATTAGTTAGTTTTTGATAACAACTAATAAGATTATGAGATTGTTTTACAGTTAAAACTTTGCCTAATATTTTTTTTAAATTAGCTACATTTTTCTTCATAACGGCGCACGCCACTGGTGGATTTTAAGATATTTTACCGTGACACAATCTCCTGAGTAAGTACCTTCCACCCAAATTTTAAAAAATCGCATTGTTAATAAGAGAGCTGTGATATGGTAGTCATGAAAAGTGAAACATACTGTATATGATGCCTATCAATTAATATAAAGTAGTAAAGTAAAACAATATTTACAATAATTAAAAAGTTATTCTGAAAATTATCGGTCGATGTTCATGACATTGCTCCTTATATCAACTATTTTCAAACTAACTTTAGATAAACTATACTTATAGTTCGCTACATATATTTAAAGCACATAAAGACAGCTATGAAAATCGACCGTAAGTCACTGTCTCGTTAGGATAAGGGATATCCCACAGAGCCGCACTTAAAATGTTAGTACACAATAATAGTAGACATTTAGATGTACATGTTGTCTTTGATAAATAAATAGTTATTTGATACAGTAATAAATTAAAACATTTTACTCTGTTTTGCTTATGTCAAGATATGAATAATATCTTGTATATTTGTGGAGCATTGACAAATTCTATATTTCATAATACACTGACATTATTATGTTCGACTCTAGCGAGGGTAGGGTTTACATGCCTGCTGTAAACCGTTACACCCTAAAATAATTTTGGTTGGAGGGAGTCGGATAACTATATCAAAATAATTTGAAATTATAATTGTGTGCTTCGGTTAATTTCTTATTTTAATCATGCCAGAACATACTTTACATGAGAACAATGTTTGTTCTATGTATTAAATAATACATTATATTTATGATTTACCATTTTCTACGAATATATAGCATGCCCCGCTCTCCCATCTATACGTAAGCGGCAAGGCTTTGAGGTTTTTTATGTGCGTTAAATATATGTAGAAAACTATACCTCTAAAGTTATAACTACAAACAATTTATTGGTAGTTTCTTTTTGTTTATTTTTACTTATAGCTAATTAGTATGCACATTAAAATACACAAACTGTATAAATACAAAATAACTAAGGATTAACAAAAAAATTACATAAGTAACTAACTTTATTATACCTTTAGAGCGTCAAAAAACGAGAAATTGGGAAATTTTCAATTTAAAAAAAATAATAACATTGAAAATATCAACTTTACGAAAAAGTTATCGAATATTTCTTGTTGAAAATCGGTCAAAAAATAATTATAAAAAACGTTTGATTGAAAAAATGTAACATTTTCTTTTGTTTTAAACAATAGCAGAAGGTAACCTGGATTTTCATAATCGGTAGTGTCTCCTGAACTGATTCCAGTAAAAAACTGCGTCCGAAATTTATTCGATACTCGTGTGCCCATATCACCTGCTCTACATTATGGGCGATTTAATAATTGTGCCTACTGTAAGAAGACAGAGACGGAATCGGATATGGCACATTTCAATAGCCTGAAATACATATTTTGTTATAACGAATAGCATCGCCAAGTTTTGTTCTTAAAAAAGACCTTTTTAACCTGCTTTGAAATTATGGCGGAGTCGCCGGTGGGGATTAAGTAGGTATTTTTTGTTATTTCGTACTTAATACGGACAAAATTATCAGGGGTATCGGGTATCGGAAAATAGCAAAAGTCTATTTCATGCATATTTGACACAATATCTTGCCTTCTAGTTTTTTTGACAAATTCCATAATGTAGCATTATAGTAGTTAATATAATCAAATTATTATAAAGACTGTCATAGAAGGTTGAAAGTATGGGTGGATATACCACTAACACATGAATTTTTAATTACCATAACACAAGATTAAATAATGTACCTATATTACTAATATCTGTTTTAAATATTTTTGAATATTGTTTTTAGTTTCTTTCATTAAAAAAATCCGAAAAAATGTGAATAGATATAATAACTAGCGCTTACTTAAGGTATGCGAACTTTTTCGCAGACGCCTACGTCTTGTGCAAAAAAGTCTATTGTTGGCCTTTTTAAGTTCCCCTATACTTGACATTATCAGAAATGCCAAAGTTTTTAAATTCTCTTTCCAATTTTTGCTTTATTGTTTCAGCAGTATCTTTTGATAACTGAAAAACGGCTGAAAGAATCGCTACTTCCACCTCCAGATTTCCCATCCAATTCTCTTTAAACGAAAACATGTTGATACTATATTTGCACTCCAGTAAAATAACTAGAAATAATTGCTCATAAAATATTCCTAATATATTTGAAATCGTTCACCCCACGGTGGTAATGTACGAAGGCATAGATGGGCCACACGAAAAAATATTTTTTTAAAGTCAGAATTCTGACTTGAAACTCAGAATTCTGACTTAAAACTTGGAATTCTGACCTTTATCTCAGAATTCCAACCTTTGTCTCAGAATTCTGACTTAAAACTCATGACTGCCGTCACCTATCGTGGCCGCCTATTAGGAAAAAAACATGGACGCCTATGAGGAGAAAAAGACATACATTACAAGCATTACGCCATGTCTGTTCTGTAGTGTATGATGACCCTTTGGAGTATGATGCGTCTGACAGCATCATATCATTTACCATAGACTGGCCACCTATAAGAAAAGAAGCATTACGACATCTGTCTGTCAGGTGGCGCATGATGATCCTTTGCTGCAGGATACATCTCACAGCGTCATATTATTTGCTATGGACTGACCTATCAGAAAGAACATGGCTGCCCATAATCAAAAATGGTTAAGTCATCTGTCTATAAGGTAGCGCATGATGGTTTTGCCCTTTGCTGCATGATACGTCTAACAGGATCATATCATTTACCATGGGCTGGTTGCCTATCAGAAAAGAACATGTCTACCTATGAGAGAAAAAGCATTACGCCATATATCTGTTAGATAGTGCATAATGGCTTTATCTTTTGCTGCATGATACGTCTGAGAGCATCCATTTATCATGGACTGCTTGCCTATCAGAAAAGAACATGACTGTTTATAAGAAAAAAGTATTACGTCATCTGTCTGTAAAGTCGTGCAGAATGGCTTTACCCTTTGCTGTATGCTACGTCTAACAGAATCATGCCATTGGTCGTGGATACCTACCACTCAAGTCCGCTGTCTCTGAATGCGATGCACTTCTATATCATTATAATGCAAATCTCGACATGTATTTTTTTCTATGCTGACGCCACTCCAATAAAGGAAATATCCAACAGCATTACGTCATCTGTCTGTTAAGTCATGTATGATGACTATCCGTCTGACAGCATCATATTATTTACCCTGATCTACATATCTGATTTTTTATCTACCTATATCTTAGCGTTTTTCTGCTTTGTTTCGTTATAATGCAAATCCCAAATATATTTTTTTCTACAATGCCATATACTAGAAAAGTGAAAGTATACCTAATTAACGATAACGACCGACCTTGCCAGACCCAAGGCAGCAAGACCTAATAGAAACATGTTGGAATGAAAAATGAGAATACAAGAACATTGTAAAAACTAGGCAGAGTTGAAAGAAATCATAAAATATTATGTGGATATGCAGAGTCTATTCTCTAGTTTCTCAAATCAAGGGTACATAGCTGAAAGACCTTTATTAAAGAATGAACAATTGATGGTATGGGATAGAAACATATTTAATAATTTACCACGATTTAATAAGCCTTAGTTCAATGTTTAGTAGATGGATAATAAATATAGCATTTACTGAAATTTGTCGTTTTATTTCTATCAAATTGAAATAGTTTTAGAGATCTCCATAAATGAATAATATTAAAAAACTTAACGGATACTCGAAAGAACTGATGTGATACTACCAGACGCATCATGTAGCAATAGGCGACAACGAATTCAAGATATAAGGAACTACGAATTAATATACAACAATGGGTTTAATTATAACAACGAATTTAAAATGCAAATAGCCAAAAATATAATAGATTTCACTTGAATCTAATATGTTAAATTTAGACACTTTTGGCTCTTATAGCTCAACAATCATGTGAAAATAATCCCTTTTATTGGTAACAATCAAAAGTACTTATCTTTTATTTTGTTATCCTGATGGAGAGAACTCCTAGATACGGTCCTGTTCTCCGATGATTATGGATTTAAAATTTATGTTTCACATGTGGCCGTCTTAATCCCATTTTGAGGTTATGAAATCGTAGAAGATTGTCGCCAAGACAAAATGAAGCAAATCTCTTCGCCCAGAATGTTTTCATATATTCCAATTCAAAATGTAGTATAGCAAGGTTGACTTCATATGAAAATTGCTCGCTTAGTGGAAAACGTAGTAGGTATCGCAATATGAATGTACATAATCTCAAATCTTGCTCAAAGCAATTAATGTAACGTTGAAATACTTCTTCGTTAAAATAAGTTTTGTTATTAAGAAATTAATTCTTAATTTATAAGAATATGAGGAAAAATCTTATAAGAAAAATTCATGAGAAAATTACGTATATTTATAATTATGATTATGAAAAAACTATGAGACATCATGCATCGGTTCCCGGTAAATAATATGATTCTGTCAGACGTATCATGCAGCAAAGGTTAAACCCAACAGACAAATAAAGTAATGCTTTTTTCTTATAGGCAGCCATGTTCTTTTCTGATAGGCAACGAGTGCATGTAAATGATATGATGTTGTCAGACGTATCATGCAGTAAAAGGTAAAGCCATCATGCACTGCCTAACAGATAGATGACGTAATACCTTTTTCTCAGAGACAATCATATTCTTTCCTGATAGGTAGCTAGTCCATGGTATATGATATGATGCTACCAGACGTGTCATACGGCAAAGGGTAAAACCATCATGTATTAATTAACAGATATATGGCGTAATGCTAGACATGTTCTTTTCTGATAGGCAACCAGCGCATGGCAAATGATATGATGCTGTTAGATGTATCATGCAGCAAAGGGTAAAACCATCATGCACTACCTAACAGACAGATGACTTGACGCTTTTCTTTTTATGGGCAGCCATGTTCTTTTCTGATAGACGACCAGTCCATGGTAAATGTTATGATGTTGTTAGACGTATCATGCAGCAAAGGGTCATCACGCACTACATAACAGAAATATGGCGTAATGCTTGTAACGTATGGTTTTCTCTCATATGCAGCCATGTTTTTTTATAATAGGCTGCCACGAGTTTTAAGTCAGAATTCTGACTTGAAACTCATGAGTTAAAAGTCAGAATTCTGAGATAAAAGTCAGAATTCTGACTTAAAAAAAATATGCTTTTCGTTTGGTCCTTCTACGCCTTCGTAGTAATGGATGGGTTGATGCCAAAAAATGTTTTGAAATCTTTTGTTTTGATTCAAACTAAATCACAATTTCATTTTGTTAATCCTTTTAATAATGGAGTGAGGATGTTGAAAGTGGTGGTGGTGGCAGATGTCACAAAAAAAATTGAGGCTTTGACTTCTAGTGTATTCACCAAATCCTAAGTTTATGGACTCTTACTAACTTGCTTTACTTAATTACCCCTCAACCCTTCAACGGAATCAGCTCAAAATATAATCTAGTTCCAGATATCGTTATAATACATACGTGTACCAAGGGAATATCTTAATTTTATTTTGTTAGCCCCTTTAATATTGTAGTAGGGGTGGCAGATGACATAATTTTTTTTAAAATGTGTTGAGCGCCTCAGGTGGGACTAAACTAATTTCAGTCTATAATTTTACGATAACTAGCAATTTTCTATTTATCAACAATGTATATATGTGTAATTAATATTTGAAATTTTACTCGGTCATCATCTAGTATTCTCATTTGATTGTCACCTAATGTGCATAGACAAAATAAAATTTTTATTTCCATTAGCCATAATTAGGTATATAGCTTTACCTCACGTAAATATTTTCCTTGTCCTCGATATCTAACATCCCGGATTTTAAATAATTTCACGGCAACTAATAATACCTCGAGCCAGGCGTAACTAGTTTTATCCACACCAGCGAATTTGGACAACAAAAAAATTGTTCCATTTTTTAAATTGTTTCATTGCCAAATTCATCTAGGAGATGAAAGGAATGTATCATTTTTGTCGGACAGAAGTAAACACTTGCAATGATATTTGCATATTATGTTGGTATATTTGAATAATTTTTGTCAGTGGCGTGACCTGAAATTATTTATTATTGTGAACTTATATTAATGAGCAACATGCATGAATTTTAGAAATGCAATAATTTATTATTTTTTCGTTATATATGTTATATACGTTGAGAAAGTAATGAAACAAAGGTTTTTAAAAAATGTGTAGCCTAAATAAACGACTTTGAAATTCAAAATTTTATGGGAACATATCCACGTGACTGAAAACACCACGCTATTGGTCTGACGTCATTCGGCATAATGTCTAATGGTCGTCTATCTGTCAAGGGGTTAAATCGTAAATTGTTTTGTGTTTTGTAAATGTGTATTGATATTTTCATAAAAGAAATCATTCATTTATTTATTTTAATTACTAAGTGGTAAAAATGACGGACAGTGGGTTTTTACAGGGCCAGAGTGACAATTTGCCCGTTGTTGATGTGTTTATGATGACAAACTTTTTTGCTACTAATACTGATTTTATTAGTGCAGAAATTGGAGGTACTAAAGCAACAAGTTATGTGTCATTCATTATTCTAAACATTAATTCAATTGTGCCCATTTTCATCCTTTTACTGTAGTTAAATATAACAAATTAATTATGTACCTAACCTCAAAATAGGTAAACAAGGCAATGTTTTAATGTTATATTAATTAATATTTTTCATCTTAGAATGCTTTACTTTTTTATAAAATACCTAAATACCTCCCGTCACTTACTAAGTACCTACATACTTTAGGTAGGTAGGTACATTAATAGTAAAAATAACTGTTGACATACATAGGTATATATAAATATATAACTGGATAATATGTAGAATGTCGAGAAGTTACATTATTCCCACCGTTCTTATACATTTATACATTTTAATTCAAGATTCCTATTAACAGAAGTTAGTAAACTTTTGTATTCCTATAAATAGAAAAGTGACCAAATTCAAAATAATATGTAAACAAATTATCACAATAATATTAGGGTTAGGTACATATTTTCATAATATTATTATAAAATAATTAGTTTTAATGGGTAAATTTACATCAAAATGATCCTGGCAGCAATATAATCTTGAGGATGACGATAATTCTGCATTTCGGTCGTCTCGTCTCATAGCTCTGCACCATTTCTTCCTAACTTTATCGCGTCTAGGCACATAAAAAAATAACTTTTCTGGAGTTTTTATTGTAGTATTTGTACATTTGGGCACAATACAATATTTATAGCTACTTTTCTTTGTATTTTCTATAACACAACATAAATAATGTGTACACATTCGCAATCACAATACGTTTTCCGTTGGTGCGATGTGCCCGATGACGTCACACACAAGTAGCGCGGAAACTTCTCGATTTAAACCCAGTTAAATTGACAGCTGCAGTAAATAATTTTTTTAACCTTTAATTAGAACATAAAACAAAAATAAAATACTGGAAAAATAATGTTTTTTTAGTTATCTATTCATCTGTGATGTTTAAAAAAATTATGCATTTTGCTCATTATGTCAATGGTAAAAATCTCAAAACAGTTTTTAGATCTTTTCGCATAAAGTAAAATACTTTTGATTAAATAATACTAAGCCGATTTATTAGTTATCAAAAACATCAAAAATAAACTTCAGGAATACACCTAAGAGCAATATTTATTGGTATTTAATGATAGTAAACAAGCTAACCATTATACTCTTCGCCGATTGCACTGTTTATATAATTGTTGCACGTTCTATAGGATACTCGTCGCAGCGTTTTTTATAAATAATATCAGTTTTAGATATTTTTTGTTTAAAAACAAAATATGCAAAAAAAAAAAATTAAAATAATTAATGACTTTTTTATTTATTGGTCGATATTGGTCGAATAGGGTTCTTCCTCTAGCTAACACTAACTTACTGCCCAAATTTCAATACAATCGGACTTTTCGTTCTTAAGTTATCGGGCTTACAAGAAACGTGACGGAAGGACAGACAGACAGACGGACATTTTGAAAGTTGTTCAGAATTTGATCACCAACACAGTAATATGAATTTTTTTCTCTACGAGCAATATTACCGGTATAAGAAATGTGCCGATCGAATGCAATATACTCTTCGCCGATATACTGCACTTTTTATACAGCGAGGTCCATAAGGACCGGATAAATTCATTATATACATAATTTACAATTTGTGAATAAAATCCTAAAACACGTCAATTTTTAATCCTAAAATGATATTTTTTCAGCATAATTTTATACCTCCCCTTTCAAATCCCTTGAAGTGACACCTACCTCTTTAAAAATTTTTAATGGAACGAGGGTGCGTGAAAGCTCATTAAAAAAATCTATTATGAAATGATAAAAATTGGAGGGCAGAGAGAATTTTGTCCACGTTAGTAGCACTTCCTATCACTGTGACCCGGTCCAAGCTGGTACAGTCGTGGCCAGAAAAAGGGTTCCGACCTGAACAGTGTATTTTATAGTGTAGTTTTCCGTGCGTGAGTATGACTTTGCGTTTGGGTATTCTAAGCTCCGCCCAGGCGGCTGCCGGTAAGCTAAAGCGTCTGGGGAAACCCAAATGCGAAAACTTCGACCATGCGCAGAACGTGATATCATTTGTCTGACTATTTCTTCTTTTCTCTAGTGTTTTCAGCCAGATGTTTCCCTCCAAATGGCTGCCAATAACTTTTTTGAAATAAGTATTCGGCAACGCCCGACTGCAACTTTCATTCGTCTCTTAATAGTTTTATTAAACATAATATTTTTCAACATTTTAAAGTAAAATTGATGTATCATTTAATGTACGCAAAGTTCGCTCGCACATGGGAGACATACTGTATATAGCAGTTTCGAAATCCTATAAAACTTAAAATGTTTGTGTGCTTAATCAAAAACCTTAGTAGCATTTTGCTCTAAGATTGTATTATAATAAAACATAGTTTATATAAAAATGATACTTTGCAGACCTCTGACGATCATACTCTATAACCAAGTTGGTCAAAATTTTAAACATGCATACCATACACATTTTTCTACGATGGTTACTAAAATTTTTTGTCCTGTTATAATATATTATTTATTTAATCAAACCAAATAGATGTAATAAGCTAGCTTATTGTGTAAAGGCAAAACCGTTAACACTTTATACAATAATATTTTAAGGGATACACCACACACCAGCAAAAAATTACCGTATGATTTTTATAAGGTCAATGGCATTTGAAGCAGATTACTGCTAATATATTTTTTGCGACCATAGAGCTTCTGTAAAAACTTGTAATCAAAACGTGGCTCTGTTATTTATCTCTGTCAGTAGGCGGAGCGAGAATAAATAATCTTAAGGAGCCCGATTCAAACAGGAATAATGTTGCTTTAGGTCGGAAACCTTTTTCAGGCCACAACTGTACCCATACCAGGCGTTACTCATCTTTCATGGTATCATGGCTCTGTGGTACCTTTCTGCCAGCGATTTCTACCATTTTAAAATTAACTATCCGGCATAGACACCTTGATTTACTGAAGAACAGTTTGTTTTCTAATATCTTTCAGAAACAAGATATAAAGATGATATTTTCATGTCTTGTATTCTTGATATTTGCAATAATATGAAACAGAAGTTGACAAATAATGAAACGAGTTAATCAGAAAATGATATAAGATCCAAGGTAAAACTACTGAATATCAGCGAAATCTGCACTTATATAGCCGTAACTTGTTCGAAGTATAGTATATGACCGCATTTTATTGCACAAAGTAGGCACAAGAGGGTTGTTGATTTTATGGAATAGTGTGAGTATACAAAATCTATTTAAATTTCAGTAATTTCGACTTGCGCAGCCATTATGGTTGCAACATTGAATTTTATTGTATTAATAAATTCATCAATACGTCTATTCTTAGTGGGACATCCACATCAACAAGCAATAAAGTGAACAATAAAAGATATTTATAGTGATGTTATTGCCATTTCGACAGTGCGAGTCCATAAATAGCTAAAATTAATGTTCAACTACCGCGAATTTGCTAATTTACCTACGCGCACTGGTTAATTAATCCCTCAATTTTTTCCTGTTATTAATACTTAACACTATCCAGGCTAATATGATAAACCGAAGCATTGAAATTTGTGTATATAAAAAATAACTCAACCTTAAAATATATGACAAGTTATATAAATCAGACATTTTAGCATCGGGGGTTCTGTGTGCTTGGAAAAAATAATTAGTGTTAGAGATGACGCAAGATTCTTTAGAAATTTTTAACTTATGAAAAGTGAAATAACTATAGACCTGATAATTAACATTCTCCAGTAGTGAGGCTGATCTCAGAATATCGTCTTTGTCTTTCATGAAAGTGTTTCGTCGGAAACGAGCCTCTATAAATAATTTCAACTTTACTAAACATTGTATGTATGCGAAAGAAATTACTCATTTATTAAAATCAATGTTTACTTCCCTCGCATACCGAAGGGAAGTATTGTATTCGAGAAAAAATCACCCTCCGAGATTTTTACGGATTCTGACGTTTCAGAACACGTAGATTACGAAAATATAGGTTTTTCAATTCCGTCTGTCTGTCTGTCTGTCTGTCTGTCTGTTTGTCTGTCTGTCTGTCTGTCTGTTGGTGCATTTACTAAAAAACTACTTGACGGAGAGCAGTGAAATTTGGCAGGTACCTAGTTGATGCTACTGTCTAAACGGAATAAATAGTGAAAAAAATTTTTTTTCGCTCAAATTTAAAATTTCCACGTTTCATGACGCGCTAATCCTATTTCGGGAAAAAAAATGTTTGAAAATTTTTTTCACCAACATTTTTGAAAAAATTTTTACCAAGATAAAAAAAAATTTTTTTTGTTCAAATTTAAAATTTCCACGTTTCATGACACGCTAAACCTATTTCTGAAAAAAAAATTTTTGAAAATTTTTTTCACCATTTTTGAAATTTTTTTTACCAAGATGAAAAAATTTTTTTTTGCTCAAATTTAAAATTTCTACGTTTCATGGCATTCTAAAACTATAAAAAAAAAATTTTTTACCATTTTTGAAAAATTTTTTTCCACTAAAATGATAATTTTTTTTTCTTCAAATTTAAAATTTCCACGTTTCATGGCATTCCTAACCAATTTCGGAAAAAAAATTTTTGCAACATTTTACCAGTTTGGAAAAAAAATTAACACTAGAATAGATGGAAACTTTTTTTACTCAAATTTAAAAGTTTCACGTTTCATGACATTCTAAACCTATTTAAAAAAAATATGTAATTTTTAAATCTTAAACTTTTACCACTATTATAGAATAGACGGAAACTTTCCTTTTTGCTTAAATTAAAAATTTCTACGTTTGACATTTTAAACCTATTTCAGAAGAAAATATTTAATTTTTTTTTTTAACATTTTTGAAAAATTAAAATAAAAATGAAATTTTTTAACCACCACTATACTTCCACTCCAATGCGCGAATGTTGGATTGATGTGACGGATGGCAATAATATCTGACATATACACCTATTATACTTTTATTGAAAAATGTACAGGGTGGTCATCCCAAGAAATAATTCAGTCATGGTGGACATTTGTAAAGGTATTGGCGCAAGCCTGCCATATGTGGCACCTGTTATTTAGTATTGAGCTTTTGCTGTTGGATGAGCAATCTGTATATTTTTTTGACCAAAATTTATCAAGTTTTCTTTGTAATAATAGCAATAACTATATTCCGATTATTATTCTCAATGTCATTTCGTAATTATTAATTTTTTAGAGTGACCGCCATGCACAAATAACGAGGGAAGTTCTGTGTAAAGACCTTTACCGATTTTTTAGAGTTACCACCATGCACAAATAAAGAGGGAAGTTCTGTGTAAATATCTTTACCGATTTTTTAATAAGTATCCATTTTTAAAGATAGAAGAAAAGAATTAGTTGGTACTCGATTAAAGGTCCGAATAAAGAAACGCAATAGTACAGGAGCCAGCATGCAATTACCTGACACATTTATGTAAGTTAGAGACATCATTAATTCTTTGCCTTAGGATGTCTGTCGCTGGACCTCCATTAAGTGATACAAATACTTGTAACAACTTAAAAAGACATTTTGATTTATTTACTGAAGTTTCCACTTGCATATTACTTTCTTGTCTGCCATGCTCTAAGGCAAAGGATTGATCATGTCTCTAGCTTACACAAATGTGTCAGGTAATTGCACGCTGGCTCCTATACTATAAGCCCTCGTTGTGAAAATTATTTTGCGTGCAGAAATTTTATTAAAAACTATTTTCATTATTGTATTTAAAAATACAGCTTATACAGGTAAGCATCCAGTGAGATTGCAGAAATATGCAAGTAACTAATAACTATATAGGGTGTCTCGTCGGGAACTTAATCGAACATTTTGAGAGTTACTAAAGCAGTTTCGAAGATATTTGACATTTTATAAAAAAATTTACAGTTGCAACGGTTTGCAATAGCCGTTATAACTTTCTTCGTGTAGGAGATCCTCGTTTGCTCTGTGGCACATAGAAAGAACACAATATGAGCTAGTCTATGCAATAAAAACAAATTCCATTATAGTGTTCTATTTTTCACATTCCATTTTGTCAAATTCAAACCTCAAAAACTTTCTTATTCCAAACGGCACACTGTATTTTTTACATCAAATTATGTAAAGTTAAATTCCCTTTTTTCTAGTGTAGGCATTGTGGAGGTTAAAGTTACAACTTTTTGAAACAACGGCGATTTTCTGAAATGTTCAAGACTTGCCATGATTAGAAACAATCATTAATGCCAGTCATTCTATTATGTCAAAAAATGACAATTTAATCAAATTACATCTAGGAAGACTTTTAGATTTGTTTATTATTCTATGGAGAATGTGATAAGGTAATATTAAGAATATGTAACACCTTTGCTACTCGATACCCACAAGAACAAAAACCATCACCATACACTGTAAAACGCATATTGGATAATTTTTGAATAGTTGGCTCTGTCAAGGCAGGAATTCTAAGGTGGAAGCCTTAGACATATTAGCTGAAGAAGAAATCTATTTAACTTGTATTTTAAATTTTCCTCAAAAAATTGTAGTGTCACCACGCTATCGTTTCTCATGGCACAGTAACATTAAATTGCTCATGTTCTCGAATATTTCGCTCCCTGAATATATGCGGATTCGAGATACTCGTAATGGGAATTGTATCGATTAAAAAGTCCATTTGTTGTAAATATAGTATCTGTCCATACAATATTTCCCAAAAAATAATTCCTTCGCGTCTCTTTTAGTTATTGAACTATATGAAACGAGAATTGATTTATATTTTGACGAGATTCTGTGAATTGAATTCTTGGATAATCCCCATTCCAAAGCAGCTTGCTTTTAATGACATAATTGAAAATGTCGGAAAATACTCCAGAATTGCTATTTCTATGTCTTCGTCATCAACTTAGAATTCCTGCCTTGACAGAGCAAAATAGTCTGAAATTATCCAATATGCGTTTTACAGTGTATGATGATGGTTTTTGTTTTTGTGCCTATCGAGTAGCAAATGTGTTTATTATTTTTATGATTTTATCACATTCTCCATAAATAATAAACAAATCTAAAAGTCTTTGTGGGTGTAATTTGTTTAAATTGGTATTATTTGACATAAGAAAATGACACATTATGATTGTTTCTAATCGTGGCTAAGTTGATGGCAATTTTTATTAAAAATTCTTAAACATTTTAGAAAATCGCCAATATTTCAAAAAATTGTAACTTTAACTCCTACAATGCCGATACTAAAAAAAGGGAATTTATTTTGCATAATTTGGTGTAAAAAAATACAGGGTGTTCCATTTCCCGGTGAAACGCCCTGTGAAAATTACACATTACGTACAAAACAAAGAAAAGCAAAAAAATTGGGCAAATATAAACATGTCATTGAAGCATATAAGAAATAAGCTAATAGATAATTACAAGATGAAAAAAAGCGAAAATGAAGACAACAAATAAACAATATTTTATGTTTACTCTTTCTATATTGTTTTATATTATTATAATAGGTACTACAATTAAAAATGTCAAGATCTGACTGATAATCTGATAATTTAAGTACATACTATAAATAGGCGAAAATTTCAATAAACTCATGCTTGAAGTATCTAAATAAAATCTAGTTAGGGAGATGGTGGCAGAAATGTTTAAGGTGGCCATTCCCTAGAAAGAGACCTCCAATAGGGAAATATTTATTATTTTTGGCCATAACTTGTTTTTCTTAGTACGTATATTTATAAAAATTATAAGAGTACCTAAGTAGAACCATAACAAGACTGTTACTATGAATTTTCACTCAATAATTTCAGCGGTTTGCAAAATAGCTAGATTTAAATTTAAGAATTATGTCAATCTCCCTATTTCGAAGTTTTAAATCTAGCTATTTTACAAACCACTGAAATTATTGAGCGAAAATTCATAGTAATAGTCTTGTTATAGTTCTAGTTAGGTACTCTTATAGTTTTTTAAAATAAAAGTTATGAGCAAAAATAATAGATATATCCCTATCGGATGTCTTTTTCTAGGGAATGGCCACCTTAAATGATTTGTTCGTGTGACAAGTTAAAAAGTGTGAAGACCTAGCAATAAAAAAAATTAAATACAATTTTTTACAATTACGATACAAGTTCGATTTAGAAATATATTTATCCATATTCAGAATTTGTTTTCTCACTGGTAGTCAGAGACTAATAGAGTGGCCAGCTAGATGCCACCTCTAGATCTCCATAAGAGAAGAAATAGGTACCAAATTGGGTTAATCCGACCAGAGAATAGGTTTTAGATGAATTTGTATTTCGTCTTGGATATTGTCAAGAAGTATATGAAGGAAAATTTAAGCATTTAAGTTAAATTTATTTAAACGATTATATTTATTTTAAACAAATTATCATAAAAATTAAAAATAATTTTTTCTTGAAATTATTGCTGTGTTGCATACTATAATGCCTGTAGCTTCAATATACAGGGTGTAACATAATGGGATGTCATAAACGAAGGAGCGTATTCCTCGTACAAATTTAAGAATATTTTGTCATATAAACAATTGTCATTAGAGCATTCGTTTACAAGATACAGGGCGTTGTAATTTTCAAAAATACAGTTATTTCCCTATATATCTTTTGAACAAATGTAGATATTTACCTGAAATTTTGTGTGTAGAATACATGCTTAGTATTGTATTTAAATTTAAAAGATGAAGCCCCAGCTTTAACCAGTGACGTAGATTTGAACTATGTTGTGTACCTTTTTTCATGAAGTTAAAGCACGCCACTGGGCCAAAATTTATTTTTGTTCTTTTTTGGATTTCAAATTTAATTTTGAGAAACAATGTTCTCTTGGCATTTTTGCGCATATTTTACAGTTTTAAAGTTATTAAAGTTTAACCGTAGTGATGTTATTGTTAGATAAAATAATGCGTCAATGAGCAACATGCATGAATTTTAGAAATGCAATAATTTATTATTTTTTCGTTATATATGTTATATAAGTTGAGAAAGTAATGAAGAAAATGTTTTAAAAAAATGTGTAGCCTAAATAAACGACTTTGAAATTCAAAATTTTATGGGAACATATCCACGTGACTGAAAACACCACGCTATTGGTCTGACGTCATTCGGCATAATGTCTAATGGTCGTCTATCTGCCAAGGGGTTAAATCGTAAATTGTTTTGTGTTTTGTAAATGTGTATTGATATGTTCATAAAAGAAATCATTCATTTATTTATTTATTTTAATTATTAAGTGGTAAAAATGACGGACAGTGGGTTTTTACGGGGCCAGAGTGACAATTTGCATGTTGTTGATGTGTTTATGATGACAAACTTTTTTGCTACTAATACTGATTTTATTAGTGCAGAAATTGGAGGTACTAAAGCAACAAGGTATGTGTCATTCATTATTCTAAACATTAATTCAATTGTGCCCATTTTTATCCTTTTACTGTAGTTAAATATAACAAATTATTTATGTACCTAACCTCAAAATAGGTAAACAAGGCAATGTTTTAATGTTATATTAATTAATATTTTTCATCTTAGAATGCTTTACTTTTTTATATAATAAATACCTCCCGTCACTTACTAAGTACGTACTTTTAGGTAGGTAGGTACATTAATAATAAAAATAACTGTTGACATACATAGGTATATATAAATATAAATATATAACCGGATAATATGTAGAATGTCGAGAAGTTACAATCAGTTTGTTCATTTGTGTTGATTTATAGCAACTTTGAAGCACGTTATCTCTCTCACACTCACGTTACTTGTGATAGCACTATCTTTTTTTAACTGCTTGAAGCTGCTTTAAATCAACACAAATGAACAAACCTATTATTCCCACCGTTCTTATACATTTGTACATTTTAATTTAAGGTTCCTATTAACAGAAGTTAGTAAACTTTTGTATTCCTATAAATAGGAAAGTGACCAAATTCACCATGATATGTAAACAAACTATCACAATAATATTAGGGTTAGGACATATTTTCATAATATTATTATAAAATAATTAGTTTTAATAAGTAAATTTACATCAAAATGATCCTGGCATAATCTTGAGGATGACGATAATTCTGCATTTCGGTCGTCTCGTCTCATAGCTCTGCACCATTTCTTCCTAACTTTATCTCGTCTAGGCACATTAAAAAATAACTTTTCTGGAGTTTTTATTGTAGTATTTGTACATTTGGGCACAATACAATATTTATAGCTACTTTTCTTTGTATTTTCCATAACACAACATAAATAATGTGTACACATTCGCAATCACAATACGTTTTCCGTCGGTGCGATGTGCCCTATGACGTCACACACAAGTAGCGCGGAAACTTCTCCATTTAAACGCAGTTAAATTGACAGCTGCAGTAAATAATTTTTTTAACATTTAATTAGAACATAAAACAAAAATAAAATACTGGAAAAATAATGTTTTTTAGTGGTCTATTCATCTGTGATGTTTAAAAAAATTATGCATTTTGCTCATTGTGTCTTACAAAAACAAGTGGGCATCTCTCAAACAGTGTTTAAATGATTAACGTCCAGTCAAATTTATTGATCTGAATTGTCGATTTAAATTTAAAAAATGGTATACTCTTTTGTAGAATTGACAGATATGCATGTCTGTTAGGGGCTTTCTAATGGTAATAATGTAGATGCAGCTGCACGTTATGCGGACCGCTTTCCCAACCGACGTCATCCAGATCGAAGAATGTTTATGAATATTCATATGCGCCTACGGCAATCGGAAAATTTGAAAGCTAATCATGGTGGTGGAAGAAGGGATACGGTAACGATTCAACGGGTGGAAAGAATACTAGAAACAGTTGACGATAATCCGAGTATTAGCACAAGAAGAATTGCGGCAATGGAACGTGTGAGTCACATGACTATTCATCGCATTTTAAGAACCAATTTATTGTATCCATATCATTTACAAAGGGTTCATGCACAGAATCCCGATGATGCAGTACTGCGTATAAGATTTTGCGAGTGATTTACATGGAAATGTATTCGAAATCCTTTATTTCATTATTCTGTATTATTTACGGATGAAGGTGGATTTAACAGTGATGGAATTATAAATTTTCGTAATAACCACTTATGGGGTGATGAAAATCCTCACGGAATAATTGAGTCGAGGCACCAACAACGTTTTTCAATTAATGTTTGGGCTGGAATTGTCGACGAGTGTTTAATCGGTCGATTTGTTTTACCTCAAAAACTTAATGTACGATTTTACCTAAATTTTCTTCGAGATAATTTGCCACTTCTAATGGAGCTTGTTCCATTAGCCATAAGGCAACGTATTTTTCTTATGCATGATGGTGCTCCACCTCATTTCTCCTTGCTCGTACCACCATATCTCAATGAAACTTATCACAACAAATGGATAGGTCGTGGAGGACCTATAGCATGGCCAGCCCGCTGCCCAGACCTGAATCCACTAGATTATTATTTATGGGGTCATTTAAAACAATATGTTTATTCTGTTTCCATTCCCGATGAACAAACTCTTCTTCATAGGATAGAAGAAGGATGCCAGCAAATTCGCCAGAATCCTGGAATATTTGGTAGAGTAAGAACATCTATGAGACAACGTACCCAAAAGTGGATTGAGACAAATGGACGTCACTTCGAACATATCTTGTAAAGTTATTGCATTAATATCTTGTTTCGTTTATCTTTGCTAATTTTTGTTTAAATTAAAAATTAAAATTTCTGATGAGTTTGTTTTTCTTACATTTGGCACTGGTTAAAGCTGGGGCTTCATTTTTAAATTTAAATACAATACTAATCATGTATTCTACACATAAAATTTCACATTTGTTCAAAAGATTTATAGGGAAATAATTGTATTTTTGAAAACTACAACGCCCTGTATCTTGTAAACGAAGACTCTATTGACAATTGTTTATATGACAAAATGTTCTTAAATTTGTACGAGGAATACGCTTCTTCATTTGTGACATTCCATTATGTTACACCCTGTATAAAAATTTCGAGTATATCATAACTCTTTCAACAATTAAAACGTATATATTTTTTAACATGAATGCATAGAGAAATGTATTTAAAAATCGACCTATCTGAGTGTATTGTTCACTGTATAAGACATTTGTTTCCAATTTTTGCTGATCGTACACTAGATTGAGACCACCCCCCTAGCTACACCCCACAGTTTGTAAAAGATTTCAAAGAATTCGCTTATCATAATCCAAAATAATGAGTGAGTAAATAGAAAAAGAAAAGGTTTAAAAAGCTATTGGTTATTGGTTTCCACTGTCCTGGTTTCGAATGATGAAAATCTAATATTCAATAGATAACAAAATAATTCTCATTATATCCTCAATAAAACATAATTATGTGCTTTAATGTCTATATCACCTTCTGTCGCATTAAATATATAGTATAACATTAATTAGGTACTTATTACAGGCGCATAGGCGCCTGTCGAATTTTTACAAAGGGGTCAAAAGTCAAATAGTAATAATAAAAACAATATAAAATAAATATTAACAGTTAATAAAATTTTAAGTTAACAAACTGACTGAAAGTTTTGTAGAGACCTAGGTTTCTTCGAAATTTCATTGCGCACAGTTTGGTTGTTGTTCCTTGCACAGCGCCGGCCCGACCAAACTTGACGCCCTAGGCGAACAACTTGAGTGGCCTTTTAAACAAAAAATTCGCAACAAAATAAAACTAAAACACAAATATAAAACAATAATGAAATATTTATTCAAATAACTTACCTGAATGACTCCAGAAAGACACATATAATACATTTGTTTAAGGTGGCCATTTCCAAGAGAGAGACATCCGATAGGGAGATATTTATTATTTTTGGCCATAACTTTTTTTCTTAATACGTATATCTAAAAAAACTATACTACTAGCTAGGTAGAACCATAACAAGACTATTACTATGAATTTTCACTCAATAATTCCAGTCCTTTCCAAAATAGTTAGATTTAAAACTATGAAATAGGAAGATAAGTATACTCTTTATACTTAAATCTAACTATTTTGCAAACCACTAAAATTATGAATTGAAAATTCATACCAATATTCTTGTATGGTTCTAACTTAGGTAGCCTTCCATTTTTTTTGAAATATACAGACTAAGTTAAAAGCTTATGACCAAAAATAATGAATATTTCCCTCTCTTGAAAATGGCCACCTTGAACGAGTTTGTTTCCACATTTTTAATCAAATCATTTACTTAAGCGACTCAAGAAAGACACATATAATAGATTTGCCTAAAGGAGTTTGTTTCGAATTCTCTTACTGTAATTATAGACTAAAAACTGAGAATGATGAAAATAGAACACTAAGTGAGTCTACAATTAAATAATTTTCATTTTCCTTGCCTTGATTTTTCTTTTAAATCAATTATTGCAGCTACTTCTTGTTCAATTGATAGTGTTGTCAACCCTACAAGTCTTTCTTGAGTCATTGTAGAACGCGGGTAAGTTTGAATTAATTTTAATTTAGAGAACCCACGATCACCACTGCGCACAGACACAGAATTGTCAGCAATCCTACGGGATTTCGATTTCCGTCTCGAAAGTATTAGATAAGATTTCGTTTAATATTTTACGTCATATAGTACATTATTGTTTGCATCTTGTAATTTAAATTACGGAAGAATACTAGCTGTGGATTCCCCTCGGCGGCGGGGAAATCCCCGCTTGTTGTATTGTGTTGTTGTTACAACGCACAGTAAGACCGCGCGCGAACTGACCACTCCGCGTGATTGCGTCTCTATCAGCCCATCCTGTACCCTCGCCAAAGATTAGAGAACTAATAAGATAGGAGAGTCAGACGGAGAAGACAAAATAGACGAAGACAGTTGTGAACTCCAATTTAAAGGGACATGACATCCAGCGGAAACGGTTTCGGGATTTGTCGGGTACCTACCTACGCATTATATGAATTTGACCAAGCTTACTAAAAGATAGTTTAGCTCAATAGCTCATTAGAATCGACAAGTGCTACGTCACGTATAGACCTCGATGACAACTGCGTGTAGCGGTTTTTTCCTCATTTTATAGAAAAAAGTTTCAAAATTATGCTTTCAATGTACTAACAATGTCCTAACCAAATAGATACCTTACATATAAACATAGAAATACTTCATGTGACATATATTACAAAGCAACCTGTTGTAATAACTGGGGTTTTATTCCCCTAATTACATGATTTAATTAGACATTACCATTGGCAGAGTACGGAGTGGCCCAATCACTTTGCAAACTCCGTCGATACTATAGTATATCCATCGAAAACAATACTGTGCTTACCCTTTGCTTTCTAGGTGATTTTATCCTTTTTGGTGTCCATCAACCAGGTTACTTCACCAACAAACTTTACTGAATGTAAAATGAACTTAATTTCATGACCAGCAAATAAAACACTTAAACCACTATATTTACATAAGAAAATGAAAGCAAATGAAATTGACAATCACAAACACTTAAAGACGATTAAATAAATTAACAAACGATAATTACTCTATATCAAGAAATAAAATGGTCCGCGGCAATTTCAAATCTTTAGCTAAACCTTAGTTCGATTACAACACATTAATTTTCTACTTATTAAAACCGGCAAAATACTAAACAAAATGTACTTAAACTTTACAATTGAAAAAGGTTCGCAAAATGAGAATTTACTATACTACTAATACCCTAGATGATGACCGAACCGAAGTTAAACCAAGAGTGAAGATAATCTCTACATCGAAATAATACGTTTCCAAAGTGGGCAGTAAACTTTAAACCCTCGCATTTGAAATTACCTAACGGACCATGGTATTTATCATATGGTCTATCTTTAACATTTTAATACCAGTCCAGCAGATGGAAAAAAACCCCTTTTGTTCCTTCTTTGCCTTTGCATAGGGGAAAAAATCTGCCTTCTTTGGCCTATCTATCTTATGGTCTATTACATATGTTCCTAGAATTCTCTATCAACTGCTTTAGTCCTGAAAAATCTCACTAGACCCCCGGTGGGTATTTCAACAAGTGCCCTTAACTAAACAAGTGGGCAAAGCAAATTGGACATAAAATAATTTGGATGGTTATTTATTGTCTACAAGTGGCTAACGTCGACTACCTAATAAAGAATAAAGTTAACAAAGCACGTTTCCTGGACTCTAAAATAACATAAAACAGATGTATCTATGGCCAGTATCTTACGTTATTGTCCTAAATACGGTGATTCTAAGCGACAGGGTCGGACTTGGCTTCCCTTAATTTGACTTTTGTTACACTGTTTTTTTAGTGACCTTGGGTACTGACAGTCAGCTGAGTTCGATCGTTCTATCAGGACAGTGTTGTCCATTTTTCACTATTGACCTCTCTTTCTAATGTTACCTTCTTCGTCTGATTGTCAAATTGTGGCAACCGCACGAGAACTCCAATTTAAATGTCGAAGTCAATGGCGCCATTGCTAAAGGATAAACGGTTTTCCGCCGGCTGTCCTATCTTAATTCTCTAATCTTTGCTCTCGCCATGCCGCCCTGAAATTCGAGGGCCCTATGCCGTCGCCTTGTTTGCTTATACGAACAGGCCGGTCCTGCCCTTGCAGTACTAAAAAACAATTAAAACAATAAAATAGAGAGGAATTCGTTATTCATCAGTTTGTGGATTTTTCTAATCGGATTTATAGAAACATTTCATGTTAATCGTTCAATACAGTGTATTACATATTTTTAAGATAACTCGGCGGGTGTTATAATTATAAACTAGATCAGCCTAAATAATCGCGTATGTCGATTATCTGGACTGATACTTGTACCTGATTAAATTGCTCGAAATATCGTTTATGTCTATCTTTTATATTTATTTATATAAGTAGATCAAAGATTATTCAGGTATATTTATTGTAGCCCTTGCAATAAGTAGTGCACACGATGTAAACACTTGTATAGGTACAAGACTTATTGTAGTTAATATAGTCGAGTGCAATTAGGTTTTAACCTCAGAACCCAGTTGTAAATGGCTTTTCATGATTTTTTTTGCATTGAGTTTCTAATACTGAATACAAAAAAGTTTACCCTTTAAAAATTGCCGCTCTTTCGTGGGGGTGGTTTCCACCCCCTCTAGAGTAAAATAGTAACCACCAAATCTGATGTAGAATCATATTGTAAGAGAAAAAAGTGGTTTACAATTTTTCATCAAAATTTCAATTTTCCAAGTTATAACAGTTTGAAGGTTACGATTTTAGCTTTAAAAAATTGGTACCTTGAGACCGTTTTAAAAATATGATAGAGTGTAATGGCGCTCGAACGTTTATCAGTCGAAATATAATGTTTAAATCTCAAATATGTCAGAAACATCAGAATGATATTAAAAATACATATTAATATAAATTAAAGGGCTTGAAGTACTCTTATCCATACAGCTTGAAAGATAACAATGTTACGTGCAAAACAATGAGTGCTTTGCAATTTTCTTTTAAGAGAAAATTTAGAATTTTCCTGTTGCCATCGGCCATATAATGGAAATTCAAGAAATCTGTACCAGTTTTTATTAATATATGGTATTACCAATATGCTCTAATTTTTTGTCATTTTTAAAACAGTCGTTTTTAAAAATATGCCTACTATAAATTAATAAAAATGTTAGAATTTTGCTGAAAATATTCCTTTTCAACCCTTTAATTTCTATTATATATATTTTTAACATCATACTGATTGTTTCTGACATATTGGAGATTTAAACATATCTCGACTGATAAACGTTCGAGCGTCATTTTTAAACTATCATATTTTTAGAAATATTAATCATATAGAAATTACGAAGGCGTGGAAAGGACATAGTAAAAATATTTTTATAACTGCCAGTTTAAACTTGCAATTATCTATAATTGCAACTTTAAACTTGCAATTATACATAATTGCAACTTTAACTTGCAATTATCTATAATTGCAACATTAAACTTGCAATTATCCATAATTGCAACTTTAAACTTGCAATTAATTATCCATAATTGCTACTTTAAACTTGCAATTATACCTAGTTGAAATTATGTATAATTGCAAGTTTAAAGTTGCAATTATAGATAATTGCAAGTTTAAACTTGCAATTATCCATAATTGCAACTTTAAACTTGCAATTATCTATAACTGCAACTTTAAACTTGCAATTATACCTAATTGCAACTTTAAACTTGCAATTATCTATCACTGCAACTTTAAACTTGCAATTATCTATAATTGCAACTTTAAACTTGCAATTATACATAATTTCAATTAGGTATAATTGCAAGTTTAAAGTAGCAATTATGGATAATTAATTGCAAGTTTAAAGTTGCAATTATGGATAATTGCAAGTTTAATGTTGCAATTATAGATAATTGCAAGTTAAAGTTGCAATTATGTATAATTGCAAGTTTAAAGTTGCAATTATAGATAATTGCAAGTTTAAACTGGCAGTTATAAAAATATTTTTACTATGTCCTTTCCACGCCTTCGTAATTTCTATATGATTAATATTTCTAAAAATATGATAGTTTAAAAATGACGCTCGAACGTTTATCAGTCGAGATATGTTTAAATCTCCAATATGTCAGAAACAATCAGTATGATGTTAAAAATATATATAATAGAAATTAAAGGGTTGAAAAGGAATATTTTCAGCAAAATTCTAACATTTTTATTAATTTATAGTAGGCATATTTTTAAAAACGACTGTTTTAAAAATGACAAAAAATTAGAGCATATTGGTAATACCATATATTAATAAAAACTGGTACAGATTTCTTGAATTTCCATTATATGGCCGATGGCAACAGGAAAATTCTAAATTTTCTCTTAAAAGAAAATTGCAAAGCACTCATTGTTTTGCACGTAACATTGTTATCTTTCAAGCTGTATGGATAAGAGTACTTCAAGCCCTTTAATTTATATTAATATGTATTTTTAATATCATTCTGATGTTTCTGACATATTTGAGATTTAAACATTATATTTCGACTGATAAACGTTCGAGCGCCATTACACTCTATCATATTTTTAAAACGGTCTCAAGGTACCAATTTTTTAAAGCTAAAATCGTAACCTTCAAACTGTTATAACTTGGAAAATTGAAATTTTGATGAAAAATTGTAAACCACTTTTTTCTCTTACAATATGATTCTATATCAGATTCGGTGGTTACTATTTTGCTTTTTTACCAACCCCTCTAGAGGGGGTGGGCACCAACCCCAAGTAAAAACCGTCAATGTTTAAAGGGTAAACTTTTTTGTACTCAGTATTAGAAATTTAATGCAAAATAATCATGCAAATCCATTCATTATAGCTGGGTTCCGTCATTTCTTACTTTTTGTGTCTAATTACACTAGACTAATAACAACTATCAGATTTCTTTACAAATGTGATCCAGTATATTTCAATGAAATATATTGATTATTGCGAAAAATGCGAAAACATGCCGAAGGGAACTGGGGGAATGCACTTTCTTATGACTAGACCTAGGATTAGCTTCCCCCTCTCACCCACAGAGCCACCCCTACAATTTTTTAAATTCGAACACTATATTTTTTAGGTCATTAACTAACTTATTACAAATGTATAAAATGTGGGGTCTAAAGTGAATAGTTCGGGAGCGACAGTACTACAAATAAAATTAATTTGAATTCATTCACCTAGATTATTCTAGCAAGAAATTACCCATGCTAAATCTTAAAGTATAGGATGTTCCATTTAAGAAAATTGTATGCAGGGGCCGGTCTAGCTCTTTTGCCGCCCCGGACGAAACGACATTTTGTCGCCCCCCTCCCTGCCCTATAAGCAAAATATTCGTACCGTTACGCAGGGACGGATTAAAGAATTTGCCGGTTTCATTAACATAATTGCTTAACCATTGAAGACACAAGTGGATAAAGGATCTATGTCGCATTTTATACAAAAATGATATTTTTGCGTGGATGATGATTTTAAGTAACTAGAAATTTGTTGAGAGGGGTCTCGTCTTTCCAATGTCTATAATAGGAAAGTTATTAGTTGATAAAAGGTTTATGTACACCTAATTTATAGATAATAATTGTGGATAAAGGATCTATGTACATATCGTTTATGCACATGAATCCTTTATCCACTACCATTGTAATTTTTTAACACATAAATCCTTCATTCATTTAAGCTACTTAGTAAATTTCTGTTAAAATATTTATATGTACATAGTACCAGCTGAAGTGTGGTTAGGTTACTTTATTTATTTAGTGTTTTCTGGCGTTCTAGCATGTAAATAGAGCTGATTAAAAGGTGTGAAGTACTGTGTGAAGTGAAAAGTGAATTTTGAAAATGTCAGCGAGGAGTAGGTTACTATTAGAACTTGCAATAAATGGTGCTAGTGATGGTACGTATTAATTTCATGATTTTGTAAATAAACTAATATCATTTTAGTTAGGTTAGGTTATAGGCAGATTAAAAGCAAATTTTAGCTCAGTACAATGGCGCGTATTTTATCATTTATATGAGTAACAAAATTCTTTGGAAATATTTGTTATGTACTTAACCGTCTTTATTTTAGCTAATCAACAAATGGAATATAGTCTACCGTTGAGAAATACAGTTGCTGTCGAGGTTGAGATGGTGGAGTCTGGTGAAAATATAAATGAAAAGTATATCAACAAAACATTTACTCCTCTGAAAAATCTAAATAATACCAACGGTATGTTCTGCTAAAATATTCTTTAAGAACATAGCTTAAAGTACAGATTTTAATAAAATTTTCTTGTGTATATTTTAGATGATGAAGTAGACTACAACAACCTTCCCTCGACGAGTGGAGTTGCCCCAGCATACAACACTAAGGAAAACTTATATGGTATGTTTTGTAAATTCGTAACATCGGAAAAAAGTAATATAATGAAATTATATTTTTTTTTCAGATTTCTCTCCTAATGCTTCTTCTGATGAGTACATTCCAAACAGCTCAGATGAAAACAATAGTGATTCTGATAACTCAGATTGTTTTATAGGCAAAGTTAAATCCAAAAAAATTCAAACGACAAAAAGTACTTCAGACGTACTGCAGAATATTGATGAAATTCGGAATATTGCAGACACTGAGAACTGCGAAAACACACAGAACATTGAGGGTGCAGAAGACACTGAAGACTATCATATTAATGTGGAAAAGGCGGACATTCCGCGTGAAAAAGTTAAAAAGAAGTTGTTTGAACTTGCTGAAAAAATTTCTAGGAAGCGGCAAATAAATGTAAATAATTGGAAAAGAAAGAAAGCGGCCAAAGGGGTGAAAGTTATGTTTCACAGACAGGGAAATTTGTTCCAAGTAAAAAACTGGAGATGGATTTGTTATGTAAAAAGAATTGTAAACTAATGTGCGATGTAAACTTTGATGGAGAAGCGAGAAAAAAAATTTTCGAGAAATTTTACAGTCTGGACACAAACTCAAAAAATTCATTTTTATTCAAGAGCATCATTATACAACCTGTTCAGCGTCATAGGAAGAATGTTAGAAACCCAAAATCTTATTCATTTAACTATACAATTACATATAATCAAAAAATTATTAAGGTTTGTAAAACTGCAATGTGCGTACTTTGCCAAATTTCTTTTAAAAAAATTCAGATTTTACAAAACAAACTTAAATCTGCAGCATCTGCGCCATAACCAGACAGGAGAGGAGTTCACCAAAATAGACCACAGAAAATTTCAAACTTAAAACATTCAGACATTCCTTACAATACAATGTTTATCTCGATTAAAATGTCGAAGAGCGGGGGTGATATTCCTTACCATATATTTTTTTTTATCTCGGTTGATATTTCGACGATACCCTACTCCTTAAGCAAAGAATAAAGTATTAAGATCAAATCCGTATCTCGATAGAAAATAAGTTGATTATTCTAGAAAATAAATAAAAAAATCTGCTGCCGCTTTACACACGTATGGGGTGCTCTGGGGGTGAGGGGGTGGAGCTAATCCTAGGTTTATTCATAAGAAAGTGTATCCTATTATTTATTTTTGACGTGTTTTTGTGTTTTTTACAAAAATCAATATATCCAAATTTATTTAGGGTGGTTAGTTTTCATTGAAAAGCACACTGTATAATATTTCATTTGTACCATTGATCGACCACAATATATTGCTGCGGGCTACAAAGATGTAAACCTAACATTTATATATTTACTTATTATACTCTTCGCAAATACAAAAATTAGAGTATATTGCATTCAATCGGCACATTTCTAAAATCGGTAATATTGCGAGCAGAAAAAAATGTTCATATCACTGTGTTGGTGATCGAATTCTGAATAACTTTCAAAATGTCCGTCCGTTCGTCTGTCCGTATGTCTGTCTGTCCGTCCGTCACATTTCTTGTAAGCACGATAACTTAAGAATGAAAAGTCCAATTGTATTGAAATTTGGACAGTAAGTTAGTGTTAGCTAGAAGAAGAACCTTATTGTTTTTGAACAATATCTATCAATAAATAATAAAGTTATACATTTTTTAAATAAAAAAAATAAATTTATATAAATTTCTTTGTTTGTTTTGTAATTAAACAAAACATGTCTAAGACTAATACTATTTACAAAAAAACTGCGAAGAGTATCCTATAGAATGTGCAACAATTATATAAAAAGTGCAGTAAATCGGCGAAGAGTATAACGGTTATTAGCTTGTTTTGATATTATGATATGATATGATTTGATATCTTAGATCCCAATGCACTTGAAGGCGATTATTTAATGATCTTTTAGAACAAAGCAACAACTCTGTCATTGTAAACTTTCTGAAATTCCATTCTCTATATAAATTACTATTTATATGTCCAAAGTTTGCTTAGTTCGCGAATTATTTTTGGGAAAACACGCACAGAAAAATGGACTGTTATTATATTATTGCCATATTTACCAAAGTACCTTGATCCATGTACTTACAACATACGTATTTTTGTTATAATTTTAATTTGCTGAAGGAATCTTTGTTCTCTAGAATATAATGATAACAAGCTAACCATTATATACTCTTCGCCGATTGACTACACTTGTTATGTAATTGTTGCACATTCTATAGGATACTCTTTGCAGTTTTTTTTAATAAATGATATTAGTTCAAACATTTTTTGTTTAATTACAAAACAAAACTTTTTTTTTTTCCTTTAAAAAATTAATAACTTTTATTTATTGATCAATTTTGTTCAAAAACAATAGAGTTCTTCCTTCAGCTAACACTAACTTACTGTCCAAATTTCAATATAATCGGACTTTTCGTTCTTAAGTTAGGTATCGTGCTTACAAGAAACGTGACGGACGGACAGACAGACAGACGGACGGACGGACATTTTGAACGTTGTTCAGAATTCCATCACCAACAGTGATATGAAAATGTTTTCTCTACGAGCAATATTACCGGTTTTAGAAATGTGCCGATCGAATGTAATATACTCTTCGTTTTGTATTTGCGAAGAGTATAATTATAAGATTTACTTGAACTGATCGCTAATTGGAGTCTTTGTGTAATTTGGCCTTCCTCATGAAATTGACGCTTGAAGCTCCTTATAGATTTTACTATCCTGAATTATCTATAATAATAAATAAACAACTTCGATAGCTGAAGTTCTTCAAGTCCTTGAGTAAAAATATTTATGTGATAATGTTTGTGTGATAGGCAGATAAACAGCTATACTTACTATTATTTTCTTTCAGGCGCATCTCGAAAAAACAGAAGGAGATATCAAGGAGCTGTCAGAGAGTGCAGTGAACCTAAAGTCTAACTATTTGGAACTTACAGAACTGAAACATGTTTTGGAGAAAACACAAGTGTTTTTTAATGAACAAGACGAAGTCAATGGCATGGATACTGCCCATAAAGCACTCATTCCAGATGAATCCCACAATGTTTCCATCCGAGGTCGTTTAGGCTTTGTGGCTGGAGTCATTAACAGAGAGCGCGTACCTGCTTTTGAGAGAATGCTGTGGCGTATTTCCAGAGGAAACGTTTTTTTGAGACAGTCGGAAATCGATAAACCTCTGGAGGATCCCTCTACTGTAAGTATATCATCTCAAACTTTTTAAATTTAAATTTAAATTTTTACTAATATTGATTTAAAATTATAAAAATGTTGGCTTATATAAAGAACTCAATAATAAATGTGAATATTTCACTATAGTGAATCAATGTAGGTTACATTTTATGAGATCTTGAAAAACTACATCATATAATATTATATTAAAATATAAATCAATATTTAAAATTATGAGTTGACCTAACATTTAATCTACAGTTTGATCCAATGGCTAGAAGAGTAAAACAATATCAACGTACAGTGTGTCCGCGGATGAGTTCAAAAGAGGGATAGCTTTTTTATTTCTAAATTTAAAAATTCGAAAATTATGCTATTTTCCAAAATGTATATACAGGGTGCCAAATATTTGCAAAAATGTGAAAACTTACTAAGAGTAAAGTACCTTCATTTATGAATATTTTGAAAAATGGCAGTAACAAAAAAGTTTTGGACTAAAATTTACAGTCGGTTATAATATGTTGATCTACTGCCAAATTATTGTATACACGTTTCTGCAAACAATTTTCTCCTAATATTTCCTTTAAACTGTCCACATTGTTATTAAATACTGATATTTGACATACCATAAGTGAAAATCCGCAATAGTCAGATCAAGGCTCTCAGGTGGCCAATGAATTGGGCCATGAAATTTCCTGTAACTCCACCATAGGAAATATCCTCCCCCAAACCATAACATTTAACAATAATCATTTTTTGCTTTTTTCTTAACAGATCTAGATAAAAAATTTACTACATCAAATATATAATCGATCACATGACACATACATAACAAATGTTGTTGAGGTATACACTATACCAAACTTATAGCATTCTGAGTTGTAAAAGTGTCCAGCCAAGCTACGAAATGCTGTCAACAAGTGAATCTTTTTCTTTTACACTGTCAGCATGTGAGCAATTACTACGACGTTTGTCATTAATCTGCGTACCTCCTTTCGTTTAATTTTAATGTAGCTGTACGACGAAGATGGAGATGCACAACACTGTCGAATGTTTGGCTTGCGCTTTTGGAAAAATTGTCTTTCCACCACGGTTTCTTCAGTGACTGAACACCTGCATGTTTAACTTGAAGCGCTGTAAAATCCGTTAGAGTTACGAATGAACTTAAACAATTTTATAGAAAATTAAATTTTCTGTAAAAATTTCAGTGGTAGCATACGTCAATCTTAAATACTTTTGGCGAGAAGATGGTTGAAAGTCACACACTGGACAACTGTAGATTTTGTATTCAACTTTCAATCCCTCTCACGCCTAAAGTATTGAAGATAGACATATGCCACCACTGACTTTTTTATAGAAAATTTAATTCTCCATAAATTTGTCTATGTCAATTTTTTTCATAACTCTAACGGTATTGGCAGCGTTTCGAGTCAAAAGTTCCGGCGTCCAATTTTACTCGTGTTTTTTTTTGCACAGTAGCCGGCAATTTAGATAATAAAATTAATAATGTACTATTTTGTTTCCAAACAAATGTACATGCCTGTTGTTCAATAAGATTTAACTAACAAGAAGTATTCAATAAGACTTCAGAAAATCCAGTTTAATCAGCAAGAGAATTTAATTATGTGTCTCCACTCCACTAAGGTAACGGCACCAGTAATTGACACTTCTAGGTAATGAATTGCATTAAAAAATTATTTAAAGTCAGGATTATTTACTTAAACTTTCTATATATTTTTTTAATTGTAGTTTATGGTTTGATAACCTAAATTATAGGTTAGTTTATTTTTTTTTAAATCCTTTCAACAAGAAAAAAATATATAAAAAAATTTCGTCAGAGGCACCAGTTATTGACATTTGATTTTTTGCACGTACCAGTGATTGATACACCAATAATTGACACAAGGAAACATTTATTTTTGTAAAAAAAAACATTAAATTGTACTTAGAAGTAACTTATATATATGTACTATTATAAAACATTATGCCTCACATATATCAATGTCTTTGGGGAAAATGTATTTTATTCGGTCGCCGGCATTCTGTAGTTCTGGTTGAGGCAATTTTTCAATTATGTCTTCAAACTTAATAGTAGATATATCATTCTCGTTCAGCTTAAAAGTGGACCTTTCGTTTGTTGATTTGAGAGCTACAATTTCTATATCATCACATGAGTAGATTTTCTGTACCACACAGATATATCTGTAAAAAAACACTTTTCTTTTTCCTCCCAAAAACTTGGTCAAAACAAAATCATCATATTTTAAATGTGTACTTGAGGAATTTAGTAACACATCCCCATCTATGTCTTCCTCTTCCAAATTAATGCTTACATCGTCGAGACTATCGCCACTATCTATCCATTCTTCATGTTCAGATGAACTTTCAGAAATAGACACTTTTCTTTTTGATTTTGCTCTTTTTTGGAGTTCTGTAGCTTTTTCCTCCCTTTTACGTTTTCTTTCTTCTGCTCTCGCTTGCTTCTCTTCTTGTTTTTTGTTCTTCTCTGCTTCCTTTTTTATATGATATTCTTGCCAACTCTTTGATGTAATGGCAGAAGGAATTTTCTCTTTCTTTTGCTTTTTATTGGATTTTGTTTCTTCCGGCCAAAACAGCGCTTTTTTAAATGGGGTTGGGACTTGTTCTTTTAGTGATGATAGATTTAATGGTGTAACGTTTTTTAGTGAATTTAACTCCATTGGTGACGAACTTGTTACAGGGAGAACAGTATGGACGGAGTGGATTATACATTTTTTTGGTGTCATCTGATTATTAGGATTCACCCTTGCCAAATTAGTTCCAGAAGGTCCCGATTCGGAATTAATATTAATTTGTGTCCCACTTTCTCCATTTGTGCCGGTGTCTTCATCTTCGACGTCATTATGTGTTTCATTTGCTGTTCCGTTTCTTAAAACACCAACTTCAGTTTCCACCGTAGTCCTCGTTTTCCTTTTAATTGCTTGCCAAACACTAAATAGAGAAGTGTCTTCAACATTTCCATTCCACTCAATATCAATATTCATACGAAAAGTTTTTAACTTTTCTGCGGGAATGAATTTTTCTAAAAGTACCAATCCTTCTTTTAATTGAGAAATCGGAGTCATGTCTGTTGTTGCATTAATTGAAATTTTCGAAAATTTCACACTTTCTACATTAAACGGTGAAATACCGCAGGCTTTAAAACCATTTTGGAGTGTTTCTTTTGTAATATTAGATAAAGCTTTCTCAAATACGCCGCCAAAATTCTCCTTTCGCAACTTATTTCCATGGTTTTCAACGTGCCAGTCTCTTACTGATTTCTTCCAAAACAGTTTTAGCGGCTTAAATACCGCGACATCCATAGGCTGTATCAAGTGTGTTGAATTTGGATATAACGCGAATAGTTCGACTCCATTCTTCGAGCAATACTGGGATAAAGGTAACGTCATGTGAGACACATGACCATCAATAAACATTAGAATTGGCCGTGTAATTCTCTTCTCAACTAACCATGGCACAAATATATTGGTAATATATTCGAAAAATGTTTTACCACACATCCAACCACTTTCCGACCGACCTATTCCCCAACTTTTATTAATACTGTAGGCTATATAACTTGGAATGCGTTCATATTTAAAAACTACCATAGGTGGAGCCAACTCTCCAGCCGCGTTGGCCGTTACTAAAACTGTTAAATTCTCTTTCTCATCATTTGTCCCTGCATTATACACACTTTTGTCTCCCTTTTTTGCCAAAACTTTATCGCCTTTGGGTTGAAGAAAAAATGCGCTCTCATCTGCATTAAATACCCGAGTAAAATCATTGGTTATATCAAATAAATTCTTGGATTTCAAATACAGCTCGATTTCTTGAAACCTTTGTCGAAGCTGTTCTTCAGATACCTTTTCGCGAGCGGGTGTTAAATTTTGCGCGACTCTCTCACTTAAAATCGGATGCCGTTTCAAAAATGAAGCATACCATTTCCGACCAGGACGCGAATTAATAAACGGATTTGGTCGTTTACTTTCTTGAATTATGAGCTGGACACTGTCTAATAGTTGTTCTTTATTTACTGGATGGTGAACTTTAGCTAGGGACAGTATCCACTGTTCTAGGAGACTTTCTTCATTGGTTGTAAGAATGGTGCTTGGTCCCATTCGGCAGTCTACAGGTAACTTTCCAGATGATTTGTACAATAAAGTTGTTCTTGGAATAGAGTAAGTTTTTGCAGCTGTAGCTACAGGCATTCCTCTTACTATAGCATCAAGCGCTGCATTTAATTGGTCCCTGCTGTAATTTTTTTTCGGCGCCATACCTGAAAAAAAATGGTGTTCCAGTAATTGACACTTGATGTACCAATAATTGATACCCCTGTCAATAATTGGTGCAAGATGTTTGTTCAAGCTCTTATTTGGAGGGAAGTTTATATGTGACTATCTCAACCTTTTACATTAACAAATCAACATATACTAATGTACCAGTCAATGACACTACATGTCAATAACTGGAACATATAGGTTTTGCTTGACCCAATCATTGACACCATAACAAAAGTGAGGTTAGACAATCTACCGATATAAAAGTTGTTGAAAACGAATCTAATATGGTTAATACACACTCATAAACAATTTAAAACACCTAAATATCAGTACAACAAAAATTTAAAAATAATATTTGATGGACTTACCTTAACAATCTGCTTAAAATTAGCACAAAATAACGACACAGTAAACTCCCGCCAATTGTAACTGATTATGAAATCATCTGATTTATATGAAATTTGCTGCAACGTTGTCAAACATCCTATTATTACGAATTTTTAAGGAATATTTATTAAATTTAGGCAAATAATCTTATTT
Organism: Stenurella melanura; assembly: GCA_963583905.1. Taxonomy (NCBI): domain Eukaryota; kingdom Metazoa; phylum Arthropoda; class Insecta; order Coleoptera; family Cerambycidae; genus Stenurella; species Stenurella melanura. Next base: position 64,337,252 of record OY757317.1, on the reverse strand, counting down.
TTCATAGACAAGTTAGTTAGTGTCAATCACTGGAACACTGTCAATAACTGGTGCTGTTACCTTATGTGGATGTGGAAGTATACTTTATCCCAAACTATTGTCGGTATAAAAAATGTCGGAATCATTGTTCTTTACCACACTATCAGAGGCGCCGACATTTTTTATACCCAGAATAAGTCTCGGATAAACTATAATTAATGTCTATAGATATTTTCCAATATGGTCTGTATCTGTGTTGGATTGGCTAAATCCATTGTATCACCAACATAGGCATACTAGGTGTTTTAATATCAATATTTATGAATAAAAAATAGGTATAGGTTTACTAGTATTTTCATTATAGTTTTAATGTATCTGTATTCACCCTATTAACTTTCCTTTTATTTATGGTTACTTTCTTCTAAATAAAACACTTGTATTGATTTCATCTATATTGTTTAATTTAAAATATTTCACTTCTTTTACATCCTTTTAACATGTCTATCAAATCTCTCTAACTTCTCTACTTAATCTATTACCAACCTACTAACTAAAAACCACTAAAAGCACTAAGGTACGTTCGTATGAACGTCTACATGATTTTAGCGTATACTTAACACCCCCCTTCGCTAAAATCCCTAAGACCAATATCATATTTTAATTTTGAAAAAGAATTATATGGTAAACCTTTAGTTAAAATGTCAGCTTGTTGTGAAGCCGTTTCTACATATTCTAATTGAATATAATTCTTTTCCAAATTTTCACATACAAAGTTAAACTTAAGATCTAGGTGCTTAACCCTCTTATTATTACTTGGATTCTTAATCAATGCTATACATCCCTGGTTATCCTCAAAGTAATTGACTGTTTTTATATCTATGTCAAAATCTAATAACAATTTCTTTAACCATAGACCTTCACGGACTGCGTTACAAAGAGCAACTAATTCCGCTTCAGTAGATGACAATGTAATGCAATGTTGTTTCTTTGTTGACCAAATAACAATATTTCCAAAAACTTTAAAAAGAAACCCTGTAACCGATTTTCTATCCCTTAAATCACTACCCCAGTCTGCGTCTACAAAACAAAGTAAACCTTCTTCATTTTGTCTTTTAAACTCTAAACCAACAAAAACAGTTTTGTGCAGATATCTAAGAATTCTTTTTAAATATATCCAAATTTCATCGGTTGCCTTATTTTGATATCGACTAAAAAAATTTAAAGCAAAACAAATGTCAGGACGTGTTCCTAACATCAGATACATCAAGCATCCTATTAATTGTCTGACTGGTTTCTCTGTACATAAATTATCATTTTCACTACACAGTTTTAATTTAGGATCTATAGGTGTGTCTATATTTTTACAATTTTGCATATTAAACTTACTTAAAATCTTTTGAGTATAATTTGACTGATGCAGCTTCAAAATACCTTGATCTCTATTATAGCTTATTTCTAAACCCAAGAAATGTTCAAGGTTTCCCTTGTCTCTAATTTCAAAACGTGACATTAATTTATTTACAATAAAATTAACCTTATCTAAGCTTCTACTAGCTATTATGAGATCGTCAACATACATTAATAAATATATTCTGTCAGTATCGAAATTTAACGTATATAAGCAATGATCATTTTCAGACCTCTCAAAACCCAAACTTATTAAGTATTTATTTATCTCATTGTTCCAACATTTTGAGGACTGTCGCAAACCATACAATGACTTGTTTAATCTCAAGACCTTACCAAAATCTATCATTTGACCTTGTGGTGGATAAATATAAACTTTTTCATCTAGAGTTCCATTTAAGAACGCGGTCTTTACATCCAGTTGTCTAAAAAAGTATGAATACTGTGTCCCTACACTTAGCAAAGTACGAATCGTTGTCATTCTTGCCACTGGTGAATATATTTCTTCGTAGTTTGTCATATTATCTTGAGCAAATCCACGTACTACTAACCTTGCCTTGTATTTATCCGTGTCATTTTGCTCTAACGATTTAAAAGTATATATCCATTTAGTATCCAAAATCTTTGTATTTGGTGGTTGTTCTACTATCTCCCATGTATTATTCTTATTTATTGCCTCTATTTCTCTTTTCATCGCATTTTCCCATAATTCCCTATCTGATCTGAATTGCAAATCCTCATAACATTTCGGCACATCCTCTACAAATCGTATAGCATCAAAAGCCATATACATCTCATAATCATCATATTTTGACGGGACTCTTGTTTGTCGCTTATTTTCCCGTGTGCTATTTTCAGTGATTTTACTTTCCTCAGTAACATCTATAACTTCATTTTGTAAATCATTTTCTATTTGAGGAATTTCTTCACTTATAATTTCCACTAAATTATTTTTATACCAAAAATTATTTTCATCAAACTTCACATCCCTTGCCACGATTATTTTACTTCTTTCTACGTTCCATAATCTGTAACCATTCGGGGCGTAACCGACCATTACACATTTTTCCGTCTTTGAATCAAATTTATTTCTATCCTCTTTTCGTACATGATTGTAAACCACACATCCGAATATCCTTAAATTATTAACATTCGGTTTTTTTCCATACCACATTTCAGATGGCGTAATATTAACTAACCCTTCTGTTGGTCCTCTATTCAAAATGTAATTGGTTGATAGTATTGCTTCTCCCCATAAAACTTTTGGGACTTCTGACTCATTTATTATTGTCCTAGCCCGTTCTACTAAGCTTCTATTTTTTCTCTCGGCCTTTCCGTTATGTTGTGGTGTATATGGTATAGTATAATCTAATATTACCCCATTATTTTTGCAAAAATTTCTAAAATCACCCGAAACATACTCTCCACCATTGTCACACCTTAGCTTAGATATTGGATACCCAAACATCGATTTTGTCATCTCAAAATACTCTCTAAACTTTTCAAAAGCTTCACTTTTGTTTTTTATTAAATAAGTCACCGTAAAATTTGAAAAGTCGTCAATAAATGTGATAAAGTACTTACTTCCGTCATATGCAATAGGGGAAATTGGGCCACATATATCTGTATGTACAATTTCAAGTATTCTACTACTTTTACTCCTAGTTCCAAATGGCTTTCTTGACATTTTGCCTGCAATACACGGTTCGCAAAAATCTACCTTACAAATTTTTATATTTTCATCTATGCCTTCTACCATTTTACATTTCATTAATTTTTCAAGACTAAAATAATTTAAATGTGCAAATCTCTGATGCCACAATTTAAAAACATTTTTCTCTACCATAACATTTTGACATTCATATTCTCTTTTTATCTCGAAATTAATCTCGTACAAGTTATTTCTTTTGCCTATACCTATCAAACCTTGATCGTTTGTTATGAATTTCACTTCCCCGTTATTAAATATTACTTTTATCCCTGCTATTTCTAACTTTTTTACAGATAATAAATTTCTTTTCAGGTCGGGTACATAAAAAACATTTTTAATTTGACAGCTTATCTTTCTACCATGTACATAACTATAAACACCTATATTACCTACTCCTACTGCTAACAAATGATTGTCACTTTTAGCTACAGCGATTTTAATTGGTTCTTCTAACATTACAATGTCTGAGAAAAATTCCTTGTTATTAACCAAATGATCAGTACATCCAGAGTCTATACAAAAATTGATTACATTATTTTTATTACTAATTATTTCTGTCTTGTTTACCTCACTAATAAAACATACCGATTCACTAACATCACTAACCTGATTAGTCGACTCTTCTTGTTCAACAAAATTACTTCTGCTTGCGTATTGTTGTTGATAATTCCTACCTTGACCTCTTATTTGATTTCCTCGAGTACCTCTGTAATTACCTCCACGAAAACCTCTGTTGACATTGGAGCCTCTGTTGACATTGAAACCTCTGCGTGAATAACGTTGAGAACCCCCTCGGTAACCATGAAAATATCCCGAACCTCCTTCTGAACGTTCATAAGCTGTACTGTCACCTTCACTGTTAATGTTTACTTGACAATTTCTTTTAATGTGTCCTGGCTTACCGCAACGGAAACAAACCATTTCTGTACCAAAAGCAGTCTGATCACTAACGACTACCTGTTTTCTTTTATTTATATATTTCTTTTCTTCTTCTGCTAATAATTTTTTCTTGACATCTTCATACTCAACCTTGTCTGAGGGCATATTTTCAATCACAGTAACCACAGTTTCAAAGGACTTTGGCAGTGTTAACAATAAATTACATATTATGTCTTGTTCATCTATGACCACTCCAGTTGCCTTCAATTGCCTTAAAATTTCATCGAATTTATTTAAAAAACCTTGCAATGATTCTCCTTCATTCAGCTTCATCGATAACATTTTTTTCTTTAGATATAGTTGACCTGGCAAACCCTTTTTCTCATATTTTTGTTCTAATATTTTCCACATACTGTATGCTGTTTTCTTTTCTCTTAAACTTTCTAACTGATTATCTTTTACACATTGCACAATGAGAGATTTTGCTTTATTGTCCATTTTCGTTTCTTTCTTTCTGTTCTCCTCTGATAATGTTGTAAGATCTACTTCCTCTTTTATGCAATCAGCAACACCATTTTCTGCCAATATAAGTTCCATCCTGAATTTCCAATTATAGTAATTTTCACCATCAAGTGGTTCAATCAAAAGACTTTTAGCGCCAACTTGTGCCATGCCTATAATCTAACCTTACTTTTCTTCTTTCTAACTTTTTTTACCACGTTTTCCTTTTTACTGGGATCTGGGCCCATAACCTATTAACTTTCCTTTTATTTATGGTTACTTTCTTCTAAATAAAACACTTGTATTGATTTCATCTATATTGTTTAATTTAAAATATTTCACTTCTTTTACATCCTTTTAACATGTCTATCAAATCTCTCTAACTTCTCTACTTAATCTATTACCAACCTACTAACTAAAAACCACTAAAAGCACTAAGGTACGTTCGTATGAACGTCTACATGATTTTAGCGTATACTTAACACACCCAATATTAAATCAAGTGCCAGCTAATATTATGTTCTACCTGGATATTTTGCGTAATAAAAATGATCCCGTTATCAATTTTGCGACCACTTCACAAAATAATTTTTTTAGGGCAATGAATATTATAAGACCGTTTTTGTCGCTTTCTTCCAAGGAGAACAGTTAAAAACAAGAATAAAGAAAGTATGTGCAGGCTTCCATGCTTCTCTCTACCCTTGTCCGAGTACTCTTGGAGAAAGAAACGATATGCTAAAAGGCGTCAGGACACGTCTCGAAGATTTAAATTTGGTAAGAAAAACTCGGATGTTATTCATCAAGAATGTAATGTTACATTGAATGTTTAGGTTCTGAACCAGACCAGAGATCATCGTCAAAGAGTGTTAGTAAGCGTTGCCAAAGAGTTACAAAATTGGAGCGTCATGGTGAGCAAGATGAAGGCGATTTACCACACCTTAAATTTCTTCAATATGGACGTTACAAAGAAGTGTTTAATTGGCGAATGTTGGGTGCCTTGCGAGGACATTTTCAAAGTGCAAAAATCGTTGGCTGATGGTTCAGTAAGTACCCTATTTAGTAAAAGCATGATTTTGTTGTGATCTCTACTTAACGCTTTGGTGATTTTATTTATTTTTATTTTTGATAGAATGCATGCGGTAGCTCCATTCCATCATTCTTAAATGTTATTAATACCAACGAGGATCCTCCCACGTTTAACAGAACCAATAAATTCACTAGAGGTTTCCAAAATCTCATTGACTCTTATGGTGTCGCATCTTACAGAGAAGCTAATCCAGGTACATCTTTATCTTTTTCTGTTAGTTAAGAATTATTAGCTTCAAAATTTGTTGTTTTGTATGTTTTTGTTTTCAAGAAAAATTAGTTATCTGTTGGTCCATGTATTGTGCTCTTTAAGGTACTCGTTGGTAGCAAGCGGCAGCGACAGGAGACTCAGACTGACCCTAGAGACAGGGGACAAACGACCGAGACAATAGATAATAGAAAGATAGCTTGTTTGCAATGTACAACATATCAGTGATTAACATCTTTTGCTGAAGACTTGACGCGTGAACAGTGTTTGTGTTATAATGTCTGCAAATAAGAAAAATGTTTTACAACGTATATTATTAAAAGAAGAAGAAAATGAAGACCTAATTTTATATTATTTTTATAAAAAATGTGAAAGAACACCAATAAATCCCTTATTTGAAACAGGAAAATATGGAGGATATTTCAAGCTATTAATATCACAACATTTAACGGCTGATCAAGATATGTTTAAGACATATTGCAGGTTAAATAAACAGCAATTTTAATTTGTTTTAAGCTTAACTGAGAATATATAAAGTTTTTCCTATATCTTTTCATATATTTTCTTTTTCTAGTCCATTTTTATAAGATTCTAGTTCCATATCGTAAAGAGTCGGGTTTTAAGCCAATAATTCTATTAATATTTCATCTTGTTCAATAGAAAAAACAGACCACTTGTACTAAGATGAAGTAATTTTGCTGACCAAGCCTAGATTTGCAGAGTAAAATACACTGTTGACCATGCGGCGACAACGACACTGTTGCTTCAGAAACAGACACGAGACAGACAAGACAAAACAACTAGTGAGCTATCTGTCGCCGTCACACGCTTCAAACAGAGTTTTACGCTGTTTCAATGAAATTTAATACTATATTCCATAGTATTGTTATTGTTGCTGTCTACCTTTACCAGAAAGTGATACACTAATGTTTTTTCTCAGCTTTTTTTCAAAAATATGAGAGTATATTTAATGACTTTAAATTCTTACATCTTGAATAAATAAGAAAAGTTTTTTAGCTCAATTTGAGGTTACTACAAAAGCAAAAAAACAAAAGAGATAAGTCAGAAACAACATAGTGTCGCTATAGGAAAACAACTGAAAACTATTTTATAAAAGAGGATGTATTTTATCCGAAAGTTGACAAAGAATAAAAGTACATTAAATCTGGAGCACTCAGTTGTCAACAACCATTGCTTTCTAACAATGTAGAAGAATTTAAATTTTACTTTTCAGAGTTATATATGAGCAATATTGTCAAATTTAAATATCTCTCGTACCAATATCATATTTTGGTTGCAGGGTAGACTAAAGATTATAATTTAAACAAGTAACCCCAGAATTACTAAAGCATATGATAACCAACCAAGTCAGTGACAATTAGGTTTACCAGTTGGAACTATAAGCATTGGAACCATATGGCAACCAGTAGTGATCATCAAGTGATATCAGAGTCTTTAAATTGGATTATATTGCATATGTCATATATTATGCGCTATTAAAACCCTGTTAATTAACATTTTCGAAAAATTATTAATTCCATTGAGTTATATTTTGGAGTGTGCCATTCTGACTAAAGTAAACACTGTTTTTTTTTAAACATAAATGACTTTAAGCTCGCATTGTTTTATATTTTCCTTAATGATAAACATTTTGAGTTTAAGCAGCATTTACACAAATTTTACACACGTACTCTCTTTTCAGCTCTTTACACAATCATTACATTCCCCTTCCTATTTGCCGTCATGTTTGGTGACTGTGGACATGCAATTATTATGGCTGCCTTTGGACTCTGGATGGTAATTTCTGAAAAAAAAATAGCAGCACAGAAAAATAAAAGTGAAATATTCAGCATATTTTTTGCTGGTCGATATATTGTATTGCTAATGGGTTTATTCTCATTTTACACGGGCTTTATTTACAATGACATTTTTTCCAAATCCATGAATATATTTCAAACTCGATGGTTCGTTAATACAACAAGTTTCCACCTCGATGATCATGATGACGAAGTTGAATTTCTCCCTAAGGCAAACTACCTTGGAACACCTTATATTATGGGAGTAGATCCTGTGTGGCAGGTAAGTCCATATCTAAATCAACCTAACACCTTTGATACTGTTAATACTAAACATTTTCTTATAGCCTGCGAAGAACAAAATTATCTTCCTAAACTCCTTCAAGATGAAATTATCAATTATATTTGGGGTTGTTCACATGATCTTTGGTGTATGTGTCAGCACATTCAATTTTATGTAAGTATGATCTTTATCACCAACAAGTAGAAAAAGATGAATAAGAAATCACATAAACATAGTTTAGACAATAAATAAGTGCAGAATGAAAGTAAAATTTTTGAGGCAATATGTACAAGACGAGAAAGGAATGATGTGCATTAGTTGTTTCATAACATCAGCAATTAGGGCCGATTTAGTTGCAAAATTTCCAGAGTATGTCCCTTATATAAAAAGAAATAACATGGACATCACAAATCATAGGCCAATAACAATACTATGTAGTTTCAGTAAGATACTTGAAATTCTTCTGTCTGGTTACCTTTCATTTCACGTCAGAAGCAATAATATACCCGAACAGTCACGGTTTCATTGAAGGACAATCAACAATTACTAATTTAGTCTGCAAGTCTCGGTTCATTTGTGAAGCCCTTGATGAGAGAAGTCAGGTAGACGTCATCTACACTGACTTTTCTAAGGCATTCGACAGTCTGGATCATGGTTCATTACTTATGAAGTTGAATACGTTACGTCTGAGTTATAATATGTTGATGCTTTTCCAATCATACCTACATCTACGTACCCAGTATGTCCATTGCCTAGGATACAAATCTTCTAGCTTCACTCAATCTTCTGAAGTTCCACAAGGCTCTGTATTAGGGCTCCTTTTATTCATAATCTTTATTAATGATATTGCGGCCGGCTTAAATGTAAACTACTTAGTATATGCAGATGATTTAAAACATTTCTCAAAAATTGAAACCAAAATGGACTGCGTCACCCTACAGAACAATTTAAACACATTGGTGCAAAGAAAACAAACTGCTCCTTAATGCAGCTAAATGCAATGTTATGTGATACTGCCGTAAGGGCGAACATAATGTAATATCATACGAATATAACATCGATATCACAATCCTTCCATGTCCGAATACCATTAAAGATCTAGCTATAATATTTGACCATAAGTTTACCTTTGCCCCTCATATTAATTCAATAACATATAAAGCTTTATAAGAATCTCGCTTTTACCATGCGTAATAAGAAGGACTTTAACAATATTAATACCCCGAAGTTACTTTTCACTAGTTTTGTAAGATCACAGCTAGAATATGGTTCAATAGTTTGGAATCCCATATATAACACCCACATTATTAATATTGAGCGAATTATGTGAAAATTCCTTAAGATAGCAGCGTATCAATTAGATAATAATCAATATCCCCAAAAAGGCACCCCACAGGAAGTTTTCTATGCCAGATTTGAAATGAACAGCTTGTTACAACGCGGCAATATGCACTCCGTTGTTTTCTTGTACAAAATAGTTAACAACAGAACTAACTGTGTAGCATTATTTGACATGTTAGAATTTCATGTATCCAGAATTAATTCTCGCCACAAATGGCTATTTTGTACAAGAAAACATCATACTCATATATATAAAAGGTCCCCTTTATATCACATGTTTGACAGTTATTCAGGGGTTGAAACAAATCTAGATATTTTATTCTGTAATGCTAGTAGCATCAAACGCCTGTATGAATACTCGGATCTTGGTTAATCTTTTTTGAAATTGTCTAGTTTCGTACACTTAAATTATTGATTTTGCATTTAATTAGTAGTGCTGCTTTTTGTCTCTTTCTCTGTTTTTCATTATATATTTTCTTTGTGTTTTATTGTACTTTATGCCTAATTGTATTGCTATCAGCATTATTCTTATTTATTGCCGATCACTTTGTAACATTATCCTGTTATTCCGTTAGGTAATGTACCAAAAAAAAAAAAAAAAATTGTATTGGAGATTTTTATTTTATTCCCCTCATATGTTATATTAGCTAGTTTGCCTTTCTAGTGACTTGACTTAAGTTCTAATAAATCTGCAGTAATGCAGGAAAAAGTGTGCAAACTATCTTAGAGAGAGTGGGGACGTTGAGAGTTGTAACTGTACAAACATATTTATTATTTAGCAATAAGTATTTAATAATTTAATCCTCATTAACTATTATTAATTTTTTTAGTCATTTCAAGAAATACGCGAGTATTATTTTGGAGTTCCTTCCTCAGCTCTTACTACTAATATTTCTGTTCTTATATCTGGTCGTCATGATGTTTATGAAATGGATTATGTATTCTGGAGAACTTGATGGATGGGGTGAGTAATATTATGACAAAAGTTATATCAATGTGTTAAAAAAATTATAATTAAAGAAACATTCATTATTAAGCATCATCCATGTCATTTTATTGCCATTTATGGTAATTGTCTCTTATTTACTTAAATGTATTCTGGGTTTGCAGTTTCCGAGGACATTAATAAACATGGGACCTCTTGTGCTCCTTCAGTCCTCATTTACTTCATCAATATGATGCTGATGGGTGAAACAGAGCCTAACAAAGGATGCGATATGTACATGTACCCTGGGCAGCACATACTTCAACAAGTTCTTGTTTTCGGAGCCCTTATCTGCATCCCAGTCATGTTGTTAGGCAAACCATTGCATATAATGTTCACACGAAAGAACAATAAGAGTCACAAGCCAGTAAATGTAAGTAAAATATTCTAGCATGGGTAACAACTGCAGTTTGTAATATCCTGATTTTTCAGAATAAAAGCAATGGAGATATTAACCAAGGCATGGAATTGGATGAAGTTCCTGAGTCTCACCCAGAACAAAACAATACAACTCACCCTGGTGAGGAGGAAGAAGAAGAGGCAATAAGTGAAGTTTTTATTCACCAGGCTATCCATACAATTGAATATACTCTCAGTACAATATCCCACACCGCATCTTATTTGCGTTTGTGGGCTTTGTCGCTTGCACATGCACGTAAGTTTCCCTAATAAAATAAGTCTCAGATGCTCCAAAAATCATTAATGTGATTGTAGTCTATCTACTGAACACAAAGTATGCCGTAACCAGGGCCGTCGAGAGAAAATCTAGGCCCGGAGGGTAGTAACGTACGACTCCCACCAATCTTCAATATAAATTTCGTGATAATAAACTATTTATCTCTGTGGAAATTTGGGCGGGCAGAGGGGATTATTCCTTAGAATTGAATATTTATCTCAATTGAAAATTCGTATTTCTTAGAACTGGATATTCATGTCGATCGAAATTTTACAGGGCGTGGTGGGGGGAGGGGGGTGATATTCTTCAGAATTGAATATTCATCTCAATCGAAATTTTGAAGTGCGGGGTGGGGTGATATTCCTTACGATTGAATATTTATTTTCAGTCGCAATTTTTAAGAGCTAGGGGTGATATTCTTTACAATTAATTAAATATTTATCCCAATTGAAATTTTCAACAGCAGAGGGTAAAAAAATATTCCTTTGCTTAACAATTTCCTATTTATCTCATTGTAACAATACAAGTCATTCAGAACTCGTTATTTACGTCACACTAATCCTCCCTCTACCTCTCTCGTTTTACCAAATGCAAATGTCCAACTTCGGGTGAAAACCGCCCCCCCCTACACCGCCGGGCCCCCTGAAAAACCACCGGGCCTGGGGGGAAATCACCCACCCCCCCCTCGACGGGCCTGGCAGTAGCCAGTTTTAAATAAATAAATAAACATTTATTAGCACTCTGCTATTTTTTTACATTTACAGTTGATAACACTTATATCCCAACTAGCACAATTAGTCGCGGGAACATAGCAATTACTATTGTAGGCACTTTAAAGTGTTTTGGTACTAGTGTTTATGACCAAAATGGGGAATATTTTTTGGTAACGATAACGTTCCAGCCACGTTCCTGGAACTTGTCTGGCTACGTTCCAATGACGTTGTTGCTCCGGAGCGGCGACGTGGAGGCATAGACGCCGCAACTTTCAGAAAACTTTACTACGCCCTACTCTTTCAAATCGATGTTTCCCCTTCTTTGTCTTGCAACCGATTTTATTATATTTATATGTTTCATTCTTACATATGATTCTTGTTCTTGTTCATTTCCCTAACTCAGAAATTTAATAGAATATCAGAAGGTAATATTAGACAGCAAAACTTGTGCTATTTTCCAATGGTCTAAGGGTCACAATTAAAACGAATGCAATTTTACTGACAAACATATTGATAAAACGTCCGAATCTAACCACGCGCCTTTAAAATTTGCATTTTTTGATGAAAATATTGTTTTTAAAACATGTAATGTCATGCGAGAATATGACACACTAGATACAGAAACCTATTTTTTATTGTTCTTCGGAACTTAACATTACTTTTTATGTATTAATTTGTTGTATTTGGTGAAGAAATGGCGATAAATTAAATTTATTAGTCAATTGTAAAATTATGGTTCATGTGTTATAACAATGGCGTCGATAATTTTGGCCATCAACATGGTATTTCAGAAAATGTGACTTTAAGGTCGTTTTCACCAAGAAATGCTACCTGAAAGTAATTGCTACTTGGCGATAGTGACGAAAACTGCAAATACGTAACTTTAAAGTTATATTTACCACAAATCTGCGAATGGAACTGTAGCATCACTTCAAAGTCGTAGCAAAGTTGTGACTACCACAAATTACCTCTTCAAAGTTGGTTACATTTTTCCCGATATTGATTCGGAACGTACGTGTTAACCGTACGTTGAGGTCTAGACTGAACGCGTTCCTAGATTTTGCTGTTTATCATTTACCTAACTTCACATTGAAAAACCTATCAGCTGTCGCAATTTACTTGTATGCAGCCATATATCAACGACTTAATAAACATAATTGGTATAATATACTATTACAGTGATAGATAACATAGACGAAAAGGTAGGTAGGTGTAATAAAACTGTGTTGAAATATTAAATTTCGTTGCCTTATTTTGAACATAAAATGTTGCATAGCATAATATAGCAGCATATAATTCTAGTCTAGGTTAGGCAAACATATTATATAGGTTAGGTTTGTTGCATTAACTTTATCTATGGTCAACATTGGGAACTAGATGGTGAAATTTACTTCATGGTAAATTTCAGAGGTGATGTGCACTTTGTAGTAGCCGTACACAGTTCTGTAGGTAGCAGTAACGTCATTAACACCTATGAATATTACTTACAAGTTCCACTACTTTAAAGAAATAGTGAAGGTTCCCAGAACGTCGCGGCAACTATTAAAGCTACTTGAAGGTGATTGCAACTTTGGTCACATTTCAGTGATTCGAGTTAGTCGCTGCTACTATAGTTTACCACCTTCAAGTTCTGAAAACCCGAAAGTCGTCCCACTGGTAACTACCATGTTCCCATGTACCATGAAAGCTACGTAAAAGTTGCATAACTATAAAGTAATCATTAGTGGTAGAAACTACGAGGCAGGGACTGTAGACTTGTCAAATGAAGTTATTTTTACACCAAAGTCATAAATTTAGTCGCAATTACGTAATGGTACTCATACGAAGTTCCTATCTCAGTTACTGTCACTTTGGTGCTAGTTGGGATACTATATGATATAAATATAATGAGGTTCAGTTTGGAAAACCGTGTATAATATAATCATATAATTTACTTCTAAACTCATTTAACATTTTACAGTCTTTAAGTGTATTAGGTAGTTGGTTAAACATCTTCAAACCTACAGGATACAAATTAATAAAAGCGGATAAATTAAAAAATTGTGTAATTTGATATATAATTTTTTGATAAATTAAAGTGATGAAATGTATAGTTTCAAATAAATATACTTACTTACAAAATTTAAACATTTTTAATATTTGTAACAATAATAAAGCAAATATACATTATCATAATTTTTAGATTTCTGTATTGAAAGTTATATGATACACGTGTACGATATGGATAAAACAGTTTACATAAAATTCTGAATAAAAAATTGCATAATTCTATATAATATTGGCTATTAGTCCAACTCTGATTCGGACGCAGAAAAGTTTTTCCTCCACATGAGTTATCAGTGGCTCATCTATAATGTCCGATGTAATGTCAGCCTGCCCCATTTTTTCCTCCCCACATTGCAGATGACGAATGACATTCTTCCAATTCTTGGCAGAAAAATTTCCGATCCCTTGCCGAAGTAATGGGTGAAGATCTTTCATTTTAAACTTAGCATTGTTCCTCCCGACTTATTTCATTTGACCCCATATAAATTATATTCACAATGACATGGTGGCAATTGCAAAACTGTGCGACATTGTTCTTTTGCCATTTCCTCGACTACATATTTCGGTATAATAACAGCCCGGTTGACAAGGTACAGGAGTTCAGCTTTTCACCATATCTGCTTCATAAATGGCACTGACCTGCAAGGTTTTTTTTCTTAACCGAAATCAGTGATTCCGAAGGTTTTTGACGTGCCGAACAAGATGCCATTAGCCGTTTGGGCCATCACGTCACAATTTTGAGAAAATCTAATCTAAAAATGCTAAAAAGGCCAGTTCTACCTATATTTGTGCCCTAATAACTGGATTACTACGATAAGAGATTGAGTAAATCGGACCAGACCATCTTATTCAGCTGTCCAAGATCTTTAAAAACCAATAGTAACAATAAAAAAAAGAACTATAGATGGCGCAGACATTATTTTATTGCTGAGTTTAGCAAGAAATAGTAGAATTTTTGTAATGAGTATATATGCAAGTAAATCGGACCTAAATAGGTAATTCCATAGGACTTTGACGCGCTAAACACAATGCCGTTACCCGTCTTACTCTAAATAAAATAATATTTTTTATAATATAAAAATCTTATTTTAACCATTTTGAGGTTATGTTTTCCCAAAATATTAAGCTCATAGAGCAAAATGGGTAACGGCGTTGTGTTCAGCTCGTCAAAATCCTATGGAAGTAGCTATTTAGGTCCGATTTACTTGTATATACACCACAAAAATTCTAGTATTTCTTGCTTAACTCAGAAATAAAATAATGTTTGCGCTATCTATAGTTGGGTTATTTTTTTATTGTTACTAGTGATTTTTGAAGATTTTGGAGAGCTGAATAAGATAGTCTGGTCCGTTTTACCCAATCTCGTGCTGTTGTCCAGTTATTAGGGGACGAATATAGGCAGACCTTTTCAGCACTTTTAGGTCAAGTATTCTCAAAATTGTGATGTGACGGCGCAAAACGGCCGACGGCATCGTGTCAGCACGCCAAAAACTTTCCGAATCACCTATCACCTATTTGGGTTCAAAGGGAAAAAAAAGAATAGGGTCTTTTTTGCAGGTCTGTGTAATCGACTTACTTGTCAACCAAGCCTTGTATGGTATGCTTTTTTCGTGCAAGAATTTAGAATCTTCTTCGTTTTTCTGCTGTAGTCTCTGGTTTTCTTCGATTTGAAACATAACAAACCATCCTCAGCGAAACCGCTGGTGGAACACCTAGACTAATGTCTACTTTATTTGAATTTTCTCTGAAATAGTGTACAGATCGTTTCCTGTTGTTCAAATAGTCACTGAGTAAGTTTTTACAATTTCCTCGTAGGCCAAGTTGTTCAATTTTTTCGAGAAGAATTTCATGATTTACACAGTCAAACAGTCAAAACATTAGAAAGATCCACAAAAAGAGCAAGAACTTTGTTATTTTTATCTAATTGTTTGTATACAGTATCAAAAACCTTTATTAGAGCCGACATTGTTGACTTCTTTTCCCTGAAACCATGTTGATTCGGTGAGAGAATATTATTTTTTTCGAGAAACTAAATAATTCTTTTACATAATATTTTTTCAAATATTTTTGAAAATACAGATAAATGTGAAATTGGACGATAGTTTGTGATATGTTTAGGATTACCATTTTTGAAAAGGGGAATAACTTTTGAGATTTTTAAGGAATAAGGAAAGGAGTGAAAGAAACATGGCCTATTTGGCCAGAAATTTGTTGAAATTTAACCTAAATTGTTGAAAAACATGGAATTTTCAAACGTTCGTAACTAAATAAATATTTCGAGCGGAAGCTCGTTCATGTCTCTATCGAAAGAGGAAGATCGGCGATGTATCGACATCATAAATGGCATGGTCAAAATCGAAAATTCAGCTCAACACGAACAAAAAAAAATGGGTATTTTTTGACGTCTGGTGAATTTTGCACGGAATAAAAGCGACTGAAGATGAATTTCTTCACCCCTTTTGCGATACTTTGGAACTTTGCTGCACTGTTTATTTGGATTGGAAATAAACACTTTTCATCAATTTAGCCATGCCGCAATTACACGAAATTTTGATCCATGGCTCACCAAGTAGCACCTTAATATACAGAAATGTATCTCAAAGTATTGGAAAATACTATTTTATTAGATGAATGGGAATAACAGGAAATGAAAACAATGAATAACTAAACAGTCGGCAATCTCTACAAAAAACATCAAAACACCAAAACGCAATGGCCGACACAGATTGAATCTGTTCTTGGAGCAGTGTGCTTGATTGTATTATGGGTTTTAAAAATTCAACCAATAATGTTTTGTTTTCTTAAAAATGCATTAACTCCTTGAAAATCGAGGATAACTGTGTTAGGTAAAGGGAACAAGGCCCTACAGTTTATAGTGGAGTCCAAACCACTTCTTGGGGATAATTTCATATTAAAAATATTTCGCAGTAAGCAGGGTTTGGACCTGCTTCGCTACGTACGCCAATTTGTAAACTAAACCATTCTATTCAAAGTTAACGCCCATTTGTGGGACATTAACTATTTGTGTTCACTAGATACACTATAATTATTGTAAATGTTTTTTAAGCTTCACACCTTTTGTATTTCTTCACTGATTTATGTTGAAAATATTAATCTATTTCTTTCTCTTGCAGAACTTTCGGAGGTGTTATGGAGTATGTTGTTCCACCTCGGATTGATACGCGAAGGCTACATAGGTGCTGTGTTTATTTTTATATTCTTTTCAATTTGGGCAGTATTCACTGTTGCCATTTTGGTTCTCATGGAAGGTTTGTCTGCATTTCTGCATACCCTTCGTCTTCACTGGGTAGAATTTATGAGTAAATTCTACAGTGGACTCGGTTATATTTTCCAGCCGTTTAGTTTTAAACGTATCTTAGAAGAAGAAGAAGAGGATAATTAAACGGTTTATTTTATTTCTTTTATTCAGTATGTACCATATATAAATAAATAGCATGTTGAAAATTGTTACTGTCAAATTTCTTTTTTACTCTTTCATTAAAAGTTGATACATTAGTAATTTCCAAGCAGCTGCTATTTTAAATTTTACGGAAAAACCTCCTTCATCCCTTGCTGTCGGTGGATCGAGGATTAATCTAAACTAACATAAAGACCAAGTCAAACATGTAGTGAAACAATATAAAAGAAGTACGAAATATTTCCCCAGCATCATAGGCGACAAAAATAAGAATATAGGGTGTTGCCCTATCAAAAAACTGTACATGCTTCCAATAAGTGTGTGGAACTTGTCAATGCATAGTCATAAATACTCACTAAAAGTACATATTAGAAGCCCATAAGGTAGGTAGTGTTCTTAAACCACTTATCTTTCTTTTATACGTAATGTCAGGACTGCGGCTCAGGATGTTCTGAACAATATGCAATAATGCAATATCTTACCTTGTAGTAGTAAATGCATCTTACAGGGTTCAGACTTTGCGAAGCTGAATAAATTCCCTGAATTTTCTAGGTTTTCCATAACCAAAAATCTTAATTTCCATATATTTCTTAGTGAAGTAATTTTTTATTTGGCATAAAATAATTCCTTGAATTGAATTGAATCAGTGAAAATTTTTAAGAACCCTGGTTTTCCATATCAAGACGCAGAATCTCCTGATTCTTTATGCAATTTATAATATTCCATGATATTTCCAGGTTATTTTTTAAGATTTTTAAATTCCCTGAGTTTTCCAAGTTCTCCAGGTTTTCCATACGAGTGAGAACCCTGTCTTAAGCGAAAAGTGTAAGTGAGGCTTAAGCATGATGTCGTCATTGTCATCCTATATGGCACGGAAGGCTGCTGTATTGTCTCGATCACCGGCGGTGATTCACTATTCACCGTGCCACTGCAATATCTCACTCCGTCAGGTACTGGAAACGATCTTGTACGCATGCGCGTCATCAACACCTATGTTGGTGGTATCCGAGAAGGGCAAGGAGCATGTACTGTTTTTGCAATTTGTTTTCAATTGCAAAAACGGCACAAATATTCTCCATGCCCTTCTCACATATCATCTACTGAGTTTCAACGGACAACTTTAACCTACCTCAAAATTTTACAAACAAAACGTTCCACTGCTCAAAATTACTTTTAAATACAAGAAACTTGCATCAATACACCTCCTATTGCACGCGTATACTAGATCGTTTGTAGCACCCGATCGACTAGATTCTAATTGAATATTAAACAATACTACTCTGCACTAGTGCACTTGCAGTTTATACGTTTACGTACAGACATTATATGTAACATATAGGATACCTAACCTATAGATAATCTACCATACTGTACCTAACATATAATTATTTGAGCATAAAATTCAATGTCAAATTTTATGAAGACTTGATAAGCACCTAGGGGGCGCTAATTTTGATCCCTCACACAGGCTGCCAAACATCTAGGAACAGCCCTGTCAAGGTCATACATCAGCTAAAGGGGTTATCTCTAAACCAGTCATATTAGATGTGATAGATATATTAGTGGTTATAAAACTAACCGAAATACTTGATTATGACCACTATCAACCATGCTACACATAAATACAAGCAAGCCAATATGTAATATTAATGAAATACTCACACTCCACACGAGGTTACAATGAAACTAATATAAAAAAATTTACTTTGAATTAAAACGTATACAAATTGGCAAGAAATGTATCTATTAGGTGTAAATGAATCTTTTGCATTTTTTATGAAAAGTGTTCTATGATGCTATGACCTCCGTTGTCCTGGAAAAAAGTAGCAATAATAAACACAAACAAAAGCGTTAACTTTAAAAAAGAATGGATATCAGATGACCTTATAAAGCAAAGTAATGAATTAAAAACCTTCATTGGCTGACGGCAAATCTTCAAAATGCAGAAACAAAAATATATGACGCACGAAAATTAAAATACAAAATTAATAAAAAACATGCGAAGCGGAACTATTACAGAGATAAGCAGAGCAACTAACAAACAAAGGAGACAGAATATTATAAACTCAGAAATAGGACGTAAGGAACATAAATATGGCAAAATAACAGATTCGAAAAATGTTCGTTTAGGTGTGACAATAGGAGCAAGCGAGAGCGAAGCAAGTGGCATTTCAATTTGTTTCAGTCCTTCATTACATTTTAATGTAATACCAAAAACCAACACTTTCCGAATCTATATAATCCAACAGAAATAGTCAACACATTTGCTAACTTTTTCTCCATAGATGCACCAAACAAACTATCACATCACTTTGGTGCAAATCTTTCACTGCCGTGTAATACATCTACATACATAGAACAAGCAATGTACATTACACCTATCATAACTCAAGAAGTCAATGAAGCCCTCAATCAAAAAAATAAATTTTCTTCCGGCTTCGACAGGCTTACAGAGAAAACACTAGATAATGTAAAAGATAGTGAAATTGGCCACCTTATTGTCTATCTCTATAATATGTCCATCATCGAAGAGTGTTTTCCATAAATTTTTAAAGAAGCAATAGTTACTGATTTTTAAAAAGGCTGTGCCCATGATATGGAAAATTACATTCAAACAGTCTTAAGTATAATATCGAAGCTTTTCGAAGGAATTATGTAAAATAAAATAGTACCATTTATGTAAGAAAATAATCTTACATCAGCTCGTCATGGCTTCCGGGCATAATAAATCTACTGAAATGGCAACCTGTCACCTCTGTTGGACTATGCCTACCAAAAATCATACATAGGCAAACATGTTGTTTCCCTGTCGTCCGGTTTGTCCAAAGCATTTGACACCATAAACAAGGAATTTTTACAACGTAAACTTTACAACATCGGAATCAGGGGAAGTATATTATCGTGGGTAATATCATATATGGAAGGAAGGTCAACGAGAGTGAAATTAGACAGAACACAATCGGAGTTAGAGGAATTACTGATTGGAGTTCCCTAGGGTTATGTGTTGGGACCATTACTGTTTATGTTGTATGTTAATGACTTGTCCAGTCACAGAAGCAATGGAGGTAGTAATAGTAACTCTTGAAAAAGTTGGCACTTGGACCCAAAGGAACAAATTGATATTAAATGGCAAAAAAACTATATTTATAAATGTCTATATTCAAAAACAATTCCTGTACAGTATATACCATTGTACAATTGTACAATACGTCCATCTGACAGAGTTAAACTACTTGGAATTTATATCGATTGCAAATTGTCGTTCGGTTTTCCAAATTGAACACTTTTGTAAAATAAAGGCTTATTTTGCAATACTTCAGATGAAAAGTAAATTAGATGAAACCGCGCTATTAGACATGACAAAAGTGTGCACTTATTTTCTAAACTGAAAGTAAATCATACATCTGCCACGAGACATGGAGAACAACTAGTTATAACAAAACACTGTACATCATGTTTT
Source organism: Stenurella melanura (assembly GCA_963583905.1). Taxonomy (NCBI): domain Eukaryota; kingdom Metazoa; phylum Arthropoda; class Insecta; order Coleoptera; family Cerambycidae; genus Stenurella; species Stenurella melanura. The sequence goes on along the minus strand of OY757317.1, from coordinate 64,316,763 downwards.
CGAAGATTAGAGAATTATAACAGTAACAAGACACTCGGCGAAAATTTTCGATCTTTTGATAATGGCACGCCATTGACCTCGCCCTTTACATTGGAGTTAATGTGCAGTTGCCACAATGCACAGTGAGCCAGGAAATTTTAAAAGCAACCAAAAATCGACTTTTCTGAAAGTGGTCATCTAGCTTCAGTACAAGGGTTAATAAATAGAATATCATTGCATCGTTTCCTAGAATATCAAAAGCCTCCGCTGAATTTGTCACTTTGCAGGGCATAAATCATAATTTGACCATCTTATTTCGTTAGGTGCATAGAGCTTCATCCTCATTTTATAACAGAAGTTTGAAGTTTAATTGTGGCTGAAAGAAGTTTGTGTTTCAAGTGAAATTCACAGAAATATTCTTCAAAGTAAGTACTTTAATACTGGTAAATAGAAAGACAACCACATGTTTATATCGTAAAATAAAATTTATTGTTTACGGAATTGTTATATTAGGAATTTTATCGCATCAAATAAATTTGTGTAGGAATACAAAAAGAACAAAGCCAATTTGGGCTTTAAAAAAATAATTAATATATACCTTAGATATTTGTTTATAATGTACATAAAAATCGTAGGCCCGTTTTGGCCAGTTTAAGAAAAATGTTTATTTCATCAAGGCGGGTCGTGCATCTAACGACGAGTCAACTCATCAACTTGCTGTTTGTTAATGCTGTTTTTTGATGAATTTTTTAGTTTTCCTTACTCTTTTATTAGCAACTTATTGATACCAATTATCGAATAAATAAAGCTTCAGTGATTATCATATACTGCGTGTTCAAAAATTTATTTATTTATTTATTTATTTATTTATTTATACTGCATATATACAGATACAAAAAATCCATTTACATATACACAGTAATAGACAGGTTGGTTAGTAACACAAATTATACAACAAATTATACAACTAAAAACAATAAATAAAGCTTCCTGAGTAAGCTCACGAAGAGACATAAAAGGTTTTTCACAAAATAGTATCACAGATAGGAAAGTAGTTTACTCTTGCTAATATTAAAAATATCAATGTCAAATCGTCCTATAAGGTGTATAAATATTTAATGTTTTTAGCTAGGTTATCCTAAATCCGATCTTTTTAAAATGAAATGCAAACAACATTCTAAGTACTTTGTGAATGAAAATTATACTAATGAGATTACGAATAGCACTGGTTATGATAATAATAATAATAATAAACTTTATTATCCATAGACCACACTATAACATATGGTATTGGACTCGTCAAATGATTACTTACAGATAATGAATGCACAAATACAAAATATTAAAGTACTAAAATAAAATAAAGGGACACAAATATAGACAAGGACAATTACAGACAGTCAGGCCACAGTTTCTGCGACTGTTGTAACGAAGCATATTTTATTTTATAAAACCGCATATTTATTATATACTATTTCTAAATACAGAAAGTAAATAGTTGTTTAAATTTAAGTATTATCCGATTGGAGAGAGCTCCGCTAGATGGCGCTAGTTCTCCAACATCAATTAAGGTACAGGAATATCCAGGACAGAAAAAGGTTCTGAGGTTTCTGGCTGGCCTAGTCCCTTCAGCTGGTCAGATACCAACGACTTTTGGATATCCTGGATATTATCTGTCCTTACTGCCCGGAGCGTATGTACGCAGGGTGGAGGTATCCTGGGTAGACTCGGGTGTGGTTTGCTGGCCTAGTCCCTTCAGCTGGTTGACCACACGGGCTTGCTGATACCCCGCATCTCCTCCACTCTCGCGTCCGTAAACCCTGGAGGTTGGTCTATCCCTGCGGGTGGATTAACCAAGAGGGAACCGTGAGCCGGAGTGTTTCTGTCGAAGGGGATATCTCGAGTGATTCACTGGCCTAGTCCCTTCAGCTGGTTAATCACCTGAGATATTTCTTTCTAACTCACTGTTGAGTACGCATGCCTGGTTCTGAGGTGTTTTGGGTAGATAGGGTGACTTGCTAGCCTAGTCCCTTCAGCCGGTTTGTCACATAAGCCCTCGGCTACCCAAAATATCCCCCGTACTGGAGTGAGTACATCCTAGAGGGCAATTTATGCCTAGGTATAAATTGGCTGACAGGGAACAGTGAGCAGGAGTGGGTGATTTATCTACGTATTGCATGTAGATTTGGTAATTGCTTCCTCTCCGCTTGGTAATCACCGCCGATAATAATAACCGTGCTTGTTGTAGTAATCTAACCATAGTAACCTCCCCCCTCGCTTACGCCGTCTAAATATTGTTTTGTTTGCTTGAATGCAAATACGTTAGGGTAGTAGGATTGTAGATATTAGGATTTTGATTATAATAAATATGTACATTATTTAAACTGTGCCTTTTACTGTGTGTGTGTGTGAAGTCTGACATCCCTAGACCCCTGGACATACCGTGTCTCCTCTGACGCTATCCCAGCCCTACCGAAACAGGCTGTGTTAAGAGGCTAGTGTGAGTCCTTTACCTCACGAAAAACAATTGTAAAGGTGGCGCCCGAGCTTACCGTCACCGCCGACTGAAGGCTCGAGTGTCAAAGTGACGATTCACTACTCGAGAGTGTGAATAAAACGTCACACTGTATCGCTGAACATATATAATAATCATATCTCAAAACTGTGTTTCAAGATATTCTCCTATGTTATAATATACATTATTTAAAAGTAATTTTCTAACTTCCCTTTTAAATGATATTATACTATTTAATTCTTTTACTGTTTGTGGCAGCTTGTATGGTTTGATACTCATATATCGTGGACTTTTTTCGAAAACAGATAGTGTATGTAGTGGTATTGATAAGTCGTTGTTCCTTCTAATTTCATAAGCATGGTTAATCATTACATAAAAACTCATGTAAATTCTGCTTAACAAATATATGACATGAATAAATCGATGGGTTTTTGACAAAACATCGTAAGCGACAATTTTGTCAAAATTGTGTTTTTTGGTCTATATGATTTCTTGTGTTAAACTTGTGCATCTTTTATATATTATTGTAAGCTCTAATATCTTCAAACTATGTTTAAATTTTACCCAAAACTATCGTAACTCCTGTTGTAATGCTGGCAAAGAATCGTAAGCGCTGTCGGTTACGATTAACTGTCAGGCGCTTACGATACTTATTAGTTACCATTTTCTTGTCTACAGCACATCAAAATTGTGAGAGAATAACATCTTATTTGTATCTTAAGGGACAAAATTTAATAGTTATGCCTGACAAATTATCCTAAGTTGCAATAATTAATGTAAATATTTACTTAATTCAATTTTATACTAAAATTCAATTACTGTTGATAAAAAAAGTGTTACAAACATTTTTAATAATCTTAGTCTGAGAATAACGTCAATTATAAAAAAAAGTTGGTTCCTGTAAAATTAACTGTTTGTCGCTTACGTTGTTTTGTCAAAAACTGCTATGCTTGGTATTGTTAGAATATTCAGTTCCCTAAAAACATTTCTGCAAGATATAGATTTATTTATCCCTTTTATATTTCTTACTGCCATTTTTTGTATTTTAAATATTTTTTCGAAGAAATGAGATAAGCCCCAGAATACGATGCCAGTATTTCACCCGTGACTAAAATTAAGCATAGTAATGGGAAAGGACAACTGGTGTGCTAGTAAGTTTTCTTAATATTTATTTGCCAGTTTAGGGCATTATCAATGTAAATACCTAAAAATCGTGTATACTGAACTTGTTCTAGCCATTTACCTTTAACTTTTATTAAACTGCTTATATTGTAGTTTGATAATCTAGGTGTAAAATGGATGAATACAGTCTTTGATGCATTTGATGATTAAGTTGCTTCTTAATAATAGGTACTAAAGTATTAATAAGTAAAGTTAACCTGCATAATTTTACCACCTTGCACATAAATGGAATAGAAATACCTCGAAAGGAGTCAGCAAGGAATCTAGGAGTCATATTTGACACGAATTTAAATTTCGAGGAACACGTGACCAGTAAAATTAGGTTAATCTATATGAAGCTTAAATCACTGTATAAATTTAAATTCATTTTTTCGGACAAAATTAAGTACAAGTTAGTGGAATCACTTCTCTACCCACAAATAGACTACTGCATAACAGTCTACTACAGTTATTTAACCGCAGAATTTAAAAACAAAATGCAACTAGCTCAGAACTCATGCATCCGTTTTGTATATGGTATTGGTAGGTTCGATCATATAACACCTACTTATAATGCGAATTCAATTCTAAAAGTTGAGTTCAGATGGCTACTTCTTTTTGGAGTGTTTCTATTCAAGATTTATGCAAGTAAAAAACCTGAATATTTGTTTGATTACGTGGTACCCCGGCTAGAGCTGCACAACCTGAACCTGCGAAATATAGTAAGATTCGACATACCCAGACATAATAGCAAGAAATTTGAAAGCTGTTTTGCATATTTAATTGTTCACTTTATTAATAAAAGCGATTTTTTTAACTTAATGCAAACTAGGTCAATAAGTAGTTTCAGAAGAACCTACCGAGAAAATATATTAAAGACACAAAAAAACTTGTAGCGCTAGTAGTATATGTTTTGTACGTCTTATACTTTTATATGTATATCTTATACCTTTATATTTTTCCCTATGTATATTTTTTATATTGTTGTTTATACCTCATTTAGTGCTCTTGTTTACAATATGTAACATTAATTATAGTAGTTGTTGTAATGCAGTATTTGGTGGCATGGAAGAACGTTTATACGAATGTCACCTTTTGTGTTTGTATAATGTTGTTGTACATATACATAATTCACAATAAATATTTTTTCTATTCTATTCTATTCTATTCTAATTATGACGAATGTGCTGTAACTATATATGATTTTGGAAAAAACTTAGCGGTTGCTTTTACATAATTTATAATGATCTAGTTTTAGGGCTTAGGTAGGTAGGTAACAATAGTAAACATGAAATAGTTCTGGTTTCCGAACTGTTAGGCCAAGGTCCAAGGGTCGATGATGATCCTGACGTTTCGTCCACAACTGCGGAGGACATTCTCAAAGGCGTTAGGGTCCAAGTGTTGTGCTGCACAATCGCTTGCACTAAACTGCTGTTGCGCTGCTGTCATGCCCGGTTTTATTCGTGTCAAGGACCTTTCTGTGTGAACTGGACGGCCAATCGGAAAGCAGAGCCACAGTAAGCCCCGCCCTCGACGCGAATGAAAGCACCGCAAATTATAGTGCACCGCAACAGCAGTATAGTGCGAGCGATTGTGTAGAGTACTCGGACCTTTGAAAATATCCTCCGCATTTCTGGACGCAACATCAGGATCATCCTCAACGTATTAAAAGGTTACAGAATTAAACCGTCTACATAAGAAAAACTTAAAAATATAAGCGCTTTAACTAATATAATAGTAATGTCCATACCATTATGGCGACACCGAACAGTGCTAAACGGGTTTATTAATGAATTTAACAAAATATATGTAATGAATGAACACAAAACCGCTGTGACCTTTATGAATAATAAACTATTCTCAGTTTATTTTTAAGAAAGACCTATATATTAAACAAAGTGGTAAAAATATTAGACTATGTAAAAAATGTTATTAACAGTGAAATTCATAAACGTAAACAAAAGTTAACTGTGTATGAAAATATAGTCTCAACATTAAACAAAGTAGGAATGATGTGTTAAGAAGTAAAAGTTAGTGATCGTACGAACAGTAGCAGCTAGTAATATGGATGTAGTTTCCCAAGTAACGTTGAATACAAAAAATATAGAAACAGTGCATGGTTTCTTGGATTTGAAGCGTGCATTTGAAACTATTGATAGAAAAAGACATGCTATATATATCATTAACAAAATTTCCAAAAATATAAATTTTTTGTTAAGATTGGCACCATCTCTAACACAATGGTCAAAAATTACTATTTGTAACACGCTCATATTGCTCCATTTGACATTTGGCGCTTCGGTATTATACCTCATTAATAGAAATGAATTAAATAGATTGCAAAAGTTACAAAATAGAGCCATGCGTATTATTTTAAATGTTCCTAAGGATACCCCAATTAAAACAATGTTGCGCTCCCTTGATTGGCTGTCTGTTGAGTATTTTATAGAATATCAATCGATGATACTAATATATAAAATAAGAAATAGACTTACACCAAAATACTTGACAGATAAGTTAGTTGAGAATACAAGTGTTCATAATTACAATACGAGGATGAGAAATGAATTTCATGTAAGGACAAAAAATAAGAAAAGTTCTGAGAATTCTATTTTTCACAAAGGGGTACTACGTTATAATGAACTCCCCGAATCAATAAAAAACAAAACATCACTGGCAAGGTTTAAAACAAGTTTAAAAGCACATCTGCAGGATGAATGCTACACACGATCTTGATTTATATGTGTTAAAATTTGGACTTGTATTTATGTCTGTAAGTGTATCAGTATGTTTTATTAATTTTATCATTAGTTATACTTGTTAGAGGTGTTTCAGAATCTCATGAGCCGCGAAATGCGCAAATGGCAAAGTTTATTCTGAGTTATAAGTATGTTTTTGAAGATACTGGAGGCTGCCTTGCTGTATAGATAAACAAGAGCTCGGGATAAGTTGTAAACAATAAATATAATATTTTTAAGAAGTGTAACTGAGTCATCAGGAGGGATTATGTCTCTGCACATATGAAGGTCATGAGGTTTTAAAACACCTCTAATGTATTGACGTGCATATACACCTGTATATTGTTCTTTTATATCGTATGTGTTTCTCATTATTGTTAATTAGCTATATGCTAAATAAAGAGATTTATTATTATTATTACCCTTGGACCACGGCCTAATAGCAGATAAATCAAGATGTTGATGAGACGGCAGCTCTTCGATATTTTATATCAAACACAAGGGCAAAGACATTCTTACCAAACTAAATATTTATTGGATTATTTGGTGCAACATTATAACATATAGGATAATGAAAATGCAAAAGCATGATAAAAGTCATGAACTCGGTGTTTTGTAGTGAAGTTTATGTGAAACTTTCAAAATGCCATAGTATGATAGACCGATTTTTGACGCAACATTCTGAGTGGCTCGATAAACATTTCTCATTTGAAGTTGAGGAATCTAATCTTACTCCACAACCAAGCACATCAACTGGAATTGGCCTAAGCCGTGGACGTCCAAAGTTAAGCTTTGCAGAAAGTAGTTCTAGAACGAAGAGAAGAAAGGTAGAGATACTATATAGACTATCAAAGCTGAGGAACTTTCTCTTGCTGCAAAGAGAAGTCTGAAACAGAAAGGAAAAGAAGCCGCTGTAAAACTATTATCAGAGGCAGTTTTTACTACTCCAACAAGAGCTACCAAAGTGCAGAAAGCCTGGCAGTTAAGGCGAAGAAATAAGAAACCTATACCGTTTACACCCGACCAAGCTTTGTCTACATTAGTGGAAGCAAAAGAGAGTAAATATCAGTATTTAGTACACAGACGAGCAGGAAAAGAAAATTTCTCTAACATGTATCCGCCATATAATAAAGTTGGAGAGGCAAAATCACGATGTTATCCCAGAGTGGAGGCGCAAATTATCACGGAAACTTCTCAAATTCTACTACAAGATGTTTTGGACCATACAGTTAGCCATATTCTAGAGTTACAGGAGCTGGTTGTATCCAGTCTATCCACTACTAACTTGTAAGATTTGGTTTTGCTAGTGAAATGGGGCTGTGATGGAAGTACGGGGCATTCTGAATATAAGCAGTACTCTTCCTAATTCGGTGTAGGTAATGGCGACTTATTTCTTATGTCTTTAGTGCCTTTGCAACTTTATTCGGCCCAATGTAACACACTGAGGAAAAAAATATGGCAAAATCCTTGCCCATCTTCCACCAGATTTTGCAGACTAATACATTTCCAGCTTAAAAAGGAGACTACAGAATTAATTACAACAGAGACAGTTTACGTAGAGAGTCAAATTGAAAATCTTGTTCTGACACGATAGACCATTAATGATCGCATTATATCAGTTTCACATGTTTGCGTCATGACAATGATAAATGGCAAGGTTTGTAATACAATTACAGAAACCTCCTCTGGTCAAACATTTGCAAAACGACTCCAAAGAAGATGAATATGGAATTGAAAAACTTCGTCGAAAATAAACAATGGAAGTCACATTAAAATTTGGAATATCTAGTCTTTTTTTCACACTTATTCATAGAAATTGTCTTGGTTTTGCATGAAACATCTTTATGAGTGGCTTTATGTCTTTCTGATGAGCTCCAGAATAAGAGCGAAAAACGTTTCAAAGGCTAAGCATTTCCAAGAAACAGAATGATAGATTTCATGAAAATGTAATCCATTAGAATGAATTTTTTTTAAGACAAAGTAGATAAATAAATTCATTTTAGGCCTTTGTTCCCATTTTTAACTGAATCTTCATGATCGTAGGGGGTTATGTAGATACTAGTTTAATCTGCATGGCCTTAGGGGACTGTGTGGATGCTAGTGTTAGAATAAGAATTGTCAAATTCATTTTAGGATTTTAATTTGCTAGCATAACCAGAATTCAGGTTATCGAATGAATGCAAAGATTTCATTAATATTTTTACATACAGGTTTTCTTTTAGTTATAGATAGTTATTTTTTTTTTTTGCTGTATGCAAAATCCTATAAAGAATATGTTTCTAATTCATTTTTACCTTAGAGTAGGAAAGATATATATTGTAAGGAGTCGTAACGCTACTGCCAATAGTGAAGCCGCCTGCCACCAGAGAGCAAGCGCGAGTGGCGGAACATATGTACAATATGTGTAGGTGTCAAGTTTATCACATCAAAGGAATAAAACGATACAAAACTGGTATTTTTCCAAAAACAGCTTCATAATAATACAATTAATATTCACTATCATAAATATATTTACTCATATCTTACATACCAGAATTTATTCTACATTCTATATAATATAACACCATAATCGATATACCTACGCCCATGGAAAAAGTGTCATTTCGAATGCACTGTTCTATATTCAATGAAGAAAAGATGAATGAAAATTTCAATCAAATAACGTGCAAATTGCATACCAGAAAATGATATACTATGATTCTCATTATCATTGCATGCACACGGACATAATTAAGTAAATAATAGGCCTACAGTTAATTTAACTAGGTAAAGTGAAAACTCCATATACTTTAACCTGCAAAGCGTCACTCCTTTCAATTTTTTCCCGGTGTGATTTTTACAGTAGTTTATAGAATATCATACCATCATGTAGGTACATTACATAAATTAGCACTAAATCACTTATAAATCACTTCTATTGGAAAATTTCATTTTGCTCTCTACCGTTTGTGTGCCACCACCGCAATGGCACAACTTGTTAGCGTGGCGATTATGCGCTGTTACGAGTCCTCACCATCTATCTTTCCTAGTCTAAGATTTTTACACATGACTTCTTTTGTTCAGTTGTATTTATAGAAGAAGAAGAAGAAGAGCATAACCTCTCATTTTTGTGCACGTAAGAGACTTAAGATAGAACTAAAACAACAAAAACAGATGTTTCCTGAACTACAATAAGCATTTTATCATCTGTACTTTATTGGTTTGAGCTTATTTATTTAATTAAAGCTAGTTGAGGCCTTATTAAGTTAACATGAACAAAGAAATTCGTACTCTGGGAGATGGTGTGGATAGGGCCATAAGTGGGCCACCAGCAACAACAAATTTAAGTAATTTAAACCAGTGTAATATTAATATTCCAAGCAATATTTCGAGCAGTATTTTAAATTCCTAAAGTTTTCTATTTAGTGCCAAAATATTTACCAAAGGAAAGAAATCTGCCAAAATGCCTCATTAAAAGGTTCAAAGATCCAACATTTATACCATACGAAGCATGAAAAGTTGCTGTTTTGTCATTATTTGTAGCAGAACAAACCACAAGCAAGTCGTTCAAATGCGAGAATCGAAAGATAACACTGATATTCATGTGTTAGTTAATCAGATGTCCGAAATGAGAGAATTTGAAATTAACAAAAGAAATCTAATAAAATCGAAAAGTCATGAGACATTTAAATTAAGATTGCAGTGGGAAAAGAAGATGTCTATGAAACAGATATAAAAAATTTGAGAGAAATAAGCAATTCGCATTTAGAACATCAACTTAAATTTCAATCCTAGGTATGTTTCTTAAATACAGCAGATCTGAATTCAATTATTTTGAAAATTTTGGCTACGAAAAGGTTATTAATTTCCATATTTTCTAAACCTAGAGCAAGTAATTACAAATAATGACATCTGAGGTGAAATGAACTTAAAACGAAAGCAAGATTTGTATTACAAACACAGGATTCTCACCAACCTGGAAAAACGTGAAAACCTGGTAAAGTTAGGGAATCCAAAATGTAGACCTGGAAAAGTCAGGGAATCCAAGAAATTTCAATAAAATCCTGGAATTTCAGTCATAAAATATTTTGAATTAATTTTCTATTGCACAAAAATTACCTATAAGAGTTGAATTTTATGTATTTTGCTAAAGAATATTGGTGTAATTTTAACTATTCATTATTTAAAATAAATTCTTATAAACAAAATGACGACAAAAATGACTTTAATGGTTTACCATATTTTTTCCATGCCGATCTGAAGATAATATAATTAGAGTAGGGGAAGTGTGGGAACAGTGTCACACTTTTTTTTTATGCTCTCATATTTACTATGTGTACCCTAATTGTCATGCACACATAGATTAATATTGACACATACAGTTTAATGTAAGTCTCCACGAAGTAGTTTTATTCTAGACTTTTATACAACTAGTTAAATAAAATAAAATGCAGTCATGTGTCAATTGTAACACTGTACCCAGGGGCATGGGTACAGTGTTGCATCCTTGGTAACAACGATGTTTGTAGGCAGTCAACAAAATTATTTTTACTAAAACGAAACATTTTTAAATATTTTATTAAATAAATATTCATTTATAAAATATGGTATTAAGTATTATTCATGGATCTGAAGTCAATAAAAGTCCTACTTATATACAAAAAAATATTAAAAAAATCAACAAATAATTCTTCATTGACAAAGTCGTTTTTTGTTTGTTTTTGGTCTCCGTGGCATATCTGAAAGAAAGATAGAAGTCTAATTCAAATAATACAAATATTTTAACTATGCAAGGAACAGTGTTACATGTGACAGTGTTCCCTACAAGAGAATGTAACACTGTTCCCAACTTCAACATCATTTCTAAAACCAAGCTACCGACTGAATAATTTATTTTAAGGTTATGTTGATTACAACAAACTGAAGCCAATATATGTATCTAAATACTCCAGATACTGAGATATTAATAAAAATTTAGAAAACCAGTAAAATAGTGGGTCACAAAACGGCAAATTCAAATGTAACACTGTTCGCACACTTCCCCTATACTATGTTTTCATATTTTGGTCCTGGAAAATTAAAAGTTTGTTCCTGGAAAGTCAGGGAATTCAAAGTTCCAATGTTGGTGGGAACCCTGAAAAAAAAAGAAAACATGGGATTTTGGGTTGCAGTGGTATCCAAATAATGCAAAAGACTTAAAACATTTAGTACATAAAAATTCAAATAACTTATACCACCGTTTTTCCTGATGTTCTGAACATTTGATGATTAAAAACTGTTTTTTTAGGTAAATAGCGAGTTAAAGATTCTTCTGATGGCAGCTGTTGGTGAAGATTTAGAAACCAGAATACAGCATCTACCTAACAGAAGTTCCACTTAATGGCAGGTAACTGAATATAGCTATACTGCCCTCCTAATCAAGAAGGTCGTATCTGCACTTTTTATTGTTTCGAGAAACACGTGTTTTTATGAAGAAGCTATTTTTCTTGTTTAAAACTAACGGTGCTTGCTATGTGGGTATAGTATGAAGTAAATAAATAGGAAAGCTATTCTTTTGAAAAGTTTTGTATATTTTCAAGGCCACACTGCTAGGGAAATGCAGATACGACTTTTTTCCTTGCCGATTTTTGTTATAGGTACTAAGAAAAATCATATCTGTCAAAATAATTTATGATACTGTCAAAAAACAAAGCACAAGTTAGGTAACGAAATACTAAACTCTAAAACATGGTAATTCATAATATTTATAATTAATCTAAAGAAACTTTCTCTACGGTTTAATTGTAATATACGACAATTCTTCTTAGCATAAGTCACATACGACGAATTTTACTGGGATCACTGTACTCTTTTAATGCTCCAGTGCTAAATGGAATAGCTGTATCTGACAGTTAATTTGTAATATACGACAATTCCTCTTAGCATAAGTCACATACGATGGATTTTATTGGGATTAGCAGCAACTTGTGCAGTTATGACAAATTTTATAAGCGAATAGCACCGGTAAATACTGACTTACGACTTTTATTTCTAGTACTATAGATGTAAAGTAATGAAACAGTACCTAAAAATGTCTTAACCCTTTTTTGACCCAATTGTCAGATACGACCTTCTTGATTAGGAGGGCAGTATATGCTTTGAATAATCTTTAAAACTCATTATTGTTCTTATTAATAAATGTGGCTAATAAATATGTACATAAAAGTGTTGTATGCTTCTTAAGTAATCTCAGAATTAGGGTGAATATCAATAGATGCCCGTTTAATCTCTGTGATTGCTGCTAAAATTACATTATTTCTAATGTTTTGAAGTAGTTTTTATGCATTGCAAGAGTCGCAGTAAAGCAGATACTTAGAATGAAATATCTTATCATAGTCCAGCCAAAACAATGTTTAACCTCCTGAAAAATCCGAAAGTTTTGAAACTTCGCATACTTATTTAAAGGTACCTAAGAATGAATATACCGAAAGTCCTTATGAATATGAGGCGAGCTCTAGCGGCAATTAGCGAAAATAGGGCACTTTCTTTGGCTTTTCGTTAATATCTCGGGAACCGTAGGTCGGAGGCAAAAGTTGATTATATACATAATTAAGGCTTATCAAATTTGCTACAAAAAATGATTATATACATTTTTCTCGTATTCCCAATGGTTCTCGAGTTATAGGCGGTAAAAGAGAGCGTTTTGTGAAAAACCACGCTAGGGAGTGGTAGGGATGCGATACGTCTTCAGCTGCATATCGAAAAAGAAAACTTTCCTATTTCAAGTTGTTCAAGAAGCAAGCTGTACTGCAAGGTATTGCTGACATATTTAACAGCCCAAGTTCATCCCATGAGGCTATAGCTGCTGCAGGAAACAAAATATTCCTTGCATTGTACAATGCGCCCAGAAAGCAAACCTCTCTTAATATGTACCGTTACAATGCTTTCACCAAATCTGTATCCAATGCTAAACCCGACCTTTCTGCTCTGCCGCCCACAGAAGGAGCAGCAAGACAGCATGCTTTTCGAGTGTACCACCAAATTCTATTTTGGCTTGGGAATGAACTTCCTCCTGTACAGTGGGGTTGGAAGGTGGAAAGCGATCGGCTAATCCCTGTGAAAACAGAGGATCCAGCAGCACCTGAAGCCGTCCTTAACCTCGTTTGTTGCACATGTACAACTGGATGTGGGAACAGATGTGGCTGTCGAAAGGTAGGAATAATGTGTACAAGCATTTGTCACAACTGCCATGGCGAATGCTTGAATGGTGTTACTTCCAACCTCGAAGAAGACTTTGATGACCCTGATGATCCCGATGTCATAAACCTTGAAGAAGCAGATCATTCAGTGCAAATAACAAACACTGAATATTTGGTACATACAAGGTCAAAGCAATGTGCTTGCTGGAACCAGAAGTCAGGTGAGATTGCACATTTGTATTTTTTTTTATTATTTATTTACCTTGGCAATAGTATACATAAATCGGTTGTCATGTTCATATGTTGTTTTACTGGTCGCTTACTACTTTCTTATATTTACTTCTTCTGTTTTATTTATTTCTCATACTTACCTATTGTTTCAGGCAGCAAGTGTAGAAGCTGGCCAAGATAATCAAATTGCAGGGCCTTCTACGAAGAAGTGATTCAGAGCTGATTGATTTTTCTGTACAAAATTTTCCTTGGAATAACCTCAGGATTTTGTTTGTTCATATATTTCATTGTTTAATATACTTACATCATGTGCCTCATCAATATACATCATAAGTAACATACATCATGTGCTTTTTATACAAAGTTGTGAAGTTTATCTCCTCAATTATCCTTAGTATACAAAAATTTAGGTAAACCATATATCAAATATTATTAGAAATGCCATATTGTACCGCCCTAGCCTGGTTTTTCACAAAACGCTCTCTTTTAGCGCCTATAACTCGGGAACCATTGGGAATACGAGAAAAATGATATAGTCATTTTTGTAGCAAATTTTATAAGCCTTAATTATGTATATAATCAACTTTTGCCTCCGACCAACGGTTCTCGAGATATTAACGAAAAACCAAAGAAAGTGCCCTATTTTCGCTAATTGCCGCTAGAGCTCGCCTCATATTCATGAGGACTTTTGGTATATTCATTCTTAGGTACCTCTAAATAAGTGTGCGAAGTTTCAAAACTTTCGGATTTTTCAGGAGGTTGGGTCATTTTTTGAGGTTTTTTGATTGGACTATCAGATTAGAAATCAGAAATCAAACATCCATTTATTTCACCTTAATTAAAAACAGTGGTGTAACTATGACTATGTGCGCCCCCCCTCAACCTTTAAGGTGGTAAAACACCCCTCTCCTACTCCCCCATTTAAGGAGTGACAAAAATCAGACAAACACATAAAGTTAAAAAGGAACGACAACCATGAGGGGGAAATTAGTGATCCTGTCGAAGTAGCTAACATATTTAGTAGACAATTTACATTACCAGAGCAAAAACCCTCAATACCCAACGCTCCTACTGCTCGGCTGACACCAAGTATTTTCCTATCTCCAGTAAATCGAGATGAAATTCATACTATAATTTTAAACCTGTCAAGTAAATACTCGTCTGGAATTGATAACATTCCAGTGATGATTTTAAAAACAGTAAATGAGTATATTTGTGACCCACTCGTGAACTTAATAAATGTATGCCTTTTGTCTGGTGAATTTCCCGATGATTTAAAGATAGGCAAAGTTATACCAGTTTACAAAAGGGGGACAAAAAATGACATGTGCAATTATAGACCCATCTCACTGCTCCCGGCTGTGTCAGAGGTTATCGAACGAGTAATATATAATCGAATACTATCCTTTCTAAGTAAACATGCCATCTTAGTGAAACACCAATATGGATTCCGGGAAAAAAAGTCCACCGAACTTGCAATCTTCAATGCATTAAAACAAATTCATGACGCGTTAGACAAAAGAAACAAAATTACTGGGCTGTACTTTGATATGTCGAAGGCATTCGACACCATAAACCACGAGATTCTTTACCTAAAATTAGCAAGCTATGGTATCAGAGGCAAATGTTTGGATCTTATAAAGTCGTATGCCGGCAGGAGCGAAGGCGAATCGTCATTTTTTGACAATTCGTGACAATTCGAAAAGGGAAATTTTCGTCCATCAATTTTTTTCTTTAATTTTTTACTCATTTATGCACCACTAAGAGTTTGGTAGAATTGCACCTTCATTATAGATACTATCTACAAACAAATACAAATACAAAATATCTTTATTTCAACAGACCTGTGAATACAGGTATAGAATAGTGTCACTTAAAAATGAGACAAAACAACAAAAACCAATTAACTTAACATAGAATACTTTGGTAGGTATATAAAACAATAAATGAAAATTATTCATTGACACAGAAATTACATAGACGTGGACACTTTGTTAAATATTAAAACATTAAAAATTGAGCATTAATTATAATGCAGTATTAAGTATAAAAATAAACATTACAGTTAAAATTCATTAAAATTCATAAATTCAGTGACTGTATAAAAGCAGTGTTCTAACAACATGTTGCGTACACCAGATTTAAACATATTGAAATTTTTTAAAGACTTTAAGGAAGCAGGTAAGTTGTTAAATAGCTTGACTGCCATAATCAGTGGTCCTTTTGCGGATATTGACATACTGTGCTGAGGCACAAGTAGATTGTGGTTTACTCTGAGGTTATACGCTAAACTCTCTTTGGAAAAAATCTAGCTTTATAGAAATGATTTCACGAAAACTGTCGCTGCCTCCCGGACTATAAACATGTGCAACCACAAAATGGGACCAACCCAGTGCAGGTATCAAGTGGGTGATAAATTATCGTGCAGCAACAAACAAGAGGGATGCACCAGTGACAGGCATATGAAGTGAAGTGAGTAACAAACTATCCAAACCGGAATATATAATAATAATATAAGATGTCACTAACCCCACAGGTCGTGGGGAGTGGCTGTTATTATCGCCGGCGCAGCTACCATGTGGTATTGGTCGGAAAGCACGGAAGCCCTGTCCGGCAACGGTGAAACCGAAAATAATAATAATAATAATAATAGTTTATTGTCCAAAATTTCAAATACATTTGCACAAAAGGATTTAGATACAGATATAGTGATATTTAAACCTAATCCTAAAACGAAAAAGGTAATAAGATTAAATTATTACAAAACATACATGAAATAAGATTAAAATAGTGGGCAGCACACGTAGTGGGTCTGCAATCGTTAAAATTTGCCAAAATGTGCCAATTTCAAACATAAATTCCACTAAATTGTTAGGTATAGATTTAGACAAAAATATTAAATTTTGTCTGCATATTGATGAAATCATAAAAGAACTTAACAGAACATGCTTCGCACTCAGAGGTCTATCACGTTTATTTGACACGCCAACTATGCAAACTTTTATTCCATCGCTAGGTACGCAATTGAGGTTTGGGGTGGTTCTTCAGACCTCCACAAACTATTTACTATTCAAAAAAGAGCAGTTAGAATAATGTACAAATTTTATGAATCGTGCTGAGGACACTTTAGAGAAAACAAAATGCTCACAATACCAGGACTATATGTATACTCCTGCTTACTATATTTAAAAAATCATCAGGCTGATTTCAAAACATTAAATCTAAATCATATAATATATGAGCATCATATATTATATGATGCTCGCCCGAAAAGCAATTATCCATTTCTGATGCACCATTTAACTCTTACTGAGAAAGGGCCATTTTATTCCGCAAATTCTTTAACGCACTACCTAATTTTCTGAAAAGCAAAATTCTTCTAAATGATTTCAGAGGACAAGTTTTCCAATATGTCTGTGATATAGAACCATATCCATTTCAAGAATTTCTTCATTTTTAATAATTGTGATTATTTTTAAGTTTTATCTTTATTACTCTTAGTGCAGAATTTTATCTTTTTATCTTTACAGTAAGTGTCATGTGTCTAGTTTATATTGCTTACCCCTTTGCCCTGTTTTATACATATTTTTTTCATATGTAAAATGAAACTAAATAAAAACTATCAATTATCAATATTGTTATTAGGTGGTAGGGTTAATTATTAAGCGAGGGCGAAATTTTGTTTAAGAATTTTTGGTGGGCATTTTTTTAAAGTCGGATCATTTTCTTGTATTTATTACTTTTAAATCTACTATGCAAACAAGATATTATTCAATGGATATTCTAATTTTACTTCCGTTATAGTTTGCTTAAGTATCCCTGGTATCATATGGCCTCTCTTTTCAATGTGACTTCGTTAATTAATTATCAAGTACTAGGCCAAGTCAACAAGCTTTAATCTAAATAATACTTAATTTTAGAAAATCAAATAATTTTCATTTCCGAATTATCACTATTATATTTTTGATTATTTGTGAATTCAGGATATACAGCCACGTAAAAATTCCCATGCATACTAAATATTATCAAATTGATGGAATGAAAAAAATATAACTCACTCATTGATAATTAGATCAGTTAAAGTGAAATACATATGTTGTGTTATAGTTATAACACAACAATATGATTTATTAACTGGATTATTGTTTTTTTGAGTACCTTCTCTTATCATTTATGTACTGATTTCATTTAAAGTCATCTTTAAGTACGCAATTTATAAAAATCATGTGACGATTTATTACCAGAGCTAAACCACAACCAGTTGTGGTTCAGTAAGGTGTGGTCAATTAAAAGACTAGTTTCGCGGTAACATTTTTTGGAAGGTATATAATTTTTACATAACTACTAGTAATAGAAAACTTGCATAATAATTTAAATGGGGAAATAATACTAAGAAACGTAAGGTAATGGTGTAATAAAACGTATATTTCACAAAAAAAAAAATTTTCTAACTCAGCACACTATTTATAAGCAATTGAAACTGTTGTAAAATTCAAATTTTATATCGCGCTAAGAAAACACTACCTGCGGCCGTGACGTCGATTTTTTCGGAAAACAAAAAATTTTCACGAAAACTTCTGTAATGAGTTTCTTTTATTGTCTATATTATTTTCCATAACTTGATTGTGCTGTATTGATGGCAATTGTAATTTGTTATCTTATTAAATTTCGGTCGAAGTTAAATTAAAAAAATGGTTTTTACGTAATTTTTAACTCTTGTAAATTTTTTTAAAAAAGCGCGTATTTTTCGAGATACAGATGTTTGAAATTTCCCAAAAAGAGGGGAAGGTAAATCAAAACTGTTACGGAAAAATCTGAAAAAATTCAGATAAGTTTCACTTTTTAATACAAACCTTTTTTCATTATCGACTTTCTCATGAAATGCCAATCTGCACAGTTTTCTCTGAAAATAGGAAAAACTTCGAGGAAAATCATTGATAAAAAACATTTTTAAAAATCAGAAATAAATCTAACAAGGTAAACAAAGTTTTATGGAACATATCAAGAATATTAAAATGTTAAGAGAACTCTATTCTTCTTGTCCGATATATTTCAGATTTTTTTAAATGTTTTTTATCAATGTTCTTCCTCCTCAAAGTTTTTTCTACTTTTATAGGTTTTTCTGAGAAAACTTCAGATTTGCATTTCTTGGAAAAGTCGATGAGGAATAAAAGGTTTGTATTAAAAAGATAAACTTACCTGAATTTTCCAAATTTTTTCTTAACAATATTGATTTCTAAAGGAAGGTATGGTTTTATCATAAAACACTGTGAATGTATAAGTTCTATTTATTACGTCTTTACAGTTCAAGAGCTTTTTAATATCTTATATAGAGTCGTGGTGTTGTCGGTATGGTTACAGAAATATTCAAAGCATTAATATCGCTAAGCATAATAAGAACGTCATCAAAAATAAAGCTGGAGCTTGTTATTGATACATAATTATTTGTTTAGTCTAAGGCAGCTAGAAGTGAATACAGTTTTTGTAATTTAATTTACACCAAAACCAACACACCCCCTCAAAAATGTATGAACTTATATTTGCTAGTTTACGGGGAGCTTAACAACTGATGGTCCAACATTCGTTGCAAGGGTTAAGGGAAAACCCCCTCAAAAACCTAACCAGACCATGAACTATTTAAATGAATACTTTTAATAAGCAACTTATAACTAATGTTTCCATAGAATTTCCTTTTCTATTTTTCTTGCACTCCCATCTTCTCCCTGAGATCCCTGAACTGAGGTGATGGTAGAGCTTTGGTCAGTATGTCGGCCTCCTGATGACCTGTAGGCAAATATTTCAAACAGACAGTGTTGTTCTCTACTTGCTCTCGTATAAAATGGTATTTAATGTCAATATGTTTAGAACGTTTATGACTAACTGGATTATTTGCCAGTGCTATACAACTTTGGTTGTCCTCATACAATATTATTGGTTTTGACATATTGACATTAATACTAACTAACAAAGATTTAATCCATAACGCCTCTTTTACTGCCTCAAATACAGCCATATATTCTGCCTCAGTTGAGGACACAGCAATTGAATTTTGTCGTCGTGTAATCCATGTTACTGTACAATTTTCAAACATTTTAAATAAACAACCTGTTGTACTTCGACGATCTAATTCATTATTTGCCCAGTCGGCATCAACATACCCTGTTAATATTTCTTTGTAATTCTCGTTAATCTTATATATTAATTTCATGTTAATCGTTCCTTTTATATATCTTAATACTCGCTTTAAACATAGCCAAAGTTCTTTATTACATTTGTTTTGATATCTACTTAGTAAATTTACTGCAGTACATAAATCTGGCCGCGTACAAAGCATTGCGTACATTAAACAGCCGATTAGATTTCTACAAGGTGCATCATAGTTATCCTCTGAATTTAATGCTGAATAGTCCAGTTTCATAGGTAACGGTGTACTGACTGGGTTGCATTCATTCATTTTAAATTTTACTAGTACTGATTTTAAGTATGTGCTTTGATCGAGTGAAATTTCAGAACCAGATCTATTTATTTTAATTCCAAGAAAATAATTTATTTCCTTTAAATCTACAATTTCAAATTGTTTCATTAAAAACTTCTTAAAATTATTCATTGTATTTATATCTTTTGTGGCGATGACTAAATCATCCACATATAATATTACATATATGTTTTTATGAACATGACCCTTGTCTAAGAAATATAAACAATGATCTGCTGACGAATTTATAAAACCTCTTTCAATCATTACGTTATTAAAACACTCATACCAGCATCGAGCGGACTGCTTCAAACCGTATAAAGATTTATTTAGTTTACATACAATATTATTTGTTTGAACTACAACACCGTCAGGCACTCTCATATAAATAGTTTCTTTTAAAGTCCCATTAAGATATGCCGTCTTTACATCCATTTGGTGAATAAAAAGCTGAAATTGATTTGCTAACGCAAGCACGCACCTAAATGTGCCAATACGCGCAACCGGCGCGAATGTTTCGTTATAATCTAATGTTTTTCTTTGGCTAAAACCGCGCGCTACTAAGCGGGCTTTATATCTTTCCAAATTTCCATTACTGTCTGCCTTTATTGTAAATACCCATTTACAGTCGACAATGTTTACATTACTTGGCCTCAGTATCAATGTCCACGTTTTATTTTGTTCTAACGATTTTAACTCGTCTTTTATAGCTTTTTCCCATTTTGTTCTATGCGCATTTTTAAAAACGTCTTGATAACATGTGGGAATATTATTTTCAAACATTTGATCACCTATCAAGTAATTATTAATATCGAAATCATGATCTTTATATGAAATTATTGGTTTATTTTTCAGCCTTTCGCTCCTTCTCACATCCTGCACATTATCTAATTTCCTCTTTTTTTTAGAGGTACACAGACTTTCACTATCACTGTCTGAGCTCATACTGGTTGGTTCAGAGACATCCTTTACTGAGGATGTTTGACCTTGAGTGCAATTTTCAGTGACACCTTTTTCACTAAGGGTTTGTTTGCACTTTTTATCGTCCGTTTGGCAAGGTGTGATTTTACCTACAGATTCACAATCAGCAGCACCCCCTGCTGAAATATTTTCTGTACCTGTTTGTACATTTTTATCTGTATTTATTTCACTACCAATTTTAACCACGTCATCAAATCCTTGCCTTGATGTTTTATATGTAATTTCATCAAAAACGACATCACGTGCAACTATGAATTTTTCTGATTCCGGATTAAAAATTTTGTATCCATTTGGCACGTAACCCACGAGAATCCCTTTAGACGATTTACTATCGAATTTACCTTTTCTCGTTTTATTATGCACATACACCGTGCATCTGAATATTTTTAAATGACCTAATTTTGGCTTTTTATGATGCCACATTTCATACGGTGTCTTTTTGAACTTAATCGCTTTTGTTGGTGACCTATTCACCAAATAGGTTGCAGTTAAAATTGCCTCACCCCAGAAACGTTTATTTAAATCCGCACTATGCAACATTGCACGTGCCTTCTCCAGTAATGTTCGATTCATTCTTTCTGCCACTCCGTTTTGTTGTGGAGTATATGGCACCGTAAGATGATACGTTATCCCTTTTTGTTTACAGTATTCCTTCATTTCGCCAGATAAATATTCGCTACCGTTACCACTATACAAAGTGACCAATTTTGTATTAAAATGAGCTTCACTTTTTGCAACATAATCTTTAAAACAAGTGAATACTTCTGATTTATGTGTCATTAAATAAGTTACAGTATAATGAGTATAATCATCGATAAAATTCACAAAATAATTCTTGCTATCTATGGTAGATGGTGTAATCGGCCCACACAAATCTGAATGCACCACAAATAAAGGCCTTTGTATATACTCTTTATCTTTTATCCTGGCGAAAGGAAGACACACTTGTTTTCCGCTAATACAAGCTTCACATAGCGAATCAATAGGTTTAATATTATTTAAACCAGTCTTGTAGTAAGCTTCAAGAAGATCAGACGGATTTATTGAGTTCTCCAAGCAAACAAGTGTTTTCAGTGTTTTTTACACTTTCTAACAATGCCAGGTTCGAGTGATGGACAAGATAGTGAACCTATGGATGTTTCTACCTATGATATAAATAAAAAGAAGAGGAAATTTGATGAACATGAGTTATTAAACAATATAAAACAATTAAGTGATGAACAGATACATGAAATTATTGGATACACAAAAAAACTTCATACTGATAAGGAATTAAAAACTACTAGCAACACACAAAAACTGCCACAAAACAAGGAAATTGAAAGTACATCTAAACAACACCAGCAAACCGAAAAAGCAGATACAGGGTGGACTACAGTTACAAGAAAACACAGAAATTATTCTTCAGTCATGAAAGAAATTACCAACAAACAATTTATAAATTTATATTACATAAATGCAGATCATATTAACAGTAGAGTAGAAATGGCAGATCTTTGGGAATCGGCCCGACCAGCTAATACAGATGTCATATTAAAAACAAAAAAAGGTTTTCTCCTTAAAAGCGACACCTGTAAAGTAATACTGACCAGCACACTCAAGATATTGCAAAATCGTAAGAAAATCAGCTCTTATGCAGAAACCTCACCTTATAAAACTTCTCATTCATCCGACACTACAAAACCCACTGAATCTTATTCATGTATCATCGCCTCGGTGGATATGGATATTACTGACAACCAAATAAGTGAATATTTAACGGACCATGAAGTGCCACACAGATATTGTAAAAGGATAGTTGCAAAATCAAACAGTAAACCAACCCACATGTTAAGAATTATCACAAGTCAGTTAAATGCCTACGAAAAATTATTGCAGGAAGGATTATTCTATAAAAACCGTCACTATGCTGTTTATCCCAGTTTGCCACCCCCACCTGCTCCGCTTCCCTGCAGTAAATGCTTGGAATTCACACATAGAACAGAAGATTGTGATGCTGCTCCAAAATGCTCAAAGTGTGGAGAAAATCATTCTACTACAAAATGTAAAAGTGCTCTGCCTCCAAAATGCAATGCTTGTGGCTCCGAGGACCATCAGGCTTGGTCTTTTAAATGCCCAAATCGCCCTAGAAAACCAATTGAGGGGATACCCAACATTCCCGTTAAATCACTTAACAAAAAAACTCATGAAGTCAACCGAGAAACAAAGAAAAATTCTAGGATTCATTCTCCTGTAACAATACATGATATTATTATCAATACTTATGTGAATAAAATTAATAAACCAAATGTTATAAACAGAGCAGAATTAGTGGAAAAATTGAGGAAAAAATTCATCCAAGAATACCAAGTTGAGACTTCAGTTACTTTTGTTGGCAATAAAATATACATCTTGATGTTTGACATGCTACTCAATGATTTCAACTCACCCACAGAACCACTACATGGAAGGCAGGATGTTCAAGTTCACTCCAATGCTTAATATCCTTTACACCAACGTCAATAGCTACATGCCTAAGAAATACTTAATTAACAACATTCTTGAAGATTTAAATATAAACTGCGCGCTATTTGTAGAGAGTAAAACTAAAGAGGGGTCAAACACAAAATATCGCAACTGGGATTGTATTCAAAGAAATGGTAATATCATGAATAATAATGTAAGGGGTGGTAGTCTCATTCAAGTTCACCCATCTCTGAAGATGGGTAAAGCTAATCCACCAAGCGTCAACAACCAGTTAAATGAAGTGTCACATTTCACCATACCTTTCCAAAACGATTTTCTACATATTTTCCTAGTGTATATTCATCCTACTTCAAACATAGAAGAAAATCTTTTTATAATGGCCGCTAGATTTAAATATGCCATTATAATTGGCGATTTCAACTTCAATCCCACTAAAAAGAAACAATTAAGTAATTTCTTAAGAAACTCTGACTTTGAAAAAGCTGATACACCGCCAACATTCCTAATGGCAAATAACAACGACACAACCCCCGATGCACTTTTATATACTAAGAATATTTCACAAAACTTCACCAAAATTGAACTCATCCCCGATGTCGGATCTGACCATCTCTCAATCAAGATTAATTTTGAGCTAAATACACCAGCCATCGAAGAGATCCATAAGAGATATAAGTTTGAGAAATGCGACATTGAAAAAGTAAATCATAAAATGCATAGGTTTATATCGAATATAGAACACAATACAATTACTACTGACACAATTAAGGAGTTTAATATGACTTTAAAGGAGGCCATCCTAGAAAACACACCTTTATTTACAAAAAAGAAATTCATGCATGAATTGCCACCTTACATTATTAAATTAATTAAAACAAAGAGAAAAATGTACCGTGATTATCAACAAAATCCCATCTTAGGCGTCAAGAGAAGAATTAATGAATTTAGTAAAAATATTCATAATATGATATTACAGTTTAGAACAATCAATTGGTTAGAGGCATGCAAGCAGATAAACAATGCACAAGGAAAGAATTTTTATCAACAAGTGAATAAATTATCAAAATATAAAAATATACAGAAAATACCCACAATCGAGGAAAATAACTCCGAATATCACACAGACGAAGAAAAGGCTAACATATTTTCTCAGAATTTTGCAGTACATTATACAGCTGACACACACCCTGACTTTGAACAAGTAAATTTTAATATGGTAAATGACTGGTACCGCACCTATTTTCAAGACCAATACATGACCGAGGAAATTAATGTAGACGAAGAACTATATTTTCAAATTTTATCAGCCCAAAAAAACTCAGCACCTGGCAATGACAACATACCCTGGAAAGTAGTAAAACAATTAGATTACGAGATACATTTATTTATTATCAAAATATTTAAATTCTGTTTGACATATGCTTATTTCCCGGATGAATGGAAGGAAGGGTACATCATTGTAATTCCCAAACCAAATAGTGATCACACCAAAACTAGCAACTACAGACCAATAACATTGTTACCTGTTTTAGGAAAACTAATGGAAAAAATCATAAAACACAATATTTTGCAGATAGTAGAGGAAAAAATTCCACCACACCAATTTGGTTTCAAAGCAAAATGTTCTACGATTCTTCCCATTACAGCGCTAGTCTCCAATGCACAATCTGCTAAACTAAGTAATCTTAAAACAGCAGCTCTATTTCTTGATATCAAAAAAGCGTTTGATAATATATGGCACATAGGACTGTTATATAAATTAAAGAAGCTGGATGTACCTGATTACCTCATTCATCTCATTAAAAATTTTTTAAATTCTAGAACATTAAGGATTAAGATAAATAATGCAATATCAGAAGAATTTACCGCAGATCAAGGAGTACCTCAAGGATCTCCACTATCTCCCTTACTATTTAATATCTACTGTTACGATATATTCACTCCTACAGAACAACTTACCAATGCAGCATATATGCTGCAATATGCTGACGATGCCGCCTTAGTGGCACATGATAAAACGGCAGAAAAAACAGTAAATAAATTACAAATACTTTGTGACGACACTCAACTATGGTTCAACAAATGGCGCTTACAAGCCAACCCGGCTAAATCGCAATTGATGATTTTTAATCACACACCTTCAAACTCCTCTCCATCAGTGACTATCTCTAATAGTATAATCCGTCCAGTAACAAATGCAAAATATCTCGGCATGAACTTGGATAATAAACTAAATATGAATCTCCACACAAAAATAATAAAACGGAAAATAATATCCAGAGCGAAACACTTCAGGGCACTAACATACAAAAATAAAGGCATCGATATCTCCACTGCTTCCAAAATCTACAAAACAATTTGCAGACCAATCATAGAATATGGGCACACCCTTTACCTAAATTGTAGAAATCCTGCCTTAAAAAACATCCAAGTTGCCGAAACATCTTCCCTTAGAATTATCACAAAAATTCGCCATCCCGCAAATCCGCTACATCACCCATCAAATGATTTGCTCTACAACAAAACCAAAATTCTGCCAATCATCCAAAGAATACCGACACTTTCTGCCAAATTTGCCAAACAAACACACAACATGGAACACCTAGAACCACTTTTAATAGAAAGAACAGAAGCGAGGCCCAAATGCAAATACCCTACAAGGACACTCCAAGAGATTCTCTTGTCCCTGGCACTGGAAAACTGAACATGTCATGAAGCAAATCCAGAATATAATGTTTTTTTTTTTTTTTTTTTTTTTACACAATAAGTACCTAAATTGTTACCTTATTATTGTTATTATTACTTATTAAAATGTATATAGTAACTTTTTGTAATACTGGCTGAAGGACTTCGGTCGATGGCCATTTGGTTTATCCAATAAAATACTTGTATTATTATTATTATTATTATTATTTAAACAAACATTATCAGATGCTAATTCATTTACTTTAATTTTTGTAAATTTTTCTTTACTTATGTGACCCAAACGCTCAGGCCACATTTTATTTTTATCAATAATATTCGCCTCAGCCACGTGGCCTACAGCCCGTACTGTTTTGTGCGCATTTTGTACTATTAATTCTATAATATACAAATTATTCATGCGCTTACCTTTAATTACTGTTGTATCTCCTTTAATGACCTCCACATGTCCAGTTTCCGTAAATAATACCGACATTCCAGCCTCCTGGAGCGCCTTACGGAGATGAGATTGGTTGGTACACTTTTGCTGTAGAGGACATTCTTCAGCTCGCCATTGTAGCCGAGTGAAGTGGTGACATTTATCCTGTCGATATGTGTCGCCTCGATGACAGTCCCTATTTTCGCCACAGTTATACGAATTGGCTCTTCCAGCTGTTCGCATTCGGTGAAAAGACTGAAATCCTTTATAATGTGCTCTGTTGCTCCGGAGTCCAGTACAAAATGCCTTGAAGCATTTTCTTCTTCATTGCAAATCATAAAAGCAAATGATTTATCAATTACTGCTGTTGATGCACTGGCTTCATGATTGTTTCTTTTCTTATGTTTGTCTTGTGCCTTTAAACTTTGCTTATAAAAATAGCAATCTCGTTTAAGATGATTTTTTCGCCCACAATAAAAACATTTTTTTACTTGCCGATTTTTAAACACAGGCTGATTACTTTTCATAAACTTTCTGTTTCTATTTTCATGTGCAGTTGTGGTGCGAAAATGAAGGGCTTTCATACTTGAATCAGCATTTTCTCGTACTAGATACTCTTCATGTTCCAACAGTATTCCTTTCACAAATGCTAGCGTAAGTCTATCGTCACTCATAGTTTTAATTGCAGCTTTTATTTGCGCATAACTTGGTGGCAAAGAGTTTAGTGTATACCATACTTTAGTCGTCTCACTAACTTCCCCGCCACTGGCAATCATATCCCGTACCATTTCGTCAATATTTATCATGTGCTTTTTCAGCGACGTACCTGGCTTAAGTTTGCAATTAAACAATCGATCCTGGAGACATAGCTGTGTTGATACCTTTTTACATGCGTAAATACCGTCAAATTTCTCCAAAATTTGCCGGGCTGTCGCACGACCTGGCGGTACTTGCGATACTATTGTGTCGTCTAGGTACTCTATTAATGTCCCTCTGGCAAATTGTTCCCACTTTATCCACTCCTCAGTAATCGGTGTTGGTGGATCTTCAGTTAGCACGTTACTTGCACCTTCTTGCTCAATAATTTCTAATAGTCTAAATTTCCACATTAAATAATTCTCACCATTAAATGGTTTTAGATTGCGCTTTACTGCATTTAATACGCCACTGGCCATCGTTACTTTGCACTGTATTTTTACACGGTCTCAAGTTACAAATAAACACTCACTTGTGATAACACGCGGTAACTGGGCCCATAACCTAAAGGAAGGTATGGTTTTATCATAAAACACTGTGAATGTATAAGTTCTATTTATTACGTCTTTACAGTTCAAGAGCTTTTTAATATCTCATATAGAGTCGTGGTGTTGTCGGTATGGTTACAGAAATATTCAAAGCATTAATATGTTTGCTAAGCATAATAAGAACGTCATCAAAAATAAAGCTGGAGCTTGTTATTGATACATAATTATTTGTTTAGTCTAAGGCAGCTAGAAGTGAATACAGTTTTTGTAATTTAATTTACACCAACACCAACAATTTCCCCTCTCCCCTTTTTGAAAAATTTCAAATATCTACCTATTTTTTTAAACTTTGGTCGAAAGTATAGAAGTTAACAAATTAACAACAAGGACATTGTTTATAAAAATTTCTGGTCAATACTGCGCAATAAAAAGTTATGGAAAATGATATAGACAATAAAAGAAAGTCATTACAAAAGTTTTCATGAAAAAGTTGTGACCGACCATTAGTATGGTCACAATCCAGTATGATTGTGAGACAAATTTGAAGAGATCTTATTCATATATATGTTTTATATAATTTTCTCATAGAAGTTTCATTTTAATCGCGTAAGTTTTCACAAATTAATTTTTTTAAAATTGTTTATCAGATAATGTTTAGATAATAGATGCCTTATGGTATGGCATCTATTATCTTAACATCTTCAAACATTTAGGGATGGATTTATGATAGATTCCCACAGTAACATAGTTCACTACTTCCCTGTACTTTCTTGGTCAGACAAAACCTTTTTTCCTTCCAATAGTTTTCCTGCCTAGTTTTCGGAAATGAGTCACCATCCTAAAAGTAACCTCCGTAATGAGTTTGAAATTTGTCTGTTTTAGCTTTAAAATCCATGACGAAATCGATAGAACCTTCCGTGTTTTCAGTATAAATGTTTTTTGTTTTAAAGAAAACATTTTGAACTTACAGTATTCTCAAAAAATTAGTAACCAGTAAATAAGTTTCAGTGGCTGTTGCTAATTTTGCCAATTAACACGTTGAGCCCTGCTGTATAAAAATTTTTTTGTTTCGTTCAGACCGGATCTTGATTTTCTTATTAAATGTTAATATTTGTAACGGCCCTTATTTCTATGTTTTTAAATTTCGAAAAAAATCTCTTTTTTTGCTATTTTTGAGAAAAAAAATGAGGCATCACGTTGATGCCTCGTGGACTGAAAGAAGAAATTGTTTCTTGTGGACAGCGTGATATCAAATGTATTGCCTCATAAAAATCCGGTCTATTCCTGTTGCAACTCGATAATCATGATCCTGAACCTCATATTTTGACAGAAACAAAGAAAAATAGGTGTGTTACGCGAAAATGAGGGAAGAGTATGGTAGAAAAGAAGCCCAAAACAAGTCATATTCAATATTTGTAAACATAATTATTGCATATCTTGTTTTTTTGAACAACATAAGGCTACCCCTATAAACTGAAATTTATGAAAACTGTCTATTGTTTGAGAAATATAATCATTTTTATTACAATTTTCATATTTCTAGGTTTCACAAATTTACAATGTAACACATTCCATATAAATGTAGCTATACCTAACCCGCAACTAGCAGTGTTCTTGTTGGACCGCACTGTTTCTATTCCCATTTAGATTTCATTGCTAAGAGGCATCACGTTAATCTCACGCGGTCCCAACAACATCTAAGCTGTGTGGCATTACGTTGGTACCTCGCGGTCCCTGAAGTGTGTGGTAGCAAGGCATCGCTTAGATGCCACCCGGGGCTCAACATGTTAAGTACTAACTTATCATGTTTTTTCTAAAAAATGGTTTTCTTTGTTTTCAGGAGTAGCATATAATCAGTCCTCACCATGGGGGCCATGTTTAGGAGTGAAGAGATGGCCCTGGCCCAACTCTTCATACAACCAGAGGCTGCATATTTCTCAATATCGGAGTTGGGAGAAGCAGGATGTGTTCAGTTTAAAGATGTAAGTTCTGAGAGAATTTCGTGATATTTTATTAAAGATGAACATCCCTATTTTCAGTTAAATGAGAACGTGAACGCGTTTCAAAGAAGGTTTGTAAATGAAGTCAGAAGATGCGACGAAATGGAGAGGAAGTTGCGATACATAGAGGCAGAAGTGAGAAAGGACTCGGTGAATATCCCCGATGTTAGTGATTTGCCCAAAGCTCCAAACCCACGAGAAATAATAGATTTAGAGGTGAGTGTAGCTTAATCTTGATAATATTATGATATGATTATCTTGATATTATTTTGCTACAATCGAAACTTCATAAGGGGGATTTTTAGGTAATCAATGATCTTACCATTTCGACACTTGAAATAATGGTTTCTACTACATAAAAGTGGTTGTACTTCAAAAATCTTTTGCAGATACACATACGAGATATTTTCTTTAGAGGGGTTTGTTAAAATTAGCCATTTTACATTCCCTAGAGATTTGCTGTTGGGAATGGTTAAAATTCTAAGCTTATATGCCAATTAATAAATTTCTATTAATATAGGGTGTCTGGTGAATTACATACATATTATTATATTTTGCCCAATAATATATTGGTCCAAAAAAGTAAAATGTCTTATCAAATTTTTGCTTTACAGTTAAATTAAATATTTTCTAAAAGTAAGATAATTTCAGGCTAGATAGTTGTGCTAACATTATCGACTTGGTCAGTAATACCTGCGAAATTAAGCCGAGTTCAAGGTCTTTTTGTGACCTACATCTCCTGTTTTATAATGTTCATTACATCCATGAAAATAAATAAATAATGTAAAAAACATCAGAGTGGTGAGACCTGGCCTAGATTAATATTGCTATATATGTTAAATAAAAAAAATACTGCCACTGTCCGCGTCGACAGCTCAAATAAACATTTCATATATTCTTTGGCCTTGCCTCATTTAGTTGTAGGTTATAGCACCCCTTAGAAATCGTACAGTGTTGTTAATTGACTTGTTTAGTTTTTAGGTAAAATAGTAGTAGGACTTAATATAACTGGATGTGATGAATGAGGTGGTGAGAGTATTATTGAAATTAAATTAACTGCTATTAATTTAATTACTGCTGGTAGTTAAACAAATTTGCATTATAATAAACAAATAGTTTTATTCTTATTATTGAAACACATTTTTTGCTTGATTATATTTTGTGTACGTAGTTTAAAGTTCTTGGGTGATTCTTGGTTATGTAAGTAATTAAAAATTAAAAAGGTTGGAATGGTTTACTTTTTTATAAACGAATTGTGATGTTTACAAGAAAGTGCTAAAATGGCTTCAAGTATAAATTAATATTAAATTTAAGTTAGTGCTTTCAATTTAAAACCGATTAAGTACAATAAAAGTAAACCTGTTTTATTAAATCTATGGAAGTTATAGTGAAATGGAATTAGAATATAATGGACACTGGAAGAAAGTGAAATACAAAAGAAAAACAAAACTAGGCAGCAGTAAACATAAACAAAAAGAACAGATTAACCCAAGAAATTAGGTACAAATGCTAGCAGACAAAAAACACCAGAGATAAATACATCCACAAAAAAACCACAAAGCCATTGCAATGTACACAAACAGAAAATGTTCAGCAAGGATGAGTGAAATGCAACATAAAATGATACCAAAAAGTTTTCAAATACTTATTCTACATCACCACTATGGCTGACATAACTAGAAGAGGTAAGATTGAAATAGGGGAGGCGGCACAACCACAATCAGATGAAGTCATAAAACAGTCAAGAAGAGGATTCCTGATAAAAACAAACAAAGAGAAAAAAAAGTAATCGCACAGATTTTAAATAAACTTATATCTGACAAAAAAATTGCTACTGCAAAAGAATAATTTCAAAAGTCAACAACGCTAATGATTCGAATAATAACAGACTGCTTAAAATCCAGCGAGCAACTGTTCAATGAGGGCATATTTTACAAACACAAACACTATCCAGTTTTTCCTAGCCTACCACCTGCTCCAATTCCACAACTATGCTCACGATGCCAAGAAATTCACCATACATTTATCAATTACAATACATGATTATAAACACTTACATATCAAAGATAAACAAAGAAAAAAATAGAGATAGAGAAGAGCTATTAAAAAAGCTAAGGAAACGATTTGTAATATAATACAACATCAACATAGTGACCATGTTTTCGGGGAACAGACTGAACATCTTAATGTTTAATTTAGACGAACCCTTAACCATCTCACCAACTGAACCACTGCCTGGAGAAAATAATGTTCAAGGTCGCGTTGATGCTCAAGGTATTGTACGCTAATGTAAATAGTTACATTTCAAAGAAACATATAATTAACAACATAATAGAGAAAACTAAGATTAACGGTTCACTACTTCGAAAACGAAACAAAAGAAAACAGTAATATGCATTACAGAAATTGGGATGTGTTATAGTTTAACAGGAATGTGGTAAATAACAATACAAGAGGTAGAAATCTAGTTCAAGTAGATTTTAAAAACAAAGAGAGAAAACCCTCCGTGGATAAATGAATGAAGTCACCCATTTTTCAATTTCATTCCAAGATCATAAAAATCACATATTCTTGGTATATATACATCCAATATCGAAGAAACAATCTTTACTAAAGCAGCCTTATATGAATATGGCATAATAATAGGAGACTTTAACTCAACAGAATAAAATACCGTCAACTTCAGGCATTTTTAAGTAACTCCTTTTTCAAGGAGGCTGATACACCTACATTTTTTATGAGGAATAACCCGGTACAGCACCAGATCTATTACTATACACCGATAATATTGAAAAAAGTATAAATAAAATCGAAACTTAACCCTAATATGGGATCTGATCATTTGACAATAGAGGTAAACATAGAACTTGACAAAACAATAAGCGAGGTAGAAGAAGAGCGAATCAATTCCCACAAATGTGACATCGAAAAAGTTAACATAATAATGGAGAAATACATAGAAAGAAGTCAACACCTTCCAATTGATGAACAAACGATAAATAACTTTATGAAAAATTAACCAGGACAATAATATTGTTATGAATTACACCCCCTTGGAACTGGAAATTGATACGCCTATGCCTACTAGTAAGTGACTAGAAGCTAGTAGAAAGAAATGGACTTTTCTGGAGTGTGGTAAGAGAAGATTCTTGATTGTTTCTAGATGGATCTAGAGAGTCAATTTCGGAGTATATAAGGCGCGATTACCAGCGCGGAAAAAGAAGTTTATTAAAGTGACGTTCGGTAACAAAAGTGAGGTTAAATATCAAATAAACAAAGTGTAAAGGTTATTTTGAAGTATTGTATAGTCAGTAAATTATTAAATAACGTGTTAGTGTTTATCTCTTGTTGAAATTATTTTAGAACCCACGGATTCATACAGGGTGACCATGGTGTTTCCTAAAAGGTGGAAAATACGCAACAATATATAACTCTCCAAAAAGAACGACTAAATTCTACTTATACGAATTACCACAATTTATCATCATGCTAATAAAAAACAAAAAGAAAATGTGCAGGGACTACATACAGAATAAAAATGAAAATTACAAAAGATTTCTTAATGATTGTAACAAAAATATTCAAAAGTTAATAACAGATACAAAGAACACAAATGGACAAACGCTGCAATGAGACAAATCAACAACACAAAAGAAAGTATCGGCAACAAATCAGAAAATTATCGAGATACAAACAGACCCCATCCATACCAACTATGGAAGAACATGATATATTCTATAACAGCGACCTCGAAAAAGCGGAATTAATTGCTGAACATTTTGAAAAAACCAATATGACAAAACAATTTATGAAGATATAAGAAATTGGTACAATAATGTTTTCTCAGAAGAACCGCCAGAACAAAATAATACAATAAACGAGGAGACATATTTTGAAATGTTAAATAAAGGACGAAGCACAGCCCTTGGAGAAGATAACATATCAAAAAACATCGTTCGAAAACTAGGTTACAATGTACATTAGGGCAGTACGAAAAATAATTTTTTTTTCTGGAATTATTACCACATAGTTCTAAAGGTGCACTTGGTTGTTAATAATAACTGTGCAAAAATTGAAAACAATACTTTGTTATTTTCAGGTTCCTCAATGGATTCAAAATTTCAGAAAAAAAGCTTTCTTTATACAATTTATTTTTTCTTAGTTATTTTTTTATCCTTTGGATGTTGGTGATGTTATAGGGGTGTTAGTGTACCATAAATAGCTGTGCAACATTTATAAATGCTATTATCCACTGTTCAGGTTCCTCAAGGAAGTCAAAATATGCACCTCTAAGCAATTTCTTCCATAAATATAACTTATTTGATCGAGCCGTATTTATTACTTTTGTTCTCTACATTCAACAACTATAGAAGGATGAACATCAATTAAAATCAGACCTTTAATTAAAAAAAAACACACAAATAAACATGGAAAACAAACAAAAACAGAACATGTGTAATATTTCAGGTATTATCCATTTTTAAAGTAATCTGATTTCGTTTCAAATGATGGCAATATTTTTTAAAATTTTATACGGACTTGAATAAATCCATCTCGGTTTACCTGGCCACATGCAGCTAGTCATGATGCCTCAATTGAATCGTTCAACAGCTTCAGTATTGCAAGGAGTATGGAAAATTAGTAAAACTTACATCTAACGCTTTGGTACGTCATTCCAAAAGATTAGTTCCGAATAATGTTTGGCCTCAAAATTTATTTTAGATATACTAAATTCTCGTATTGGTGTTGTTTTAATGGTTTGTACCATAAGAACACGTTGGATACCATCTTCCTTTTCTTCATTATTTCATGCTACTAGTAAAGATGAATGACAGGTGTCAGGTTTGCTTCTTTAATAACAGTGGAACTTCTGCATGATGGCATGCCCTGGATGCAGGCATTGCTTTCCTTTCTTCTGTCATTTTCATTTACTTGGTTGTCATGGTCGCAGTATTTTTTTCTAGATTTTGAATTCTTCTGAATTTGCTTATAAGTTTTTTAGGTTGTCCCAGATGCGATTTTGCAAAACGGTAGGAATGATGTACTTTGCCAAATCTCTTTAATTATCGGTACAACGTTCTTGAGTATTTCAGAAACACCTAGATCTCTCCCAGCACATGTATATTTTAGATCATTCTGAACAAACGAAAAATAACGTTCTTAAGAGTAGGTACCACACGGTCACTTAATATTTTAGATTGATCAAATTTGCTGCGAAGTTGACTTATAGTTGACATAATAACTTAAATAATGAACAATCGCCATACAATTACGAAACACGTAAAAACCCACAAAAAACACAACTAAAAACAATACTTAGTAGAAGTACTTAAACAAATGAAAGTAGGCTTTTTACTTCCCCATCCCAGTCATAGATGCTTGTTGCTTGGACTGTGATTGTATTCGAGCGCGTTATTTGTCGCGTAATTAACCATGAGCCATTTACCATAAGTGGCACTTTTCAAAGGCAATGAGGAGCCGGAAGATATTAGAATAAAGCAAACTGACTTGGAGGGACTATTAATCATACTGAAAAAAAATATTTTAATTCCTATGTCTACAAGAAATATATTTTTGTAAATAAACCACCAAGGTAATAAAAAGCTGTAAAATCACCAAGATTTCTAAACTTTCGGTCCCATGAGGAATCTGAAAATGCTAAGATAGGTCGATCAGCTTTTGGGAATGATGTTTATTTATCTAAATGTACATTTTGACACCTGAGACAAAACAGTTTAAAAAGAAAGAATTTTTCGTTCCGCCCTAATGTACATTTTTATATTATTAGAATATACTGCCTTAACAGCCATTCCTTTCCCATGCAATGGAAACAAGGAATTGTCATTACCATCACCAAACCAAGTACCAATCAACATAGAGTAGATAGCTGTCGTCCCATAGTTTTGCTACCAGTGTTGGGTAAAAATCTCGAACAGTTATTTAAAAAACTTATCTTTGACGCTATTGGCCACAGTATTCCCAACTCCCAGTTTGGATTTCGTGAAAAATGCTCTATAACACACCCACTGACAATCAAATCCAACATCCAAACAGCAACACTTGGAGGACAATATAATGTGTAATTCTTATTGATATCAACAAAGCATTCGACAGTGTATGGCATGGAGGTTTGCTGTATAAGATGGCAGTGTTGAACTGTCCAAAACATCTTTTATATACAGTAAAAAGTTATTTAATCGAAAAAACCTTATAAATGAGAATAAATGCGAGTTACTCCAAATTATTTAAAATACAACAAGGACTACCACAAGGCTCCCCTCTCTCACCTCACATCTTCTGTTACGATCTTTATAACTTTGGAAAAGACTTCGAATATTTTAATCCTGATGCATATATCCTACAGTACGCTGATGATACTGCCCTAATTAGCCATAATCGCACCCTAGAAAAAACCGTTGCTGAATTGCAAGATCTAATGAACAGGATAATGACATGGTTCAACAAATGGAGATTGAAACCCAACACAATAAAATCTCAATACATAATTTTTAATCATGCACCAAACAACACTTCGTCAACAGTACTGTCAACCATCACAATATAATCTCTCAAACAACAGTGAAATATCTGGGCGTAAGCCTAGATCCAAAGTTAAACTTCAACCACCACATCAAATCCATAAAAAAGAAGTATCTCCAGAAGTAAACACTTTCACTGCATGACCTAAAAAAAAATAAGGGAATCAGTAAAAAGACAGCAGCTCACATTTATAAATCGATATGCAGACCAATGTTAGACTGCAACCATCCCCTCACCTAAGAAATCCCTTGCACAATCCACTAAATGCTCTGCTTCATCAAATGATTAATAGAGAGCCAATTTCACAAAGACTATCTAAATTATCTACTAAGTTCACCAAGAATGACCAAAACGTAGAAATACTTCGACCCCTATGTAAAACAAGAAACCATGAAAGACCCAGTAACAGGAAGTTCCTCATTCATGAAATAAGGACGACGTGATAAACAGACAATAATGATTATAACATTGTAATATACATTTACTTGGATTTTTTTTTCCACATGGTATCTAAATCTTACTATCTATTATCCATAATTAATGTTATAAAATGTATTATATTATTATTATTTATTATATTATATTATTGTTAAAACAATGGCCATTTGGATTTTTACTCAATAAAGTACTTTTGTTATTATTATTATTTTTAAATGGCAAGATTGTAAAACCTGTATCTATGACAGAACAAGTGAGGACGATTGTCTCTTGTCTTCTGTTTGTAGTTGTACTATCTAAGCTGAAAACACCGTCTATTTCTAATTAATTTTAAATATTAAAATAGGTTTGAGTTAGAAATAAAATATAAGAATTTTTTACTTCTATTGGGCCAAATATCATCATGTAAAATATTTGTATAGCGGCTAATAAAATTCTTTTAATATAAAATGGTAATTGAATATGCGACTTGTTGGATTAGAATGAGGTTAATGAGGATTTGCTTGAATTGAATACGATGCTTATCAAAGTTCTACATTAAAAGTCATATTTGATGAAAAAGTGAGTTTGTAAAGCGACGTGTACTATATTGCGAATGGAAAGTTTCAACGGTTTACTAATTATTTCTTGCTTGTTATCAAAGATTTGTCACAGGATTTTATGATATTTAATAGATAAGAAATCACGTATCAGTTGAAACATATATCAATCCCATTATCATTGCACGGATATCTTGGCTTTTAAGATTAGGCACGGGTCATAATATTTCTTGGGAATATCTCTTAAAAAAACAGATTGATGCAAATTACAGAGATAATAAACAATAAACGGCTAAGCAATATGACTCTGGGCCTAGGTTGAACTAGTTGGGTTTGTAAAGATCTACTCTCTCAACTGTCGTTCAAATCTGTGGTTTCCTTACGTCATGACAAAGTGGGTTTTTGGGGTTTTTGTGTTTACATAGCGTTGATCAGCTTATCTTCTACGTCAGTAATTAACCTTGCCAACGGAAGTAGATGTACTTACATTAATTAAATCTAAAGCCTAGGTTTTAAAATAAATGAAGTAGAATATTTTGTAATTTTTGGTTTGTTTTTCTATTGGGTTTAATCTCGATTACAAGAAACTTGAGCAACCTGACTATGTTGTAGTGTAAGCATATGAAACAACTTGCCTGTTAAAAATAGCGCATACCATGAAATGCTTGCTATTTGGAATGACTGAAATAACAGGAAACGCACAAAGATCAAACTTGCTAACACTTTAGTTTTCTCCATTTCTTTAGAACTCTGAGGCATTCATGTATTTCCATGACAACTTTCTTTGGGATTTTCTCGTTACGTTTCATTGTGTAATTTGAAACGCAAATGTTAAAATAAGTTAAAGACTTTTAACCAACTTTAAAAAGGCTGGGATTTCATAGTGGATATATCATCCTTCGGAGGCAATGTAAAGCAAATCTTAGGCAAGTAAAAATCCCTAATCTTCGATAGAGAACTCAACACAATTTTCAGATTGGAGGTACTTTCTCTCCTAGCATCAGTGATTGGTCACAAGAATCATCATTGTCCAAATTAATATTTATCGTGTGTGCATTTTGATAATGATTTTTATCATTGATACATTTTTGTAAAATTTAAATTATTCACAGGGTATTTGCAATGTTTTGTATTACTATTTAGTCTTAATTGTTGCACTGCGTTTAACTAAATTTAATATTTCTGGTGAAGCGAAAATTACAAACTGTTTAAAGTCAATGTACCTATATATGTAAAAGTGTATGATAAAAAGTAAATTCTATATGTATCATATAAAGTGTATGAAACAAACATAAATATTTGTCCAAATAATGATTTGTAATATTACTCGTCGGAGGGCAGGATACACATTTTCTTCGGATTAGTGTTGCATGTTAGATCCCTTATCAGGTGAAATCAGTCCCTTCCTTTTATCATTTCAAGCCCATGACCCTCATATTTTGAATATAAGCGGTGTGACTATTACTTTCAAAGAAATATGAGGCCTGACGTGTAAGAAGTTTTATAGTGTTCTTGTTTGTACATTTTTTCACATTAGTTTTATACTCGGTAATTTCCCATTACAAAATAAAATGTTAATGTAAATTGCACAGAGACTTGGACACTGGCGTTATCTGAAAGATATAGATTGAGAATAAATTAAATTTCTGTAAATATGTCATTATTTGACAACAAAGTGCCAGATTTTATAAGTGATAATTTATTAGACAGAAAAATCACGTTTATCTGGCAATATCCCTTATCTCTTTATTTACAATGCGACCACAGACTACTAACTACTATTTATAACACAAGATAGATCATAAACATGTGATTGTCACATTTGATGTTTCCTTCTTATTAATAAAATATTCATCAAAATTACTAATTATTTATAATTAATCGCAGTTTGTGACAGAAATAAACCATATGAATTATTTTTAATGAGATAATCTCCATCGATGAATTACTGTGTATTTTTTCATAATAATCTCGATAGACGAGGATTTATTTTGTTGACTATTATTTATGTGCTAAGACAAAGATATTACTTCTCCAAGTTAGTTATAAATTTGTCATAATTGATTTTGAGCATTGATTGAAAATCTATAAGAACCCATAATAGTTATTCA
The DNA here is from genome assembly GCA_963583905.1 of Stenurella melanura. Taxonomy (NCBI): domain Eukaryota; kingdom Metazoa; phylum Arthropoda; class Insecta; order Coleoptera; family Cerambycidae; genus Stenurella; species Stenurella melanura. The sequence continues at coordinate 64,277,067 of OY757317.1, read as the reverse complement.
GTACTCCTGCGACATCAATATCATCTGGTCAAAAATTGGTCTTTCCGGATATGCGAATCTGGGTGTATTGTTGTTTCGAGCGATTATTAGAGGTTGCATTACTTCAATATTGTAGTTTCTCTGTGCAAATTTTTTGTTGAGAAGTTGTATTCTCTCCTCGATAGGCAGTATTTGCACCAATTCATACAAAAGTTCATTAGGAGGGTTGTGTAAAGGATTGTGTGGGTGCCGAATCTTTGTAATTTTCCTTAGTGCAGTCGTTTCAGCTGTCCTTAAATTTTTTTTAGCTGGATTTCTGCTGTTCATGTATAATGTATGTCCATATTCTAAAATAGGTCTACAAATTGTTTTGTATATTTTGGCAGCTGCTGTGGTTTTTATCCCTTTATTTTTGAATGTTAATACTCTGAAATATTTCGCTCTGGATATGCATTTATTTTTTTAAACCCCCAAATACTTGACACTGGTTACTGGATGAATTTGGTGATTACTTATTTCGATAGAGGGAGAATTATTGGATATTGCGTGATTGAATAAAATGAATTGTGATTTCAGCGGATTGATTTGCAGTCTCCATTTGCTTGTCCATGCTAGAGTATTATTCAGTAATATTTGAAGATTGTCCTTTGCCTTTGCAATCGAACGTTCATGTGAGATCAAGGCTGTATCGTCTGCATATTGTAAAATGTATGACAGTTGTTCAGGTTGATTATTAAATATGTCGGAACAATAAATGTTATATAAAAGTGGATTTTGTACTAAAAAAAAAAATTCTAAATTCCCTCTACCGCGCACCGAACGGAAGTTTCATCTGCCAGTGTAATTGGGGTGCGAAGTACATATACTAACGGCCTATGTGGACAGATATCGGTAAAAATACGTTTAAAAAAATGTAGCCCCCCCATATTCTCCCACCATACTGAAAATTTCCAGAGAGAAAAAAAAATCGGAGTTATATGCTCTCTTCGATTACCGGCTGGCAGACGGTAACTTTTCGTCGTCGAATTTGCACACCATTTCCTAGACTGCTGTATTTTTGTTACTTTTAGAGGTAAATAAATAGTTTCTGGTAGAACAGAGTAGAACATCACAAACTCAAATTATTCACTTGAATGACTCAAGAAAGACACATATAATAGATTTGCTTAAAGGAGTTCGTTTCCACTTCTTTCGCTGTAATTGTAGACGGGAAAATGAAGTGACTAGTGAGTCTACAATTACATAATTTTCATTTTCCTTGCCTTGATTTTGACAAAAGTGGAAACAATTTCCCTTAAATCAATTGTTGCAGCTACTTCTTGTTCAATTGATAATGTTGACAATTCTACAAGTCTTTCTTGAGTCGTTGTACAATTTTATTTTTGAAACATAAATTGTTTAAATTTTATGTGAAACAATGCTTGTTGCCTTGTTGTCACGTCAAAAACCAATTAATATAATAAAATAGGGAGAGAGAGAATTCCTTATTCATCTTGTGGACTTTTCTAATTGGATTTATAGAAACATTTCGTGTTACATCATTCAGTACAGTATATTAAATATTTTTAAAATAACTCGGCACATATTATAATTATAAACTAGGTCAGCCTAAATAATCGCGTATGTCGATTATCTGGACTGATACATGTACCTGATTAAATTGCTCGAATCATCGTTTATATCCATCTTTTATATTTATTTGTATAAGTAGATAAAAGATTATACGGGTATATTTATTATAACTTTTGTAATAAGTAGTGCACATGATGTAAACACTTGTATACAAGATTATTGTATTTAATAACAAGTATCAGATTTATATACAGATGTAATACAATGTATGTCAATGAAATACATTGATTTTTGCAAAACACAAAAACACATCAAAGAGAAAAATAAGGGGATACACGTTCTTGTGAATGGACCTAGGATTAGCTCCACCCCTCACCCTCAGAGCCACCCCTACAATTTTTTTAATTCGAACATCCCATATTTTTTTAGGTCATTAACTAACTTATTACAAATGTATAAAATGTGGGGTTTAAAGAGAATGGTTTGGGGTTTGGGAGCAACAGTCCTACAGTTAAAATTACTTTGAATGAAATAGTCTTTATTAACCCAAAATAATTACAAAATTACACATAGGATTATCTTCTACATCGATAAAAAAAAAAAATACAAAAGATAACAAAGTAGCAAAAAGAGATGGATACAATGGTTTTATACATACCATATTGCACATAGTCACAATACAAATAAATACATAAGACACATTTTAAATGAAACTAACTAAACTAAACAAATAACAAGTGTACATTGATTAAAATTATTACATTATTATATCACCTAGGTAAGGTATACATGTTATGTTAAGGTACTAAGTCTTCATATAGAAAAGTTATATATCATGCACTGAATATATTTTTTAATTGTATTTTAAATTGTTTTACATTAAGATTTTTGTATTCTGCGGGGAGTGCATTGTACATGGACACACCAGAGTAGTAGAGCGTGGCACGACCAATATTTAGGATTTTTTTGTGGCAATTCTAAGTTATCATTAGTTCTAGTAAAGTAATTGTGGGTTTGGTTCCTTTTGGTGAGTTTTAAGTTCGAACGATGGGAATGAGTTAGGATGCTGTGTATATAATTATTAAAAACTATTAGCTGTAGCTGTGAAAGTGGTTGTAATATACAAAGATGTGGCTGCCGAAAACACGACAATTTATGCAGTAATTCTCATAAAAACTACTCAAATAGAGAATATTTGAAGACGTAAGTAATTCGAAAGAGATTATTGATAAAGAGCCAGCAAATAGTCTTGAAATTAAAGAGCTCAAAGACGTCGATAATCTCGAAGACCCTTCGGAATTTGAAAGTTTTATTGATGAAGAAGAAGAGCAACCACAATGTAAAAGATCTAAAATTCATGAGAATTTAATAATTTTTCATAAACTTTTTATTTTTATAAAAAAAATGGCAAAACAATATTTTTCTAAAGACGAGGCGAGTCAAAATTTATAAAATATATCAATATATGAATTGTTGTGCTTAATATTTAAATTATTTCATTTAAATACCTAAAATAGATTACTTATCGTTATACTATTTATTTAGTGAAATAATAGTAAAATATATGTTATTAAAAATGCACACTAGGCCGACGAGTCTTAACTCTAATTTATGACTTGGTGCATTACCATAAAAATCTTAAGTTTAAGAATGTTTTCCCCACTTTCTTCAATTAAATCCATTCAATTTTGGTAATATTATATTGAAGTAAATTTTGTCATTGAAATGCAATTCATTATTTAGAGTAATAAAACAAACTAAAAATAATATATAATATTGAAAAATTCGTGATCCGAAGTAATTTTTTTGGTTTTTCTCAATTTTAAGCAGTTTCATGAAAAATAAACCATCAACATTAGATCATTTTAAAGTAGATATATCAATGGTTAAAATGAGCCTGGATACAATATTTAAATCGAAAAAAAACACCAATAAAGTTTTCCGTGAAAGATTTTGCTTTTTTTTTCGAAAAATATAAACATCTCGGAAACTACTTGCTTCCCAGATTCCAAAAAAATTATGCTTATTAAATGCTAAAAAAGGTATAATTTCATGTAAATCAAAATATAAAAAACTGAGAAATCGGCTTTTCGCCATATTCTCGGAAGATTTGAGGTTATCTTGCAAAATGCATTGTATGACATTTTTATTTTTTCATTATGTACAACTTTTGTGAATGGTATTTTCCGCTAGGAAGTCACGTTTCGCCGAAAATCACAAAAAAACACTTTCAACCCTTAAACAACACCCCCATTCCCCAATTTCACATTATCTCTTGTTTAATTTTTGTTTTTTCTCTTCCTTGTAACCTTACCTAAATTTTCCGACTGGTCCTTGGCTGTAGCTAATTTTTTTTTTTCAAAAAGGTATTGGTACTAGCCTATTTATTTATTAGTAAACCAAGATATTTTTTGATAGTTATGTGGTTCAGTAATTAGGTGTTTTCACTATGTGCATATTTGCATTTTTGACATTATTAAAATGAAGGACTTGTTATACTAAAGCACTTATTGATATTTAAAAAGCAGTCTATCGTCCATCAAATTAAAATTTCAACAAATAAATAACATAAAATTTTAGTAATTGAACGAGTACGCAAAGCACGCGGTGACGTCATCGGTTATATTGGTTTCTTAAATCGCGTTTAAAAATTGTTGAACACAACATTTTATTCACGTTATTTACGTTTTACACGTGATTAAATAAGTAACGCCTACCTAACAAGGGATTTGTAAAAACTACTATAGTAAAGCATTATCTTCACGGTGAGAGTGAATTTAAAATTTGTGAAAACACCTAATTGGTTATTGAGCACAATTGAGGTGTCATTACATTTTTCTTTAGCAATATGTGGGGTCTAAAGTGAATTGCTTGGAAGCAATAGTACTACATATAAAATTAATTTAAATCCATTCGCCTAGATTATTCCAGCAAGAAATTACTCATACTAAATCTTAAGTATGGTGTGCTCCATTTTAAAAAAAAATTGTAATGGGTGGCTCTGGGGGTAACGGAGTGGAGTTAATCCTAGGTTTATTCATAAGAAAGTGTATCTTATTGTTCCTTTTTGACTTGCTTTTGCGTTTTTTGCAAAAATCAATATATCCAAATTTATTTAGGCTGGTTAGTTTTCACTGAAGAGCACTGTATAATTGGTTACACCTATCTTTGATTTGTATCATTGATCTACCAGAATATATTACTTCGGGCTACAGATATGTAAACAACATTTATGTATTTATTTTGATATTAGTGCAGCAAAATAAGACAAAAAACGGGCTTAACTTCGGAATCCTTTGTAACAAGGTGGACTTTTTTCCATTCTCTGCTAAATTGTATCCATAATATATGATAAAAAGTTGTCTTCCTAAAAAGTGCTGCTGTAATAGTTATTAAACAAAATAGGTGTAATCAGTGGCGGCTCGTCAGGGGAGGCAGGGGAGGCTGAGCCTCCCCTTGGAAGAACTACCATATCTTCAAAAGTAATATCTTAAGAAATTTCTATTAGGTACATCTCAATTTTCAATATTTTTTATTGTTTATTATTCATTAATTAATTTTCAGTTTATATATAACATTTTTGCATTTCCTTTCCACAAACATACCTATAACGCTACAGTCCGGATAGTCTTTGTATGCATATTTCCCGGTCGGCCGGTCTTTTACTGAATGAACACTGCGGTTCGCTGGAGGCTAATACGAAATAGCCTCCAACTTTACCGCATTTACTTATAACATGAATGACCTTGAATTTCTTTGCGCTGTGTAAAATAGCAACACTTGGAATAGCCAAGTATGAGGCTAGCCTCAGATCTTAGTTTTTATAGCGCATGTGCACAGGTCATTCAAGAGTCAGGTGATTCACAAAGAAAACGAACTGACGTCTGACAGTCTGACAGTTGCGTTTAACCGGTTAAGAACAACTTGACGTATAATTACATAAAACATTTGATAGGCGGGCTAGAAATAAGTGCTCTAGGTGAAAACATTCCCAACAACATGTCTTGTTGTCCAGACGTGGTGGATTATTTGTTATTAAATGGATTTACTACTCTTATTTATGACGAAAAGGTAAGAATTAAAAGAAATGCCAGCCTACACCAGCAATGCTTTCGTTAGTTTTTAAAAGTGGTAAACAAAACAGAGGGTTTTGTGATAACAATTATAAAAAAGTCGAGTGGTTAACGGCATCAACAGTTAGAAACAAATTATATTGTTGGAGATGTTTATTATTTACTAATGATCAATCCTCAATTTGGGGCAGGGCCGGGTTTAATAATTTGCAAAATTTGTCACGAGGTTTAGAAAGGCACGAAAAATCCCAGGAGCACATTTCATCTTGCATTAAATTCGAAATGTTTGGTAAACAAAATATTGTAAATTTCTTGGATTCTGCACATAAGAGAGAAATAGAAAATGTTAACGAAAAGGTCCGTGAGAATAGGGAAATATTAAAGAGGTTAATAGATGCCGTTATATAGTTATCTTCACAAGAAAATTATTTTCGAGGACATGACGAAAAACGAGAATCGTGCAATAACCATCTAAATAATTTCCATACACATGCCGATTGCCATGATTATGTAATAACTGGGGTTTTATTCCCCTAATTACATGATTTAATTAGACATTACCATTGGCAGAGTACGGAGTGGCCCAATCACTTTGCAAACTCCGTCGATATTATAGTATATCCATCGAAAACAAAACTGTGCTTACCCTTTGCTTTCTAGGTGATTTTATCCTTTTCGGTGTCCATCAACCAGGTTACTTCACCAACAAACTTTACTGAATGTAAAATGAACTTAATTTCCTGACAAGCAAATAAAACACGTGATTTCTCAAAACACTTAAACCACTATATTTACATAAGAAAATGAAAACAAATGAAATTGACAATCACAAACACTTAAAGACGATTAAATAAATTAACAAACGATAATTACTCTATATCAAGAATTAAAATGGTCCGCGGCAATTTCAAATCTTTTAGCTAAATCGCGACCGAATACTAGATCAATAATTACAACACATTAATTTTCTACTTATTAAAACCGGCAAAATACGAAACAAATGTACTTAAACTTTAAAATTGAAAAAGGTTCGCAAAATGAGAATTCACTACTAATACCCTAGATGATGATGACCGAACCGAAGTTAAACCAAAAGTGAAGATAATCTCTACCTCGAAATAATACGTTTCCAAAGTGGGCAGTAAACTTTAAACTCTCGACCAATTAGGATCTCCTTTACTTTAAACCGTACGCATTTGAAATTACCTAACGGACCATGGCATTTATCCTACGGCCTAACTTGAACATTTTTATTACCACTAAAACAGATGAAAAAAACCCCTTTTGTTCCTTACTTTGCTTTTGTATGGGGGAAAAAATCTGCCTTAAGTGGTCTATCTATCTTATGGTCTATTACATAGGTTCCTGGAAGCCTCTATCAACTGCTTTAGCCCTGAAAATCTCACTAGACCACCCGGCGAGTCCTTATTTAACAAGCTCGACAAACGAAAAGAGAATTGGACATAAAATAATTTGGATGCTTATTTATTGTTTACAAGTGGCTAACGTCGACTACCTAATAAAGAGTAAAGTTAACAAAGCACGTTGCCTGGACTCTAAAATAACACAAAACAGATGTATCTATGACCGGTATTTTACGATAGTTTACTCGACCCTTACAATGTTACCAAGATCGGAATACGGTTATTATACTGCGACAGGGCCGGACTTGGCTCCCTTAATTTGACTTTTGTTACATTACCCCCCCCTTAAATTGAAGCATATTGGTTCTTCATGACTAAAACAATTGATTCGATCCCAGTATAGGTTGATTACAAAAGTTTAAAATTAATTATCTACTAGGGTCCCCGCGATTCCCGTCACGATCACTGAGTAACTTGTTCACTGACACTTACATTGAGTTCCGTCGCTGTACACCAAGTCTAAGGTCACCTGATGTCGTCTTCGCGGATGGGCAACCACATTTTTGGCAGTACTAGTTGTCGTCATTGGTTACTGCAGCCCGTCTCTCGCTGGTCGAATCGTCCTGCTTTGAAACTGGCTCTGTCCCCCTGGATTGCTCTCCGTGGCTACTCGTTGGCGGTGGCTCTGGACGTGGTCGGTGGTCTTCCCCTGGACCTCGTGGCCTCCTCCTTGCGGAACCTGGCTCTCCTCATCGGTCCGACGGTAGTGGGGATGTGGAACCTGAAACTCATCAGTACGTGTAAGTTCTCTGTGAATACGTAAGAACCATATACGCCTGTTTTCCGCTGGATCCTTCTCCTGACTGGGGTGTTCGTCCTGATGCCCTCTCTGTTGTGGTTTTTCCCCTGTGGAGATCCGTGTCCCTACCTCGGTCGGCGCGTAGTTTGCGGGTCCCCTGGCGTGTTCGTGGCCCTAAACCTTCTTACTGACCTAGAATTAAACTTAAAGAAAAACACAAAAAAAATTACAGACAAAAAAAACGTTCCTTCGGAACGCGAACAATCGGTGGCCCCGGATGGATGATAGGAACGGCGCGATCTTGGTTACGTAATCTCCGGTCCGTATCTTTCCTTCGATTCCGCGGCTGTTTCTTGTATCGATTTGACGTTTCACTAGTTGCCTTGCTGTCCCATAACGTGTTTTTATTAGTAGAAATAACTACTCTAATACGCACTACCCTTTTCAGTCTGTAACCCTCCAAGTGATCCCTGTCCCCTCTTCTCTCATCCTTAGCCGTATAAGGAGTCTTGCCGGGGCACTGTTCCGAAATCGGGCTAACCTCGGACAGACACCAAGTGTATAAGGAGGGGGGGGTGGAGTGAGAAATGTCTGTGGTATTGTAGTGATTGAGAATTTCCACGACCAGGTATTCATTGAAAAACTAAGTCGTAGCTTAGACTGTTGGAATATGTGCGTCTTCACGAAATCGTGCATCATCTGGGTGTTTCTGAAACTACCCCCCATTTGCTGCTTTTTCGACTCGGAAGTTGTAGTCAGCGTAGTCGTGGAATTCTTTGGGCTATTGCATGATCTCTTCAGTTTGACAGTCGCGATCCGCGGTGCAACCCCCAATTCCTTATATCATATCCGTATGAGTTGCCCCGTGTCGCGGTACTGTCAAACTTGTCGTACGTTTTTCGGGTGGTGTCCCAGGAGTCGTAGACTTGTTCACCACGGCAGAGTCTGAGTGGTACCATACATCTGAAGGGCGTATTTCTGTGGCCACGCGGCTTGGGGCCCTAATCACCTCTCCTACTCGGGGTATCCGGCTATTCCCGCAACGATCGCTCCGATCCGCTCGCAGCAAACAGTCACTGTCGGAGACAGCGAACGCTACTCCTCCTGCTGGATTATTGTTTTCTATAATCTGTTGTCCTTTGGAGAGCCCGTCACTGGTTAAAAGGTTAAACTACAACCGCATAAGTTCATTTCACCCCAGTCCAACCTTAGGACCATATTGGAAAAAACTAACCTTCCATTTCCTTTGGAGCAATTACTAAACCTACTTCAAAATTTCAGTTCTGCTCCGCTAACCCGTTGTCATAACTTTGGGGAGGGGGTAAAATGTGCTTATTATGCCAAATATATCTCTTGGATATATTACCTGGTCATAGTTGAAAGAAAGGGAGTATTTCTACTAACATCAACGTTTCCCGTATACTTATTTCTTTATAAATTACTTGCTTCGACACGCAACTAGCGAATACCCTGTATGTTGAACACTCCTTAACTATACTTCATCTCTATCTCGTTCGGTGCTCGTCACAATTTACCCGACATACGGCGATCCGGAATTCCTATCCGCTTACATGGGTAGGGGAGAAGGAAAAACAAAAAAAAAGAAATAAACCCTAAATGTAAAACATGAGATGAGAACAAAAAAATACATCATATTTCCTGGACCTGAAAAGAAAAGCGACACTGCATTAGTCTATACCAAACCTTCTCTTTCCATTTGTCCCTATCCTCGGTATTTCTCTCATCTCCTCTTTTTGTTCATCTCCCCCCTACTCATTTGTTGGACCCCAAAAAGAAAATTCACAGTCTCACGGCCGGTGTTCTCCTCCAGGTTTTCGTACCTATTACTAAAGCCTCTAATTTTATAAAAATAAAATTCATAAAAATCACCCTAGCTAAAACTGTTACCCAGTGAAATATTTTTTTTTTCTTCTTTTATCACCATTCTTAAAACTCAATGCCATATTTCACTCATCATTCTATCTAAAGGGAAAAAAATATTTGTCTTGTTAATGCCCTAACTTCTTCTAGAGTTGTATAAACTCGATATATCTACATTTAATCTTATAATAATCAGAGAATATCCGTAACTCTTTTTGACTTGAATAAAACACTTAGGCCACACAAAGAAACTGAAATTATGCAACTATATGCCTCTTATCTAACACAAAATGATAGTCTAAAAGCTATTTCTTATATTTTCTACCTAATGTTTACCATATGCTCCTGAATGAGCTCAGCCTCTTTAACAATAGCATGATTTTGGCCCAAAAGAAAACAAAAATCAAAATGAAATCCAAAAAATTAAATAAAAATTTTCTTTTCTTATCTTTCTATCGTCTCTGATATTTTCTTCAAAACGTAAATATTCTAATTGTATAGTTCGAAAATGATGGGCTCTCTGTATTGTTTTATTTCCAAAAATGTACTCTACATTAATTAATTTATAAAATTTAATTTACTGGCATGTACCTACTATTCTAATGTATTGGCCTCCGATTTATTACTGTCTATCATCATTGGGGTTACGGACGACATTGTATCCAAGCTTTATGTGACTAAATTGCCTGTATTGGCACGCCCCTGTAAACGTTTATTACACCTGTAAAGCTTATTGCCCTTAAGATTGCCTTTATTCATATTAACTAAACTCTAAATTTTCCAGAGGTGGAACACCTGAGACTGCAAATTTCTTATCAGCAACTTCTTACCCCGGTTTTTGTCTTGAATTTTGTCTGCCATGTTTAACAACAAAGAAATATTTCTAAATCCTTGTTGGACTCTCAGCATAACTCCACTCTACGATCATCATCTATCCTTTTATTCACTAACAATATTCAATTCACAAAGTTATCTCAGAAGAGCCCTTCAGGTAAAACCTTAACTTTCTCTGCGTACCTCTGCTTTTTCTTATATCACCCTGACCCTGCACTCTAACCATAGGTGTACTATTTATTTAATTAATTTTAATTAATTTGTCTGATAACAATAACGCGCCAATTCCGTTCACTTTGAGAATACCTCGCGCAAAATTATTGACTGGACCCATACGGTGCATTTCTATTCTATAACGCTGGGTTTATATGCCCCCTGAACTGCAATGTATACTTTTCTTTCTCTTCTGTCGCGATTTCTGAGTCTCTAAATTTGGATACTAATTAATTTCTGTTTATTCTACTCGTCTAATAAAGAAAAATTATATATCTGCTCATCTATACATGTATACTCACACATACATTAGTACGCCTCCATGCCTATTTACCTATAGATATTCATTCTCATCTACCTACGTCAAAATTCATACATTTTCACCTATCTATATACTCGACATGTACACACTCATATCCGTACACATATGCCTATATACATATACAGACTCGCCAATCAATAAGCAGTACGTGCACTGTCTCCCCCGTAAATGGTTCAGAAACAACAAAACCCTAGGTAATTTCCTTGTTTCCTGCATTCCGAAAAGAAACAGGTGATTGCACCTGGCTTAATTCATGAATCGAAAATTAATTTCTCCAAATTTAGAGGCTCCACCCTATCGGTAACTTTCTACCTGTAGTGATTATGCAAATTTTAGCGGTAAATTTTGTACGTGCCCTCTATTACTTTGACCTTCCAGGCAATATTAAAATTTGCGATTTTTATCTCTAGTTCTTTATATTTAACAGATTAATTACTCATGAGATATATTCTAGAACTGGTCATATCCCTAAAAAAAAAAAAGACCTAACCAGACGTGAATTAGTTAAATTCTCTGTGTAATTTTGATCAAAATATGTAAATGTACAACGCATAACTCGGTTTCATAACACCAATTTAATCTTAAAAAAAAATTTTCGTTCTTACCATTTCAAACCATTTATGTAAATTAATTCGAGACATTTTTCAACCACACAAAAAAAAACTAAACTAACCAATTCTATTAACCCAAATACAAAAACAAACTACTTTACCTGTAACCATTTGCATGTGCATGCGAGGTCACAACAAAAAAAATGATAAGGGATATTGTAACCAAAATTGTATAAAAAATATTTTTAAGTTCTTATTATTTCTCGATAAATCATTAATCAATTACTTAAACAATTCCACAATTGGGAAGCAAGCAAACGAACTATTGGAAAAACTATATCTTGGACTGAACGTGTAGCCAGAGGGAAATTTATGTACATTAACATAGCTTATATCTCTAAATTTCACTTTCTTCGATAGTCTAATTGCGATTTCTGGTTTCGTTTTAGCGTACCTTGCACAGAATGTACCATTACAATTTCCGCGGTAAGCTGTCTCTCTGAAAGGAAATAAGTACTCTAGATTGCTTTCTGGCTAGCATTTTAACATTTTATTCCTTACTTACTTTGACTTACGAAAATATTGAATTACTACTACTCTAAAGTGAGAAAGCAAACCAACAATAATCAAAATATATAAATAGCTCTTGTTTTCTGCCTGAATGACCTACCTACTTAAATTCTCTGTACTTTCTTTCGTGTACTTGCTGTTAACGTGAAGTTATAGTAATTTATTCTAACATAGTAATTTAATCTGGGAATGCACATATTTCAATTTACAACAAAATCACCTAAACACCTTGAAAAACACGGTTTTCGCTTACGTAACTTAGGTTTTCGGTATATCATACATTTGGAAAACAACCGTAATTTATTTCATTGAGTGACCTATATACTCTATCTATCTAAAGTGAATATTCCCGCGAAAAGTTCCTATTTCGAATTACAATGACTTGTTTATCTTCGCTACCTGTGCGACAGTGCTAATTGTTTCTGTGCATAAATAATTTTATAACGTGGTTCCCGTGTCATGCTTAGCTATCCAACATTTCTACCTATTTTAGCTACTGATTGCATCAACCCGTATATTATAATAATCCCTGGACGAATTGTCCTTTTACTTTTTAAATAAAATCTTATTTATCTCGTGCCACTTTCCTTGGCTAATGTAGTTACTATTTATTTTACTGCAATTTGCTCGGTATTTACTCTTTGTGATGACCAACTCCTACAGGTACCTAAGTTTATAAATAGGGTTTTGTCCGAACGAGGGTGCAATAACCTCGTTTACTGCAATAATTTAACGCTAGGTCCGTATTTTTAAATTTTACTCGACAATATATCTCTACATATCGTTTCGCTAAATGCCCTACTTCACAACAGATCAGTAAAATTCCCTTTTTATTCTCAACACTCGGTAAATAGGAGCACTAATTTCTACATATACTTTGTTTATTGCTTTGACACAACCTTAATTCTTTTATACACATATAACCTTATGAATTGCATATTGTAGTTAAGTTTCAGGGTATTTTTTTTACTTTGCTACTCAGGAATCAAACACAAGCCGTTCTTACATATACTACAATATGCCCCACCAATGATAATATCCTATTTTTCACCTCTACTTTTAATTTACTTTACTTGACACATTCACAAATCATTACTCTAGCAAAATAAATTAATTCTATGAAATTCTCAACGTATTGGTATAATTTTACGAGTAAAAAAAAAACTTTTACTTTTTGAAATCACTAATTTAAACTCTCTTAGGTAATTTTAATACAAAATCAACAACGAAAACTGACATGTTAATACGTAGGTTCATTTTAAAAGACGAATTTTGAAAATTCTAAAAAATGCAGTGACTCAATTAATTAACTTGAATATTAATTGGCTATGCAAATTTTTTCCTTAAAAACATCCTTTTTAGACTGCGCCACTGTAATAACTGGGGTTTTATTCCCCTAATTACATGATTTAATTAGACATTACCATTGGCAGAGTACGGAGTGGCCCAATCACTTTGCAAACTCCGTCGATATTATAGTATATCCATCGAAAACAAAACTGTGCTTACCCTTTGCTTTCTAGGTGATTTTATCCTTTTCGGTGTCCATCAACCAGGTTACTTCACCAACAAACTTTACTGAATGTAAAATGAACTTAATTTCCTGACAAGCAAATAAAACACGTGATTTCTCAAAACACTTAAACCACTATATTTACATAAGAAAATGAAAACAAATGAAATTGACAATCACAAACACTTAAAGACGATTAAATAAATTAACAAACGATAATTACTCTATATCAAGAATTAAAATGGTCCGCGGCAATTTCAAATCTTTTAGCTAAATCGCGACCGAATACTAGATCAATAATTACAACACATTAATTTTCTACTTATTAAAACCGGCAAAATACGAAACAAATGTACTTAAACTTTAAAATTGAAAAAGGTTCGCGAAATGAGAATTCACTACTAATACCCTAGATGATGATGACCGAACCGAAGTTAAACCAAAAGTGAAGATAATCTCTACCTCGAAATAATACGTTTCCAAAGTGGGCAGTAAACTTTAAACTCTCGACCAATTAGGATCTCCTTTACTTTAAACCGTACGCATTTGAAATTACCTAACGGACCATGGCATTTATCCTACGGCCTAACTTGAACATTTTTATTACCACTAAAACAGATGGAAAAAACCCCTTTTGTTCCTTACTTTGCTTTTGTATGGGGGAAAAAATCTGCCTTAAGTGGTCTATCTATCTTATGGTCTATTACATAGGTTCCTGGAAGCCTCTATCAACTGCTTTAGCCCTGAAAATCTCACTAGACCACCCGGCGAGTCCTTATTTAACAAGCTCGACAAACGAAAAGAGAATTGGACATAAAATAATTTGGATGCTTATTTATTGTTTACAAGTGGCTAACGTCGACTACCTAATAAAGAGTAAAGTTAACAAAGCACGTTGCCTGGACTCTAAAATAACACAAAACAGATGTATCTATGACCGGTATTTTACGATAGTTTACTCGACCCTTACAATGTTACCAAGATCGGAATACGGTTATTATACTGCGACAGGGCCGGACTTGGCTCCCTTAATTTGACTTTTGTTACAATTACAACACACGAAATAGAAACAATCTATACTCGAATTACACTCGATTATCTCGAGGCCAAACTGGCACCTCCTATCATGGTGTTAAGCTTTACAATGAAATCCCAAACTACGTAAAATCGCTTTCCCCAACAAATTTCAAAAACAAAATAAAAGAGTTTCTCCTAAAGACTGCCCATTTCTCAGTGGATGAAATAATTAGAGATTTAAAAAATATGTAAGCCTTCTGGCATTTTAAAATTCAGGTTTACCTACGTAGGTGAAAATCTTTATTTGTGTGAGTTACTCACTAATCTACTATATGTATACATATATCGATGTACAATGTTTGTCCTTTTAAATCTAGGATTTAATATATTCCCTGTTTGTGTTCTATTTTTATAAATTGTTAATAAATTCCCTGTTTGTGATCTAATTTTATAAATTGTCTGACTTATGCATGTATTTTATACTTTTAGCATTAATAAAATTTCTATTCTATTCTATTCTATTTCTAAAGGAAATTTCAAAGAGCTGGTAGATTTTTTTTAAACTTATTACCCAAAATTAGAGAACTTTTTGAATAACGCCACTATTTTTTGAGACAATTCCGGTAAGCTTCTGTAGAATGATCATTTTCAACACTTAAACGCATAAAAACATTTTTACTAGAAACAAAATGAGTCAAGCCCGCCTTTCAAATGTATCGCTTATTTCAATAGAAAAACGTTTTTGTCAGAATTGAGTAAACGCGATTCATTTTATGATGAAATAATCAACCATTTTGCTAGTTCCAAAAATCGCAGGTTACCACTCATTTATAAAAATATTCAGGCTTTAAAGCAGTGATTAATATAGGTAGTTGTTATTTTAGAAAAAATATTTATTTGTGTTATTTATTTTTTAGGAAATATTTTTTATAATTTTCCATAATATAGAGTTCCGCGGTTATATTTTTTTTATATAACTTCTTTCTCAAAACTATTTTAATTTCTATTAAAACTTATAATTTTACACGCCTGGCAGTGATAATGAATACAATTTTTTGTTTGTAGAAAAACACTTTAATTTTTTTACCAAAACTATTTTTATTTTTATTAAAAGTTATATAATTTAATTACAAGTGGGATAGTAGGACTCCTTTGGATACCAATACTCGAGTCGTAGGAACGAGAATTTCATGAGAATGATTTTTTCATCTCATCATATTTTCTATTTCCTTTTCATTCTATTCTTTTATTAGTTCTATTCTCTCAAGTCGTGAATCGGTATCCTGGCGAACAACCCACGGCAAAAAAATGTAACGCGCCGTTGTAATACCTCAGGGGTGATGGGGAAATGTACAAATTGTAGTCATATTGCACATCAGTTGTCTTTCAGAATATCAAGCCTCCTCTGCAGACAATATCACGAGCCGCCACTGGGTGTAATATTACGGTTTTTCACGAATAACTTTTAAAATTTAATTTTAACGAAAAAAACTGCTTACCCCAATCGAAAGTACGAAATATTTCACATCAAAAACATGTATGAAGTTATTTTGTACAATAAAAAATGTAGGCTTCAGATCTTTTTGTTTAAGACACGAAAATGGAACGCAGCGACACGTAAGTGCTCTACACTAAATTTGTTATAACAAATTTAGTGTAGGCATCCTTTTGAACTAAAAAATGAAATTGAGCTCAACAAAGCTTAAATGAAAGAAGAAACATGTGGATATTGGATTATTATATTTTCAAATATAAAAATGAATGTATGTAGGAATAGTACATATATGAAGTCGAAATATAAAAGATTTCCGAAGAAATCAGTAAGCTCTACCATTTCTACAATTTTTAAGATAAAAATCTGGAACTTTCACATATAACTCTTGAAGTAATGTATAAAAGGTGTGCTAAATAATTTTTTTTTAAAGTTATTAACGTTTATGTTACCCCTAGTTTCACGAATTTTGGAGCAAAGAAAAATATTTCTTTTATATTTGTAAAATAAAGAGGGTTAATTTTGTTCTTAAGGTTAATCCCCTTAAAGTATCTTAAAGTACACATTTCAAGTTTTAAAAATCGCACCTACAGAAATCTAGTTACGCAATTTAAACCGGAGTAATAGGGGGTTAAAGTTAGTTATACGTATCAAATTTTACCACTTGTTCAAAAATAAATTTTTGAAATTTTTTGCACGCACCAGATCCTTCTATACATTACTTCAAGAGTAACATGTGAAAGTTCCAGGATTTTATCTTAAAAATGGTAGAAATGGGTATCGATTTCATTGGAAATCTCTTTATGTTCCATCTTCATTTATATATACTATTTCTATAGTTGTCCTATTTCCATTGCACACATAAAATGCGGTAACTGCAAAGCGGGCAGGCGGCATCTTTACCGATTCAATGATACCGCCACGCGGACTCCTTTAACGGCAATTTTTTACGTGCATTAAAAATATGAAGACGACTGTACATACATTCATTTTTATATTTGAAAATATGGTAATTCAATAGCCATATGTTTCTTCTTTCATTTAAGCTTTGTTGAGCTCAATTTCATTAATTAGTTCAAAAGTTATAACAAATTTAGTGTAGCGCGTCCGAGATGGCACACGCTTCGCGCGCCGTACTTACGTGTTGCTGCATTCCATTTTCGTGCATTAAACAAAAAGATCTGGAGCCTACATTTTTTATCGTACAGAAAACACTTTATATACGTTTTTGTTATGAAATTTCCTGTACTTTCGATTGGCGTAAGCATTTTGAAATTTTTTTACCATTACTATACTTCCAATCCACTACGTGGATGTGTGTAACAACCTCGATAGCTGAAATTTTTCAAATCATTGAGAAAAAATATTTATGTGCAGGCAGATAAATAGCTACACTTACTATTATTTTCTTCCAGGCGCATCTTGAAAAAACAGAAGGAGACATCAAGGAGTTGTCAGACAGTGCAGTGAACCTAAAGTCTAACTTTTTGGAACTTACAGAACTGAAACATGTTTTGGAGAAAACACAAGGGTTTTTTAATGAACAAGACGAAGTCAGTGGCATGGATACTGCCCATAAAGCACTTATTCCAGATGAATCCCACAATGTTTCCATCCGTGGTCATTTAGGCTTTATAGCTGGAGTCATCAACAGAGAGCGTGTACCAGCTTTTGAGAGAATGCTGTGGCGTATTTCCAGAGGAAACGTTTTTTTGAGACAGTCGGAAATCGATAAGCCTCTGGAGGATCCCTCTACTGTAAGTATATCATCACAATCTTTGAATACTCAGGTAGAACTAAGGTTGGACTAATACTGATTTGATATTCTAATAATGTTGGCTTATATCAAGAACTCAATACTTAATATTTCACTATTACCAGTAAAATTAGATAGAAAATGGCCATAATAAAGAAAAAATTAAGTTTCAAGTTTTAAAACTTGGCAGAAATATTATTCAAGGTACGTAGTTTTAATTGACGAAAATTTGCCACCCCTACCGTGGTAGCATAATTCCTTAAAATTGCAAGAACTACCCCCGTATGCGGTTTAGCGAGTATATCTACTAAACCGTCCATTTTTGCGCGAAAATACCTCTATACAAAAATATTCCTTCTGAAGTATCCTATATTCGTTATGTGCTCTACCTACAACTCAATTTGTGATACTTGTGATATATTCGACTGTTCGATAAATACAATTTATACTTCTCTTAAGAATTGCAGCATCCCATAGTATTAAAATAACACAAACATGTAGTGTACTTGTAATTAATTTTAGATTGTCACTCATATGAATGTAAGAAGCTATGTATTTATATTTTTTTTTTGTATTTTGTTGCTTTCTTGTCCTGTAATTGCTTCTTTTGTACTGTTGGACAAATGTATTAAATAAATAAACAAATAATAAAAATGATCTCGTCATCAATTTTGCGGCCACTTCAAAACTTCATTTCTTTAGGGCAATGAATATTATAAGACTGTTTTTGTCGCTTTCTTCCAAGGAGAACAGTTAAAAACAAGAATAATGAAAATATGTGCAGGCTTCCATGCTTCTCTCTACCCTTGTCCGAGTACTCTTGGGGAAAGAAACGATATGCTAAAAGGCATCCAGACACGTCTTGAAGATTTGAATTTGGTAAGAAAAACTTGAATGTTATTCATATCAAGAATGTAATGTTACATTTAATTTTTAGGTTCTGAACCAGACCAGAGATCACCGTCAAAGAGTGTTAGTAAGCGTTGCCAAAGAGCTACAAAATTGGAGCGTCATGGTGAGCAAAATGAAGGCGATTTACCACACCTTAAATTTCTTCAATGTGGATGTTTCAAAGAAGTGTTTAATCGGCGAATGTTGGGTGCCTTGTCAGGACATTTCTAAAGTGCAAAAATCATTAGCTGATGGTTCAGTAAGTACCCCATTTAGTAAAAGCATGATTTTATTATGTGATCTCTACTTAACGCTTTGGTGATTTTTTTTTTGTACTTTTGATAGAATGCTTGCGGTAGCTCCATTCCATCATTTTTAAATGTTATTAATACCAACGAGGATCCTCCCACATTTAACAGAACCAATAAGTTCACTAGAGGTTTCCAAAATCTCATTGACTCTTATGGTGTCGCATCTTACAGAGAAGCTAATCCAGGTACAATTTTATCTTTTTCTGTTAGTTAAGACTTATTAGCTTCAAAATCTGTTGTTTTAAATGCTACTTTTTAAAGAAAAATTAGTTATGTGTTGGACCATGTATTGTGCTCTTTAAAGTACTCGTTGATAGCAAGCGGCAGCAACAGGATACCGAGACTGACCATAGATACAGGTGACAAGCGACCGAGACAATGGAAAGACAGCTCATTTGCAATGTACTACAGATCAATGATTAACACAATTTTTGCTAAAGACTTGACTCGTGAACAGTGTTTGTATTATAATGTCTGCAAATAAGAAAAATATTTTATTAAAAGACGAGGAAGATGAAGACCTGATTTTATATTACTTTTATAAAAAATGTGAAAACGCACCAATAAACCCCTTATTTGAAAAACGAAAGAAAGGGGAATATTTCAAGCTATTAATATCACATTTAATGGCTGATCAAGATATGTTTAAGGAATATTGTAAGTTGAATAAATAGCAAGTTTAATTTGTTTTAAGCTTAACTGAGAATATCTAAAACTTTTCCTGTATCTTTCCATATATTTCCTTTTTTAGGCCGTTTTTATAAAATTCTAGGTCCTTATCATAAAGAGTTGGGTTTTTGAGCCACTAATCTTGTTCAATAGGAAAAACAGACGACTTAGACTGACCATGAAGTAATTTTCAGTTCTTTTGCCATGATTTGCAGAGTAAAATACATTATTGACCACATGATGACAATGACACTACTGCTTCAGAAGCAGAAGTGAGACAGACTAGGAGAGACAAGGCAAACAACTACTGAGATATCTGTCGTGTTCACAAGCTTCAAACGAAGTTTTACACTGTTTCAATGAAATTCGGCAATATATTCCTTGGTATCAGTATTGTCGCTGTCTTCTGTCTGTCACTTGTCTCAGTCTCCTGTCCCTGTCTATTGTTACGAAAGTCTACCTTTATCAGAAAGTGATACACTCGCGTCTTGAACAGATAAAAAAAATCTTACTTCAATTCGAGATTACTGCAAGTAGCAAAAAATGCAAAAGAGATTAGACAGAAACAACATAGTGACCCTATAGGACCACAACTGAAAACTTTTTTACAAAAAAGGATATAGTTTATCCGAAAGTTGACAAAAAAATGGAAATACAATAAATATAGAGCACTCAGTTGTTAACCACCACTGCTTTGTAACAATGTAAAAGAATTTAAATTTTACTTTGCAAAGTTATATATGAGCAATATTATCGAATTTAAATATCTATACTTAGTACCGATATTGTATTTTGGTTGCAGGGTAGATTAAAGATTATAATTTAAACAATTATCTCCAGAATTATTGAAGCATATAATAACCAACCAAGTCAGTGACAACAAGCGCGGATCCACCGTTGTGGGCACGGTGGGCATGCCCACAACCCTAATTGAGGTCAATAGGATAATGTTATATCCAATGCCGTAATAATTTTTTTTAAAACAATTATTCGTGCGCGAGTGACTTTTTTACTTTGGGTACTAGTCTGTAATATTCACGGAAGGCTGAGACAAATAGATATGCGTGATTGCCATGGTGATCGCGATGTGTTCCATCTCCATTGGTTGCATTTTCCAGGAGATTGCCAAGGGTTTTCTCGACTTGGAAAGGGAAAAGAGAATGTGAAAACAATTTCGCCATACCAGAGTCGTTAGCTCATCTCATTGAAACATGCGACCAAGAGTTGTATCCTAACATAGTCAGCGTAGCTACCGCGGAGAGATGGTTTTCTACTCTGCGAAGAATAAAATCTTGGTTGCGTTCCTCAATGGCACAGGAAAGATTATCCGGGTTAGCTCTTCTAAATATACACAAAGATGTGAGCCTGGATATCGATAAAATTATTAATGTTTTCGCGAAAAAGAAACGTAAGCTTGAATTTGTTATTTAAGTAAGCACCTAAATAAAATTATTCAGTGTAAAATGTATACTATCTTTTAATAAAATCTGATATGCTTTCAAGCTGTAAAAGTTTCATTAAAATCGGTTCAGTAGTTTAGAGTCTAGATGTGATATTGTGATGGGCAAACAGACACATATTTATTTTTATAATTTTCCTGAGCAAACAGACTAACATTTTACAAGTTTATTAATTTACTAGTGTTCGCCCCGCGACTTTGCCCGCGTGGACCTACCTATACACTGTACAAGGTCTTGGCCGGGGCGTCTCATTTTGTAAAGGTCTCATTTGTAGGAATACAATGTATCGATCGTAAGCGAGTCCTTGTCTGACTCGCACTTGGCCAATTTTCGGGTGGCCGTGCCCACAACCTATTTTGGGGGCTGGATCCGCGCCTGAGTGACAATTGAGTTTACCAATTAAAACTATAAACATTGAAACCAGATGACAACCAGTAGTGATCATACATTGATATCATGTTTTTTAAATTGGATTATATTGCACATGTCGTATATTATGCCTTATTAAAACCTCGTTAGCCAACATTTTCAAAATATTATTATTAATTCCATTGAGTTTTGTATATTGGAGTGTGCAATTCTGACTGAAGTAAACACTGATTTTTTTAAACATAAATAACTTTAAGCTCCCATTGATTTATATTTTCCTTACGATAAACATTTTGAGTTTAAGCTGGATTGAAGCAGCATTTCCACAAATTTTACATACGTTCTTTCTTTGTAGCTCTTTACACAATCATTACATTTCCCTTCCTATTCGCCGTCATGTTTGGTGACTGTGGACATGCAATTATTATGGCTGCCTTTGGACTCTGGATGGTACTTTCTGAAAAAAAGATTGGAGCACAGAAAAATAAAAGTGAAATATTCAGCATATTTTTTGCTGGTCGATATATTGTGCTGCTCATGGGTTTGTTCTCGTTGTACACAGGCTTTATTTACAATGACGTTTTTTCCAAATCCATGAATATATTTCAAACTCGATGGTTCGTTAATACAACAAGTTTCCACCTTGATGATCATGATAACGAAGTTGAATTTCTGCCTAAAGCGAATTACCTTGGAACACCTTATATTATGGGAGTAGACCCCGTGTGGCAGGTAAGTCCATATCAAGATCAACCTAACATCTTTTATACTGTTAGAACTAAACATTTTCTTATAGCTTGCGACAAACAAAATTATCTTCCTAAACTCCTTCAAGATGAAATTATCAATTATATTTGGAGTTGTTCACATGATCTTTGGTGTATGTGTCAGCGTATTCAATTTTATGTAAGTATTATCTTGATTAGTAACAGATAGAAAAGGGTGAATAGGAAATCACATAGACATAGTTTAGAGAATAAATGAGCGCTGAATGAAAGTGAAATTTTTGACACAAGATGAGAGAGGAATTATGTGCATTAGATGTTTCATAACATCAGCAATTATGGCCTATTTAGTTGCGAAGTTGCCCGTGCGGGAGAAAATTATTGAAGAATACAGAAATTGAGCAATATCAATAAAATGTTTTAGAACCATTATAGGGAGTGTTTTATCAAGTTTGTAGATAATAATACCAGGTGCCCAATTATATTTTGACCCTTTTTAAACCTATATAACTTTTGAACTGGTTGAGATAATGAAATAGAATATAATTTGACGTTTGCAAGTGATGTCTTTTCTTTCCATAGTCTTACTTTGCGAGTCATTATTTTTTTCGTAGCATTTCGATAAAACATGGTATTCACTTTAAAACCTTATAAAACCATCACTCTGTATAATTTCCATGACAAATATGGAATTTTTGGAAAGGGGAAACAATGGGCTTTCTGCTGTAAAAGATATACAGGGTGTTCCATTTGAAATAACAAAGTAGCCTTATCCCGAAAATGCGCCATGTCATTTCCAGTTAAACCGGAAGTGAACAGAAAAAGGTGGATATTCAGGAAAAAACTTATCAAAATTAGAAGATCACTGGCGAAAACTGCATTTCATTATCTCAATTATCAATAATTTATTTTGTCAACTCAAAGCTGTCAAACAGAAAACTGATAGCAATTTGATATTTTATAAAAGTTGTACAAATTAATGTTTCTGACACAAATTTTATAAAACAGCATCACTCTCAGCAACACTTTCATAACGTTTCCGCAGCAGATATAAATGCAAAATTGGCACCATCTTATAAATGTTTCAGTTGCTGTTGATATTTTGTAACGCCTATTGGAACCATCACAAAATAATTATATTAACATTTCCGTAGGCCTTATGAAAATTCAGTACAATGGCTTCTATAAAACAACTAAACAACTGATTTATAAGAGCCTTTAAATAGTCATTAAAAAAAATGCTGTATTATTTATACACACTAATAAAATGATTTCTTAAATATGTCCTAAAAGTAGCAAGAAGTACTTTTGACACTAAAAGCATATGCCGTTGTGATTTAACACTAGGTACCTAATAACCTATGATTACACAAGCAAAAAAAATTTCTGACCAATCAGATTCCATTACCGTACCCCAAAGGTTTTTGACGTGCTGAACACGATGCCGTAGTCCGTTTTGCCCCATCACGTCAGGACTTCTAGAAAACTTAACCTAAAACCTGCTAAAAATACAACATTTTAGAACTTTGCGATTTTTTTAGTTGAAAAAGAAAAATTGCAAGAGGCAAAAAGAGTTTGGAATCACCCGGGGAGTATTCTCAAATTTTTTCGGAATTGTCAAATGCCCTTTTCTGATGCACTTGAAAACTTCACAATGCTATTTTCTGCAAAGGACATTGGAAAATTCTGAAAAAATTTGAGAATATCCCCCGGATGATTCCAAACTCTTTTTGTAATTTTTGTCCAAACTTCTTTTTCGAGCAAAAGAATCGCAAAGTTCTAAAATTTTGATTTTCTCTCGCCGGATATCTAAAAAAAGTAACAATTTGAGAAAAAATGTTTCGAACAAAAGTAGCCTATTTTTAGTCAGACAATCCGAATTTGCAATAAAATTCAGGCCAAAATATTGAATTAATTAATTTCTTTTAGGTTAAGTTTTCTCGAAATCTTGACGTAATGGCGCAAAACGTATTACAGCAAATACAATGCTATATAATAATTATATAGCATACTCTGGAACAACAACTTATTCTTAAAAGCAAAATTCTCACAAATAAACTTTTAATACAACTGTTTTGTAAGAAGATAAGAAATAACCATAAAATAATTCCAATGTATATTCATAACAGTGCTAAAAATGCTGCTGAACGTTACTAAAAAATCGTTATAAAACAGTTTAATTTTATAAGTTGAAATGTTTCATAACTTTGTCATGGAAACATTTATAAAATAATTTCTTAACTGCATTGTAAGATATATTATAATTTTGCTGTAGAAACGTTTAATGATAAATTTATAAAATAGTTCAGTTGCAGACAATAAAATAGTATTGTCTGAAATTCTAATATAATCAATTAACAGTTAGAAGCATTAATAAAATAACAATAAAGCAAAATAATTATAGAACATTTAAATTATAAAAACATTAGCTGGTTGGGAAATAACTTCAGGCAGCATATCTCGGCTACACAGTATCTCAGGTTATTTCGATGATTTTTTTTGGTCAGGTATTGATCTTTAATGTGACGTTTTATGTCTATGAGAACGACGTCACTAAGTCATTTGGGTTCATATTTTAGGTAATTAAAACCTTGCTTCAAAATATGTAATAGACTTGTCTTTAAAGATATATTGTTCCATAAAAAGATACAATACAGGTATATACAGTGTGTCCCAAAGGAAACTCATAAATTCATAACCTTTTCTCTGTTTTGCGTTCGCAAAAATACAAAAACACATCAATTAGTAATATCGGATGGCTCTATTTGTGCTTAGGGAATATTTTTTTTTTACACTTTTCACGTATCTGTGACGGCATCGATAATTTTTTTAAATGGGACACCCTATATTTTATTCTAAAGATTGATATGCCTTTAACAAAGGAAATCTTTAGGTCTACAGCAGTAATTTCATATATATGGTTTATTGGATAAATTACGAAGAATGGGGAATAGGTTTTCTGTACGAACTGTTTTTCAAATGGGCTCCATGTTAAGATTGGTTTTATCGAAAACTGAACCTGTAACTATTGTTCAAAATTCTAAAAATTATATAGTGTTTCGTGTGAGTACGGAAAACATTACACAGGTGAGTCATCTAGACCTTTTAACGTAAGGCTTGATGAACATAAAAATTACGCTAGAAGGGGAGAATTCAAAAAAATCAAAATTCGTGAACGCAGGTGGAATAATAATCACAGGATCCAATGGGACTCGGTGAAGATTTTGGAAAAAGAGAGCAGAGGAACTCAAAGAAAACTTAGGAATCCGGGATTATTTTATTATTAAACGTTAACTTTATTTTTCATTTTCAGTTTTTATTATATAACCTTATTCATGTTTATATATTTTTAAAAATGAGACATTTTGTAACAATCAGGTATTCAAATCCATTTGATACATTTAAATTTTTGAATATTTTTCAGTGGCAAAATACCCAACATAAAGTAAGAAAATCGGAATATGCCACAAATAAACAATTATAGACAATACCTTATTTTATACTTAAGCTGGGCACAGACTACAGCTGTAACATGCAATGCAATGTGTAGTGCAACGTGTAATGCAACATGGATGCCCTTGAATTATTTGATGCGCACACCGTGCTCGCAACCATTTACAGTCGTTTCCACAGTTGTTAAGCGAGCGTTGCACAAATAAGTAAATAAAGTCCATAAAATTATGACTTAGTGTATGTACAAGAAGTCACCCCCCACCCCATTATTAAACAGGATAAGGACGTCTAAAAAACGACAGTGAACTTATAATTTTTTCATACAATCCTCTCCTGTTATTCTCATAGTGACCTTATAACATTTCAACTATATACTACGAAATTTATTTTTTCCTAATTAATATTTGTCGAATTCCATAATGTCTCTTTCCTTTGATAGAAATGAATTAACAATAGTATCTTCTCTTCATCCCATTTGGTTTCCATTTCAAATATATACAGTTTGCTATTCACATGTGTGGAGACGTATACACTATTGTTGCATCAATTTTCATGTCCACACTGCAACTGAATGCTCCTCTGTGTGCGACAAAAACCGACAACCAAGCAATCAGTGCAGCGTAAGCTGCAACATGCAACTCATGTCCACACAGGTTGCATTGCACGTTGCATTACACTTTGCAGCTGTAGCAAAGATTAGAGAACTAACAAGATAGGACAGTCAGACGGAGAAGACGAAATAGATTAAGACAGTTATGTACTCCAATTTAAAGGGTTAGGTTAGGTTAGGTTAGGTTGACATGTGAGTGGGCTCTTGTCAGACCCTCCACTGCGACCATCAGGTCTATTGTGGCTCACTCCTAGTTATAGTTCACCCAACAGATTCAGATTCAATTTAAAGGGATACGACATCCAGCAGAAATGGTTTCGGGATTTGTCGGTTACGCATTAAACGAATTTGACCAAGCTTACTAAAAGATAGGTTGGCTCATTAAAATCGACAAGTGGTACGTCACGTCTAGACCTCGATGACAGCTGCGTGTGGCTGTTTTTTCCTCATTTTATAGAAAAAAGTTTCAAAATTATTCTTTCAATGTACAATTCTATCCTAATCAAATATATGCCTTACATATAAACATAGAAATACATATATTACAAAGCAACCTGTTTTTTAGTGACTTTGACTACTGACAGTCAGCTACTGACAGTCGTTCTATCAGGACAGTGTCGTCCATTTTTTGCTAATAGCCTCTCTTTCCAATGTTACCTTCTCCGTCTGATTGTCACATTGTGGGAACTACGCGAGAACTCCAATTTAAATTGCTAAAAGTTAAAAGGTTTTCTGCCGGCTGTCCTATCTTGTTAATTCCCTAATCTTTGGCTGTAGTCTGTACGAAGCTTTAGATATATTTGTTATTTATTTATTTATTTATTTATTTATTTATTTATTTATTTATTTACTTATTTATTATCTTAACTAATGTGTCTTTCTGCTGACTCGACTTAAGTTGTAGTAAAGATGCAGTAATGCAGTAAAAAGTGTGCAAAATATCTTAGAGAAAGTGGGGAGGTTAAGAGTTGTAACAAGAAGAAAGTAACAATAAGTATTTAATAATTTAATCCTCATTATTAATAAAATTTTAGTCACTTCAAGAAATACTCAAGTATTATTTTGGAATTCCTTCCTCAGCTCTTGCTTCTAATATTTCTGTTCTTATATCTGGTCGTCATGATGTTCATGAAATGGATTATGTATTCTGGAGAACTTGATGGATGGGGTGAGTAATGTTATGAAAAATAATTTTACCAGTGTGTTAAAAAAATTATAAGTAAAGAAACATTCATTATTAAGCATCATCCATCTCATTTTATTGCCATTTATGTTAATTGTCTCTTCACTTAAATATATTCTGGGATTTGCAGTTTATGACGACGTTAATAAACATGGGACCTCTTGTGCACCTTCAGTCCTCATTTACTTTATCAATATGATGCTGATGGGTGAAACAGAGCCTAGCGAAGGGTGCGATATGTATATGTACACTGGGCAGCACATACTTCAGCAAGTTCTTGTTTTCGGAGCCCTTATCTGCATCCCAGTCATGTTGTTAGGCAAACCATTGCATATAATGTTCACACGAAAGAACAATAAGAGTCACAAGCCAGTAAATGTAAGTAAAATATTCTAGCATAGTTAACAACTGCAGTTTGTAATATCCTGATTTTTCAGAATAAGAGCAATGGAGATATTAACCAAGGCATGGAATTGGATGAAGTTCTTGAGTCTCACCCAGAACAAAACAATGCAACTCACTCTAGTGAGGAAGAAGAAGAAGAAGCAATAAGTGAAGTTTTCATTCACCAGGCTATTCATACAATTGAATATACTCTCAGTACAATATCCCACACCGCATCTTATTTGCGTCTGTGGGCTTTGTCGCTTGCCCATGCACGTAAGTTTGCTTAATAAAATAGGTTGCTAATGCTCCAAAAATCATACTTACAATTAGTTATTGCAAATGTTTTGTAAGCATCATGCTTTTTGTATTTCTTCACTGCAATTTATGTTGAAAATATTAAGCTATTTCTTTCTATTTTAGAACTTTCGGAGGTGTTATGGAGTTTGGTGTTCCACTTCGGATTGGCAGGCAACGGCTATATAGGTGCTATCTTAGTTTTTGTATTTTTTGCACCTTGGGCAGCGGGCACTGTTGCCGTTTTAGTTCTCATGGAAGGTTTGTCTGCATTTTTGCATACCCTTCGTCTTCACTGGGTAGAATTTATGAGTAAATTCTACAGTGGACTTGGTTATATTTTCCAGCCATTTAGTTTCAAACGTATCTTAGAAGGAGAAGAAGAGGACAATTAAATTGTTTATTTTATTTCTTTTATTCAATATGTACCATATATAAATAAATAGCATAGTGAAAATTGTTACTGTCGAATTTTATTTTTACTCTCACTAAAAGTTCATACATCAGTAATTTATGAGAGTAGTTATTTTAGATTTTATCCTTGCCTGGTGGATCAAGGATTAATCTAACCTAACATAAAAATCAAGTCAAACATGTAGTAAGACAATATAAATAACGAAATACGAAAAAATACGAAATATTTCCCCAGCATCATAAGTGAAAAAAATAAAAGTACTCTTATTTAGTGTTGCCCTATCAAAAAACTGTACATGCTTCCAATATGTGTGTGGAAATTGTCAAGAATTTATTAACATACTTGCTAAACCATAGCACATTACAAATTCATGCATCGTCATAAATCTGGACTGGAACAGTATCTTCAGAAAACCGGATATGAAGTGGTACTTTTAATAAGGAAGGATCAATCTACATTAAAACTGAAAAAGCTCAAAGAATATCAACAGTAGCAGTGTGGCATGTGGAATTGGTGGTTTTGTGTGTCATTAATTTAACACTGTATTAAACAGTAAAATAATAAATTTTCTCTCATTCACCATAGGAGATAAAGGCATTTTCAATTATAGCAGCAAAGCATCATATTTGCATAATTCATAGCTCGATAAATACCATTAAAAATAAAGGTAAGATAATTGAAAATTTTACTGGGCGGAAGTGGAGCACCTCCCAGCACTTTGATAGCCCAGGCTTAACTGTAATATACTAAACTTAAGAATTTCAGGTTGAATAAGTAGGTCGGCGTCATGGCATGTCTTTTTTCAGAGAATTTGAAAACGGTTCCATATAAAGCAAGGGAATTCAAAGTCGTGGATGCTCACTATAAGTACATATTAAAAGTCCATAAGGTAGTGTTCTCAAGCCACTTGTTTTTTATTCACTCCATGCATCGCAACCCTAATGATCGGGTGGTGAGATTTATAATTGTTTGCCAGCATTCTACGTAGAGATACATAAGCTTTTGGTGAAAAAAGAAAAAAAAAGTAAGCAATGAATTCTGAAAAAAGGAAAAGCGTATTTAAGTGTTCCGTGGTGAATTGTGATAATACTAACTCTAATTCGGCATTTGAGTTTTATTCATTTCACACATCAAATCCATTATTTCCACATAAAGGAGCGAGATGTCAGACACGATTACATTCAGGCAAGAATAAGTTTAAATGAATTCTGTATTATTTGAAACTTTTATCCGATGTCGTATTATAATATACAGGGTGTAATCAGTTTCATGTCATTAAAAAAAACTGGTAATGGGGACCGACTAGACAAACAAAAAACCTTTATGACTTTTCCCTCTAGGGGCACTTTGAAAAACACTGATCTAGGTTAACATATTTAATATTATGGTAGGCAACTATTGAGAACCACTGCTTTTCTTGGTCGATGGACTTGTACTTCTCAATTATACAACTTTTAAATTGTCATAAAAAAGTGCTGGCCGGCACACGCGGTGTCAAAGGATCATCGACCGCCTTTGATGTACCGCCTCAACTGAACTGAGGCAAGTATAAAGAGGTAAATAATTCGTTCTCTCTTCGTGCACAATTGCAAGCAAATAATGGCCATAGGGGTTTAACAGAGCATTTCTTTACACGTGTGTTTTTTAATTTGGAACAAAATATTGGACTGTTTATAATTTAGAAAATTTAATTGTGGTTTATTAACATTTGTAACATAAATGAGTGTCCTGGGTTAAAAGCTTACTACCTACCTAAATGATTCAAAATCTCTGCATCTGTATCAATACACAGTTCGGTACGTCGAATTAACTACATACGCACTTCGTTCAACACTAAACATTAAACTATCAACTAACGTTGTCAATAAAGAAAAATAAAATAAAAACTTGGTACAAAAGCCAAAAAGGAATACAGAACGAACAAGTAAGTTGTGTCTGTACGTAATCAAGAATTTGACAACTTGAACGGTAAGTCAATTAAAAAATCTTAACTATAAATTCGGTTTTCAAGTTAGGCGAGTCGCAGTTAGAAATATGTGACACTGTTAAAAATTTAGGAATCTTGTTTGATTCACAACTATCGTTTACGAAGCATGTTTCAAAAATAATAAGTCAGTCTTACTTGAAACTTAGACATCTCTACCAATTCAAAGACATACTGCAAACTAGGATTAAAGTACAACTTGTAGAAACCTTAGTTTTGTCGATTTTTAACTATGGAGACTGTTTATATGGTCCGTGTTTGAATGTAGTGGATAAAAGGAGACTTCAAGTCATTCAAAACTGTTGTGTAAGATTTGCATGTAAAGTGCCAGTTAGAGAGCACATAACTCCCTATTATAAGGAGTTAAAGATGTTACGGCTGGACGAACGTCGATTTATTCACTACTCTTGCCTAATAAAAAAAATAATGGATACCCAAAATCCCAGTTATTTGTATAATAAAATAGAATTTAGACATAATGCCCATAGCAGAGTTATACGGAACTCTAATGATATCAGTATACCTAGGCACACCACTGCTGCATTTGAAACATCATTTTCATATCTAATTTCTTATATATATAATCTGCTATCACCAGAGGCATTTCAGACAAGCCTTGCATCCTTTAAAGAAAAATTAAAAAATAAATTGCTATGTAATGATTTGAGCTGTATGGTTATTCAAAAATTCTAATTCTTTATTTGCTTTCTGTTATGAAAATTTTAATTACTACTATGTTAGGGTGAGGTTTATATATCAGTTTTCTGTATCTTGTCCTTTTGTATGTTTGTATTATATTGATACTGTATAATAAATTTATTTATTATTATTATTATTATTATTAAATACACAATGACGCGAAATTCAAAAATAACAAAAACAACGAACGGCGAGTTGGAAGTGTGTACATAACGAAACGCCCACAGTAACTAAAATATTGCACAAAGGAGAGTTAGAGTATAGTTTTCTTCAGATCAGATCTAGATCTAAACCTACCTCAATATTCCAGCAGTTCTCAAAAAAATTTATTGAAAATTTGCGAAATTTTTGTGTTTTTTTTTCTCTCCAAAACTATGAGCTTTAGACCCCATGTTATATAAGGTTTTTTTGTTTGTCTTGTCGTTCCCTACCACCAGTTTTTTTTAATGACATGAAACTAATTACACCCTGTATAATAATTAAATTTCAACAGACTTTGACATTTTATTTTAGTTGCGAATATAGAACTTTATATAATCTATCCAGTTTAAAACTGAAGTATTTCTGAGACCTGTTTACACAGCCACACGCCACAGAATCATAAACTTATTTTGGGCACACGCAATGTAGTTAGGATTTGAATTGAACACTGTTCAAGTCAAATCTTCATTGGACTGAAGTTATCCGCACAAATCCATCCACACTTTATGACACATGGTAAATCCAAATTGAGATAGATCAACCAGCTTAGCAGTTCTGACCACTGGCCTGTACGAAGAAATGCGCATGCACGTTGGATATACGACTGTGCTCTGTAGAATTGCAAGCAACTTCGTGCAATCCTTGCCAGGCCATAGGAGGCTCTTACAACTGTTTAAATTAAAAATATTTTTGATTTCTCTAGTTATTCGGTTTCAAAATTTGTCAAAATAAAATTATATTTTTAAGAAAAAGCTTTTATTTTAAAAAACACCTGTAAACCAAAAGCTTGGGGATGGTCATATACACTATTGCATAGTTACTTTTTGCTCAATTAACCGCCCCCAAAGCTTTTGGTTTCCAGGTGTATGAATTTAAAAAAATAATTTTTTACTTTTTAGTACAGTACAAAAGATTTTGGCGGTATTTAAACTTTGGTTATGCAACAAAAAAAAAATTCAATTTGTTGCACTCCTAATCAACCACACTGTATATCCTGTGTGTAGAATCAGGTCATGCCTATCATAAAAATGCATTGTCATCGAAACTGAATCAACATGTAAAATTTCAATTCCGTAGGATAAGAGGAAGTGGTTCTAATTCAGCTTGCAAGATTTGACCTAAACAAACTAACACACTAACATTGCAAGTTAAATAAAAGCTTTTAAAAATGTGATCCGCCATCTTGAGACGTCCGCCATATTGGATTTAAAATTACGTCACATAATTTGTCATATTTTACTCGTCAAACCCTTTCATTTGATACTGTTACATCACTACTTGGCCCTAGAAAAATTAACAATGATATCACCAGTTAAGGCGATAACCAAAGGGAATTCAACCAACACACAAGTAGCGACGGGGAACGGCTAGCTGATCTGGTGCGTGGCTGGGATTTCGTGGGTTCAATTAATATATATTTTTTTAAATCAGCCAGAGGTTGAACCAATATCTTTGTGATATCTTACTAAGCCAGTTTGTTCCAACACTCAGAGGTAGCTTAAAATGATGTAAATATTACGGGCGCCATCCACAGAAAAATTTAAGAGTTACTCTACCCCTGTGATGGTGAAACCAACCGCCGTGGAAAGATTTTATCTTATGGTGGACAGACAAACAGAAAAAATGAAAAATTGAATTTTACGATAAAAGATACTTATTTATTAATAACTTTAGAAAAATCATCAGTATATGAGAAAGTCTACGA
The DNA here is from genome assembly GCA_963583905.1 of Stenurella melanura. NCBI lineage: Eukaryota > Metazoa > Arthropoda > Insecta > Coleoptera > Cerambycidae > Stenurella > Stenurella melanura. The sequence goes on along the minus strand of OY757317.1, from coordinate 64,243,775 downwards.
ATTTAATCAATATAAAAATATAAGATAATGTTATCAATTATCAAATAAAAATATTAAGTAATATTATCACAATTTCCAAAAGAAAATATTTATAGCTTAATTAACTTATAATTAATAGAAAAGAAATACTTTATGCAATAAAAGTTATACAATAAATGTTACCCAAAAAAAAATCAATGAAATTCTCAGAATCTCACTAATCCTCCTGACGATGGATAGATAGTGGATGAAGGCTCCTGGTGAGTTCCGGTAGCTTTTCCTAACAGCCTCTCCGAACACAGACGGCCCCTCGACGTGGTTTGACGTCTTGCTAACCTGTATAACGGCAGGGTTTTGCTGTTGGTTTGGATTGACTGGACTAAACTAGACTTGACTAAACGAAATTTGACTAGACTATGAATGCTGAACTTGACTAAAATGTGTTTGACTGGACTATCTGTCTTATGAAATCTAGCAGGCATTTAACTATCAAACGAAAGTGATTTTCCTTGTAGGCGAGTCTGCCTGGGATTTTTCCCAAAAATTTTATATACCATTTGAGTTAGCCACGAATTTTCCTAAACCGCGAGCTTCATGGTCAAATAATTGTTTAAACATATTTTTTTTCGTTTTTATTTAATAAAATGAAAACGCTTTGACGGATCTGAAAAAATCTTAATACAATCGAAAGATATTTTCAGTACGCGTCGTTGGGTGCCAGGCACAACTCATTTTGTCAACCCGTTCATTTGTTATAGTCAAAATAAAATTCATAATTAACAAATTGATTATTCCTAAACTAATGAGGTCAGAATATTGTTTTTTTTTTCAAAATATATACCTTTTATACCAAAGAATATACCGTATTTTTTTTGGCCCAATCAATACTTTTTAATTGTTTAAACAATTGACATAATTTGTTAATTATCAAATAACTTTATTTTCGATAGTTTCAAACCAACTTTAAACGATAAATATTGATGTCGGGCACAACCCCCATAGAAGTCTGCACGAATGCAACTTTTTGCTTTTGTTTATTTAAAGTTTAAATTAATTTTGCAAATTACCCAATAATTAAGAAATAGGTGCTGCGACATATGGATATATCTATTATTCGATCGGAGCCTCCGTGTTCTACGAGAGCTGTTAGCAAAAACTGGAATACAAAAAGAGTTAAATGGTTGAAACATAAAAATATAATAAATGTGTACATTCCTAAATTTAAACAGATTACCTACGATAATTTATGTCTGGGGTTTTAGTTATTAGAGTATGGTAAATACCTGTACATATTTCTCAAAAATTCATTTTGTTTACTAGAATTTAATAAAATTACTTAAAGTTGCCAGGTGTATGCAACAATAACTATATCAAGGGGGTTGTGAAGAGAAAGGTAATCCGCCATCTTGGGACGTCCGCCATGTTGGAATATTAGAACGATAATAGATATACTATATTACATTTTCACCGGACTTATGCACATGTGCCAAGTTTCAAAGCTCTAGCTTAATTAGAACTAGTCGAAATTTTGAATGCAAGATTTGACCTAAACAAACTAACATAGCAAGCTAAATAAAGGCTTGTAAAAAAATTATTTAATCATGTAATTTTAGGCAAGGGTTCGCTTTGTCTTGATAAAGGTTGAGAATGTTCTTGCTTTCCATACAAAGAAAGGCCATACGTATTATAACAGGGCTTAAGTTTAAAGATGACTGCAGAGAACAGTTCAAAATACTAAACATAGTAACAGTACCATGTATAGAGTATATCAAACTTATAGCATTCTGAGTTGTAAAAGCATCCAGCCGAGCTACGAAATACCGTCGACCTTTTGCACTATCGGCGTGGGGACAATTACTACGACCTCTGTCATTAATCTGTGTGCTTCCTATCGTTTCATTTTAATGCAGCTGTGTGACAAAGATAGAGCCGTACAACACTGTCGAATGTTTGGCTTGCACAAGGATCATTTAAGAACGCTCTTCCCACGGTTAACAAAAGGACAAACAGGCATAAATCACTTTGGAGTTAAACTTTTTAATAATCGTCCCCCCAAAATTAGAGAGCTACCCATGAATAAATTCAGAGCTACAATTAAAATGTTCTTCATCAGTAAGGATCATTTTGACCTATGTAAATACTTGTATATGTATGTTAACATGAATAAATGTATTTTATTGTATCACATATTTTATGGCGTTACTTGAAAATAAAGCATGTTTATTATTATTATTATTATTATCATCGATATTAGGTGGTAGGAGTTAATACCGAGCGAGGGTGAAATTTAGTTTCATAATTTTTGGTGGCCATTTTTTAAAGTTGGATCATATGCTTGTATTTATTACTTTTAAATCTACCAGACAATATTCAATGGAAATTGTAATTTTGCTTTTGTTATAGTTTACTTAAAAATCCCTGGTATCATAATATGACCTCTCTTTTCAATGTGACTTTGTTAATTAATTATCAAGTACTAGGCCAAAACAACAAGCTTTAATCTAAGCAATACTTAACTTTAGAAAAAAAAATCATTTTTATTTCCAAATTATCAGTATTTTATTTTTTATTATTTGTGAATTCAGAATCGACAGCCACATAAAAATCCGAATGTAAACTAAATGTTATCAAGATTGATGGAATGAAAAAAATACAATTCAATCGATGTTCATAAATAAATCAGTTAAAGTGAAATACATATGTTGTGTTACAGTTATAACACAATATGATTGATTAAATGGTTACAACATATTGTTTTTTCGAGTACCTTCTCTTATCATTTGTGTACTGATTTCATTTAAAGTCGTCTTTAAGTGCACAATTTTTTTTAAAACCATGCAACGATTTATTACCGGAGCTAAGTCACAATCAGTTGTGGTTCGGTAAGCTGCGGTGAATTAAAAGAATAATTTCGCGGTAACAGTTTTTAGAAGGTATTCAATTTTTACATAACTACTTAACTAATTACAATATAGTTTGCACAAAATACTTATAGTTTTAGGTAAAGAACTACAATCATAGTTATTAACATACTTGGTAATTGTTGTAAAAAAGAGCTTCCATTATTATTTCAATACACTTTTTCCCATTCTTTTGGATCTTTAGCTTTGTTTTCTTATTAACATAAAACAAAACCTTGTAACCGGTCCCATGATTTATTTAATAGAAAGCGACGCCCATGTAAATATTCATTTTAATTTTAATAAGTTACATATAATAACTTTTATTGCGGTTTGTTGTTTAATAGTTTTATGTGGTGGATTTTGTTGCATTTTAGTAGATGCATATTTTTTGTAATAATACATTTTGACTTTATACAGTTTAATCTTTGGAACCCTTCTGAAGAAGCTGACAGCATGATCAGCGAAACGTCAAGTCAAGTTCGACGACCGCGGCAAAACCCGGAAGAAACTACTTCATAAGATAAATTATGTCTCTATTTACATCTCGGTATTCTTTTATTTTACGCAAGTACTCGTGTCGATCATCAATGATGTGTGCTGATTCCATAACTACCAATCTTTTGTCCAGTTTTTTGTACCTAAAACCATAATCGAGCAAGAAGTTTCGCAAAGTATCTAATGATTTATAGTTATAATCTGGATAGACGTGTAACTTATCCCTAATCATTTCTAATGTGGGCACCTTCTGTTTATTGTAAAAGCCATACACAAATCGACGAATGACATCTTTGGACGCGTTATCAAATTTTTTAAGTTTTTGTCCAACTCTTTACCATTTAATAGAATGATCAACTACATCCCCGGCTCTAATAGGCTTATAAATTGTAGTAAGGCTAAATTTGGTTAAACACAAATCCTCTTCACAGTTTGATTATATGAAAAATCAATATTTTCGCCTTTTAAACATGAGTAAATATTCAAAATAACCCTTTGAGTTTGAATGTGTAAGTCTTTATTTTCAAATTACGCTTGTATAGGCTCTGTATCAAAATCGTCCGTTTCGTTGTCACTACTATCGAAAGACCGGCAAAATGCCATTTTAACCAATTAATTGTAAAAAATCACTCAAGCATAGTAACGAAATTAATAATTTGTTCAAATATTCACTAGAATTAAGTAATTTATAACGCTGCCTGGCTGTACTGCACTGCCTCGTACAGATCATACGCTAGGTTACAGATCAAATTCGCTAAGCATCTAATCCCACCTATATTTCTATGTGACAGACTGGATCAAGTCCAAGTGGACTGTAGACGAGGAGTGATGAATATAAATCTTTAAAATTCTGTGCTCTCTCATTCAATGTGAAGCGTATTGACAATACCTCATAAGATCCTCTAGTTCCGTGCTGTTCCAATTGAGTTCGTAAATACTATACTGAAATGCCAGATATCTCGTATTATTAAAATCGCCATCAAATCAAATCAAATCAAATCATTTTATTGGTGCTGTTAACATGAAGATGTTTTACACAAGTCAGTTTGTAATATGACAAAACAATAATATATACATATATATATAAAATACGTGTCACGATTATTCCATAAAATACACTAATGCTTACGATAATTATTACATTAAATATCACGAATATCACATGTCTGAAACGTCACAATTTAAAAATTCGTTTATGTTATAAAATGCATTTTTGACTAAGAAATTTTTTATTATTTGTTTGTATTTCAACTCTGGGAGGTTTCTTATGTATACCGGGATTTTATTAAAGAATATTGGGCCATAATAATTGTACCCAGTATCACTGGATTTTAACCTATTATATTTAATTTTTATGTTTTGTTCGTTGCGAGTATTGTGTTTATTATTGTCTCCCTTTTTTTCGAACAAGTGTACATTTTTATGGACGAACATTAAACATGTGTATATATACAATGAAGGAAATGTTAGAAGTTTGAGTTGAATAAATTTTTGTTTAACCTCGTCTCTGTAGCCCAAGTTGGTGATTATTCTAATTGATTTTCTTTGCAAACCAAATATTCTAGTGGATTGTGGTGCGTGGCCCCAGCTTATCAGACCATACGCCATTTGTGATACAATTAATGAATGGTATGCTATTATTAAAATATTTATGGGTACGATATTGTTCAGCATTCTTAGGACAAATATGTTTTTGCTCATTTTATTTGCCAGAAATTCTATATGGTGGCCCCAGTTTAATTTGGGATCAAGATAAACGCCGAGAAATTTAACTTTATCTGGGTTATTATAGTTCTCTAATGGTCTGTGAGTAAAAATCATATCTACTGTTTTGTTTTCATTTAAGGATAATTTATTACTAGAGAACCAAGTGACGGCATTTTTATGTGCGTCCTCCATAAGCTGCTGAACTACTCTTAAATTAATGTCTGATCTTAGTAATGTGGTGTCATCTGCAAATAATACCAGGTTAGCGTCTGTTACGGACCGTTTAAGGTCATTTATGTAAATTAGGAATAAGGTTGGGCCCAAGACGGACCCCTGCGGCACACCACTCTTCACCTCCATAAGCTTGGAGTTTCTATGATTTACACTGGTGTATTGCTTACGGTTTGATAAATAAGACATTATGAGTTTACAACTGGTTTCGTCAACGTTCAGGTACTTTAATTTTTCTATTAGCAAATGGTGTGAGACACAGTCAAAGGCTTTTTGAAGATCACAAAAGGTAATCCCAACATACTCTTTTTTTTCTTGACCTTCTATAATTTTTTTGGTAAGTTCATATATTGCATCGTTTGTTGACTTTTTGGTACGAAATCCGAACTGATTTTCGTCGAACATGTCATTTGTTTCAAAATGATTTGTCATTTGATATTTTAAAATGTTTTCAAATATTTTTGAGATTATTGGTACTATTGATATAGGTCGGAAATTATTATGGTCAAGAGATGACCCGCCTTTATGAATTGGGATAACTTTTGTGATCTTAAGAATGTCAGGGTAAATTCCAGAGCTTATGCATTGATTAAAAAGAACAACTAACGGATTTAGTATTACATTTTTTACATTTTTTAATATGTTGACATTCATAGTATAGTGATCCTTACTGTTTTTATTTTTTAAATTATTTATAGCATCCCTCACAGCGTTATGTCCAATCCTTTCAAACCTAAAATTGGGGTAATTTGCATTTTTTATTAGATAGTCTAAATAATTGTTTGGATTTTGTAAATTTTTTGTTATGCTTTCACTCACATTCACAAAATATTTGTTTTGTTCTTCGACATCAACCTCTAATGATAGAGACCTCCTTTTACTCTGTCTGTTTTTATTTATAATGTCCCAATACACCTTTGAAGATTTGCCATTTTGATTTATAAGTAGGTTGTAATATTTATTTTTTGCACTTTTTATTTGTTTTCTGTAATAGGCTTTATAAGATTTTATATGTTCTTTTAACTCTATATTTGGATTATTTTGATATAGCTCTGATAATAAACATAGATTCTCTCTTTTTATATGTAAATCATTTGTGAACCACTTGTCTTTAGTTCGTTTCTTTTTATTATTTATTTTCTTTTCTACCAATGGGAAAGCTATTTCTATGTTTTCCTGTAAAATATTCATAAAGCGCTCCCATTTTACATTTAAATTAATTGAATCATTGCTCGCAAAACTCCAATCAGTATTTTCTAGTCTGTTGTATAATAAAAGCATACCTTCCTCAGTGACTTCCCTTATTTTAAATGTATCTTTAGATCTTGTATTCTCTGTAATTTTGAATGAAATAGTTACTGCTTTATGATCTGATAAACCGGGGTCAAACACCTCCTCTTTATGATCATCAAAGTTTACAAGTATATTATCGATACAATTTTGTTGTCTTGTATTTTTGGTGATGGTATGCTTGAAAGAAAAGGAGGTAAATAAATCTTTAAAGTCATTTGTTCGCTTTTCGCTTGAATTGAATTTGATATTAAAATCCCCGTTTATTACTATGTCCCTAGCTGAAGTACTTACTTTATTTAAAAGAGTATTAAAATTTGTTAAAAAAAGGTTGAAGTCCCCCAAAGGTGATCTGTATATTGTTATAATTATAAGATTTAAGTCATGACATTCAATGGCAACTATTTCACAGTGGACCTCCACTGAGAGGTGGTTTAAAGTTTCACATGGAATAAAGTTATGACATTCATTTTTACTTAATATTACTACCCCACCATGTAAGGCATTTGATCTGCAATAACTTGCAACTACAGTATACTTATCCACAGTTAAATTTTGCATCTCATATTGATTGAGAAAATGTTCTGAGAAACATAAGACGTCAAATTTGTTTTCACTGTCACTTAAGAACGCTTCCAACTCATGCACCTTATTTCTTATTGACTGAATGTTTAAATGTAACACTTGCAGATCATTTGAGTTAATTTCTGTTCCTTTGTCCATTGGTTCCGTTTGTGTTGTAAATATATCGGTAATTTTTGTTTCCATACTGTCTTGGTTGCAGTTTGTTGAAGTTTCGAAAAAGCTGCTTCCGACGAGGAGAATATTCTGAGATTTCTATGCCATTGGGCCACATCTCAGAATTTAATAAAGTGTTCTTTATGTCGGCGTTTACTGCGACTTTAAATGTATTAAATGTTCCTTGGCTGTTTTTGACTTGTGTACATATAAAGTTTTCATCGGGGCATTTTGTGTTTAGATAATCCTGCAGATTTTCTGCGGTGTATGTTGTTTTGTATTTTGACAAAAATAACCATACTTTTTCTTTTGCTACCATATCCATATTATTTTTGTCTGATCCTATGATTTTATTGTTAGGCTTTGTATTTTCCCTTGTCGATACTTCCGTATTGTTTATGTTTGATCCTACAATTTTTTTACCTAACTTCCTAATTCCCTTGTAAGTATTATTCCCTTTAAGGTTTTCAGTTTGTTTAGTATTTGCAGGTTCCGTGTTGTTTATAAGCTGTTGAATATCATTCATTTGTATCTTTGCTTGAGCCTCTGAAATAGCTGTAGCTACGTTTTCTTGGGTAATATGTTCAGTCATGTGTTTTGTTTTAGAACCGCTGGGAATTTCCTTATTGCTATCTTTCAATTTGATAGCATATTTGTTTTTTTCATTTTTGTTTTTGTTCTCAAGTATATCTATGATTTTTTGTTTGTCACTTATCATTGTATCTTTGTCATCAATTAGTTTTTTGTATAATACAATCTGCTTTGATAAACTAACTTTTTCGTAAATTATTGGTTTGCACTCACTGCATAAAAATAATAATACTCGGTTTTTCAATGAAAAAACTCTTGTCTCAGTTGCTGATATATTGGCACAAGCCCCACAAAATCCATTTTCACAGATTTCACATACTGCAGGCGTATCTGAACTTTCTTCCTTACATTGGAAACACGAGCACATATTAGACATGTTTCTCACTTGAGAGATGAGACTATACTATACCATCTTGAATGTCAGCATTGAAATCTTTCACATAATGAAGTAGGATGGGAAAAACAGTCTTCGACTATTAATTGAAGCTTTTTATATAATTGCTGAACATTCTATAGGATATTGAAGAAGAATATTTAATATTTAATCATCCCCCGATGATGGTGGAAACTTCACTAAGTAACCCGGAATGTCTTTTAAAATTCGTGTATTTTTTTCAAGTGAATATTTTTTTATCAATTACTCACCACCTATTGAATATATACGATTGACATACGTTCTCATTAGTGGAGGTCCAGAGGCAGACATTCTAAACCTGCCAGCCTTGACACTAGAAATGACAAACAAATATTAAACTAATTTCTGTTATCGATTAATTACCGCTTAGTAATTACAAAAATACGGCATACATCCCGGTTAGTGGAGATCCAGAGGTTGCCATTTTGAACCTGCAAGGTCTACTTTTAAGACCACGCTCTAAGATGAAGAATTAATCATGTCTCGAGCTGATACAAGCGTCAGCTATATGGTAGAAACCAACGCCTCAAATTTTTTTATGACATTTGCCCCAAATATTAAAATTCTATGACCAATAATTTCCACATACTAGAGTGCAAATCTAATCAAGATATTTCCTTTAAAGTGACTTGAATGAAAAATCTGGATGTGAAAGTACTGATTCCTTAGGCAGCGGTTTTTTAGTTCAACTCTAAGAAGTTCAAATTTAGATACTTCATATAAGTATATGAGCTGGCTTGATACTTAGACACAGTGCATGGTAATGATATAAGTTATAGCCAATTAAACAAGGATTCTTTTAACTTCCACATTAACGTAGTGGAATTGAGTGAAAAAAGAAGAATGACAATTCTTCTTTTTTCATTGTATGTATGTAATTAGGAAATACCTTGTTTATATGCAGTATAAATAAATAAATTAAAATAATAATAATAATGAGGGCTGAAGGACCGCGGTCAATTGCCCTTTGATTAATCGATTAATCAATAAAGATCATTATTGTTATTAATAATGAAAAGTCAGCCAGAAATCCGACTTGCACCTGATACATAAGAGTACTCTTGGGAAAACATTGTCTGCTGAAGAAGGAACTTGCAGGTTCAAACTTCAAAATAGGTCTTTCTGATACACATTATAGGGATATTAGATCCACGCCAGGAAGCATTATGTTTTGTGGAAACAATAGCAGCAGCAATAGAGTGAAGCTCAGAAGCAGATTAATTATATTATGGTCGGAACTCGGTGGAGATCATTAATAATGTTCTGTAAAACTTTACTTGAAGCTGACTGTAACTGATAATGTGACTTTGTCTTGTTTTAAATACCCTGGAGTAAGCTTTCGTTCAGACTCAACGTGTGCTAAATAGGAAAATATATCTAATTTTATAAAAAAAAGTAAAGAAAATCATCTTCGCAGAATTACCCCCAGAAATTCATTTTAAGTGAATACAGAGGGGTACTTCAATACATTCATGAGAAATTTCTGCTAATCAAATCAAATCAAATAATCTTTATTTCAAGGTAAAGTGTACAAACAACAATAAAATGAAATAGACGTCAAACGACTGATATTTATGTACCTAATAACTAACAAAATTACAAAATAATCAATATATTACAAAAATGTACATGGAGACTAATTAGGGCTAGCATATATTTATATATGTATATTTCTCTATTTGCAGATATGAAGATTATTCTCTATACCCAAAATACTCATATATATTATACAGTTCCATTTCAATTAAGAGCTTATGTATTTTTTTCTTAAATCCTTGTAGTGTATTTGTTTGCTTAATGTGTAGCGGAAGATTGTTGAAAAATTTTATGCAACTATAATGCGCACCCTTTTCTGTGACTGTAAGGCGATGCTGAGGATAAATGTAATCTACAGTTCGTGTGTTGTGTTGATGATGGGATACGCAGCCTTTGAATGTTGTATCTTTATTTTTAAAGAAAAATATTATACATTCCTGAATGTAAATACCATAAAATGTTAACATATTGTTTGCTCTGAATTTACCTCTACAAGTTTCCACAAAACCCAGCTTAAACATAATCCTTAACACTCTTTTCTGTATAATGAAAATTCTGTTAACATTGCTTGCATTTCCATAGAAAATTACTCCATAGCGCATACACGATTCAAAGTTTGCATAATAAACTGTTTTTAATGTTTGGGGGTTTACGTACCTCGATATGAGTCTAATACTATGAGAAGCTTTACCTATTTTTTTGCATACATTGTTTACATTTTCTTGCCAGGAAAGAGTGTCATCTATATACATACCCAGAAATTTAGTATTATCATTCAATGTTAATTTGGAGTCGTTAATTGTTATTTTATTTGAGCGGTTATAACCTGCGTGACATGGTACGAACAAGACTGCGTTTGTTTTCTCACGATTTAATATTAACTTGTTGGCTTGAAAGTAATTTTCTGCATCTAACATTAATTTATTGGAATGAGTTATTATACATGGCAGTGTTTGAGCAAATATTAGAAAATTTGTATCATCTGCATAGTTTGTCATACAGCAATTTATAGAATTTATACTTTTGGCTAAGCTGTTTATAAAAATAATAAAACTCCCTTGCGGTATGCCTAGCTTAATAGACATTATGTCAGATTTTATTTCCTCCCCTTGAGCATTAATAGCAACTCTTTGTTTGCGGTTTGCAGGGTATGAGCTGAACCACTGCAAAGCAATTCCCCGTACACCATATTTTTCAAGCTTTCGTATAATGCCTCATGATTTTAAACAGTCATATGCTTTTGAGAGATCTAAGAATAAGCCTAATGCTACATTTTTCTCCTCTAGTGCTTCAAGTATTTTCTGGGTAAACTGAAATATCGCTGTTTGCGTTGATTGCCCTTTAAGGTAGGCATGCTGTGTATCGTTTATTATATTATTATTGAGAAAAAATTCGTTGACACATTAACGACTCAAATATTTTTGAAAAAGATGGTAGAATACTGATCTATAGTTTTCAAATAATGACGTGTACTACCTTTCGTATGCAGTGGTTTAATTACTGCCACTTTTAATTTATCAGGAAATACTCCGAATCTTAAAGAATTATTTATTATATGATACAGAGGATCAATAATTGCAAATATGCAAACTTTTATAATAGCAGTAGGAATCCCATCATCACCACAACTCATTTTATTTTTTAGTTTTGATACAATGTCAATTATTTCCTTCTTGCTCACTGGTTTGACAAACATAGACTTATTGTTTTCCCTTATATCCTCAATATATGGAAGATCTTTAAAATGTGCAGTTAATTGCGGTGCAATGTTTATTAAGTACTCGTTAAAATCATTAGAAATTACCTCAGAATCTCCATTTAATTTTGTATCTTTGTTTACATTGTCTTGACCTTTTATTTATTTTACGATGTTCCACACACATTTAGTTTTGTTATTTGAACCTTCTAACCTAGACTGAAATTGTTTTGTTTTAAATTCACCCAGTGGCGGCTCGTGATATTGTCTGCAGTGGAGGCTTGATATCCTGAAAGACAACTGATGTGCAATATGACTACAATTTGTACATTTCCCCACCACCCCTGAGGTATTACAACGGCGCGTTACATTTTTTTGCCGTGGGTTGTTCGCCAGGATACCGATTCACGACTTGAGAGAATAGAACTAATAAAAGAATAGAATGAAAAGGAAATAGAAAATATGATGAGATGAAAAAATCATTCTCATGAAATTCTCGTTCCTACGACTCGAGTATCGGTATCCAAAGGAGTCCTACTATCCCACTTGTAATTAAATTATATAACTTTTAATAAAAATAAAAATAGTTTTGGTAAAAAAATTAAAGTGTTTTTCTACAAACAAAAAATTGTATTCATTATCACTGCCAGGCGTGTAAAATTAAGTTTTAATTGAAATTAAAATAGTTTTGAGAAAGAAGTTATATAAAAAAAAATATAACCGCGGAACTCTATATTATGGAGAATTATAAAAAATATTTCCTAAAAAATAAATAACACAAATAAATATTTTTTCTAAAATAACAACTACCTATATTAATCTCTGCTTTAAAGCCTGAATATTTTTATAAATGAGTGGTAACCTGCGATTTTTGGAACTAGCAAAATGGTTGATTATTTCATCATAAAATGAATCGCGTTTCCTCAATTCTGACAAAAAACGTTTTTTTATTGAAATAAGCGATACATTTGAAAGGCGGTCTTGACTCATTTTGTTTCTAGTAAAAATGTTTTTATGCGTTTAAGTGCTGAAAATGATCATTCTACAGAAGCTTACCGGAATTGTCTCAAAAAATAGTGGCGTTATTCAAAAAGTTCTCTAATTTTGGGTCATAAGTTTTTAAAAAATCTACCAGCTCTTTGAAATTTCCTTTATTGCACGATTCTCGTTTTTCGTCATGTCCTCGGAAAGAATTTTCTTGTGAAGATAACTATATAACGGCATCTATTAACCTCTTTAATATTTCCCTATTCTCACGGACCTTTTCGTTAACATTTTCTATTTCTCTCTTATGTGCAGAATCCAAGAAATTTACAATATTTTGTTTACCAAACATTTCGAATTTAATGCAAGATGAAATGTGCTCCTGGGATTTTTCGTGCCTTTCTAAACCTCGCGACAAATTTTGCAAATTATTAAACCCGGCCCTGCCCCAAATTGAGGATTGATCATTAGTAAATAATAAATATCTCCAACAATATAATTTGTTTCTAACTGTTGATGCCGTTAACCACTCGACTTTTTTTATAATTGTTATCACAAAACCCTCTGTTTTGTTTACCACTTTTAAAAACTAACGAAAGCATTGCTGGTGTAGGCCTGGCATTTTATTTTAATTCTTACCTTTTCGTCATAAATAAGAGTAGTAAATCCATTTAATAACAAATAATCCACCAGTTCTGGACAACAAGACATGTTGTTGGGAATATTTTCACCTAGAGCACTTATTTCTAGCCCGCCTATCAAATGTTTTATGTATTTATACGTCAAGTTGTTCTTATAACCGGCTAAACGCAACTGTCAGATGTCAGTTTGTTTTCTTTGTGAATCACCTGACTCTTGAATGACCTGTGCACATGCGCTATAAAGAACTGAGATCTGGAGGCTAGCCTCATACTTGGCTATTCCAAGTGTTGCTATTTTACACAGCGCAAAGAAATTCAAGGTCATTCATGTTATAAGTAAATGCGGTAAAGTTGGAAGCTATTTCGTATTAGCCTCCAGCGAACCGCAGTGTTCATTCAGTAAAAGACCGGCCGACCGGGAAATATGCATACAAAGACTATCCGGACTGTAACGTTATAGGTATGTTTGCGGAAAGGAAATGCAAAAATGTTATATATAAACTGAAAATTAATTAATGAATAATAGACAATAAAAAATATTGAAAATTGAGATATACCTAATAGAAATTTCTTAAGATATTACTTTTGAAGATATGGTGGTTCTTCCAAGGGGAGGCTCAGCCTCCCCTGCCTCCCCTGACGAGCCGCCACTGAATTCACCCAATAGTTTGTTGTATTTCTTTTTAATATCTCTATACTGATCCTTGTACCTGGCATCTACACTACTTGCAGCATATAGAATATCGAGTTGGTTCTTGCATTCTTTAATCTCTGGGTTTGTTATTGCTGAGGGCTTTTGATTCTTCCAATTATTTGTACAGACTTTTTTTTATTGGGAAACTAATGTTAAAATGTCTTGTAAAAATTTCCATAAACTTATCCCATGACTCATTTACATTTGACTGACTAATATTATATACAGCATCCCAGCTTTCACTTGTTAACCTCACTATGAATTCGTTCTTTTGTTCGTTAGTAAAATTTCTTTTAAATACAAACTGAATTTTTTGCTTCATTTATATATATTGATAATTTTTGTGCTGTATGATCGGAGATTAATGAATTCAAGATTTGTGCATCACCTATATTTTTATAGTTAGTATAGATGTTATCAATACATGATTTTGTATCGTTATTTATATGTGTGTGCTGATTTATAGTAGGAAATAAATCGAAAGAGTCAAACATTGAAATCAGATTATGTTTAGTTACAGATTCATTGAGTAAGTCAATGTTAAAATCACCTGCTACAATTAGTATTGATTTTTCATTTACAACATAGGATAGCATCTCTTCCATTTTTGTAATAAACATATCTGGATTTCCACTTGGTGGTCTATATAGACTGTATACTGACAAAATTATAAATTTTGTATGGTTTATTTCGAATTCACATGCACAATATTCTATTTGTCCTATCACTGACATATTTGTTACTTGTTGCTTTACCTTAAATTTTATACCGCATTTTGCATAGATTGCACTACCCCCATGTTCATTTTCTTCTCTGCAACAACTAATGATGTTCTCATATTGTGACTGTTGCCGTAATCGCACCTTGTCAGTGTAAAATTCATGTAACGTAGTCCCTTGACAATATTCAACGTAAATGAATATTTTAGGAAATAAATAAATAATTTAAAAAAATTAAAAACCACGCTTTTAAAAATCGACTGAAACTGTTAAAGGAATGCACTAAATAGAAGAAAATAAAGTTATATATGCTCCTATCTTTCTTATAACGATTACTACTGTCGATTTAGACGATAAAAAGGGTAAATTCATGATTTCTTCGGAAAACGAAGAATTTTCACAAAGACTTTTGTAATGAGTGTCTTTTATTGTCTCTATCATTTTCCATAACTCTTGATTGCGCGGTATTGACCGGCAACTGTTATAAACAATGATTCCCAACCAGCAAATTTGTTTTCTAATTTAAATGTTCTACGATTATTATGTTTTATTGTTATTTTATTAATGCTTCTAAATGCCGATTGATTATATTAGAGTTCCAGAAAATACTATTTTGTTGTCTGCAACTGAACTACTTTATAAATTTATCATTAAAACGTTTCTACAGCAAAATTATAAAATACCTTATAATGGAGCTAAGAAATTATTTTATAAATGTTTTCGTGACTAAGTTATAAAATATTTCAGCTTATAAAACTAAATCGTTTTATAACGATTTTTTTGTATCTTTCAGCAGCATTTTTAGCATTGTTATAAATATACATTTGAATTATTTTATAGTTATTTCTTATCATCTTACAAATCTTATATTAAAGATCTATTTGTGACAATTTTGCTTTTAAGAATAAATGTTGTTTCACAGCATCTCTCTCTAATCTTCACAGCATGTTATATAATTATTATATAGCATTGTATTTACTGTAATATGGAAACAGCAACAAAGTCGTTACAAAACAAATTTGTTTACTTAAGCATAAAAATGTGGTGGCTAACAATACAACAAAACATATTTGAGAAAATTGATTTCCTGCATTAGCTGTGTATTTATATTTAGTCATAATTGAAGTCTGCCTTTTAATGAAAATTTTTCATAATTGTAATAGACAAGTTTATAAAAAAATTATTCTCCCAATATTTTGGTTACCAACATTGACAAGAGCGGTGCAGATCTTAACAGATCATATAACGTCCAAACTATAAACATCAGATTTAGGACAATGGAGAAACTTAAAAAGTAGTTTTAAAAATATTAGGTACATGTATTAACAGCGTAGTGTTTTTAGCACTAGGATACAGTTTATACTGCTGTAAAATGAAACGACGTATTTCACTCACTGCACTGTTAACGTATAAGGTCATATGCCAAAGTACTGTTGATTCCACTATAGTAAAAGTAAGTACGTGTTTTTGGCAATAAATAAATCATAAATAAACAGCTCTGTAAATAAGGTGATTTACTGCTACTAATTTCTAGGTTATATTTATGCAAATTGAACCAATTCTGTTTCGATGGTTGCATTTACAACTCAGTCCTAAGAGATTTATCATAAGAGCTACAAAAGTATCGCGAAAGTGAGTGATCTATTTTATAAGATTCACGAAAAAGTTACACTAAGGCGCATTATTTTATAGATATTTTATAGGAATTGTCTAATAATTTAAATATCATGAATTGCTTACTACTAACACAAAGGTATTTTATAGAGGGGGGCCATCTTGAAAGGCCAGCATTCGTGATACTACATATGACAATTTATGAAAATTGAAAATATCAAATGTTTATTAGAATTTATGGAGTCAGAAACGTGCTAATTATACAGTTATGACTACTAAAACAAATTAGTGTAAGTCACATTGTAAAAAAACTCAAATTCATAAAATCGATATTTAGAAAATTTCAAAAATTATTAGAAATCATCAATAAATGTGAGGCCCATTAAAAATATATTAGAAATATGTCCATAGTTCACTGTAAAATTTTCTTCGCATCAAAAATTACAGTCGTTGTAAGCCAGAGCAAGTCTCTTAAATAATGATTATAGGTTATTAGATACCTAGTATTAAATCATAATGCCATATGCTTTTAGTGTTAGAAATACTTCTTAAACTTTTAGGATACATTTTAGAAATAATTTTATTTTATTAGTGTGTACAAAGCAGCATTTTTTAAAAATAATGACTATTTAAAAGCTCTTATAAAACAGTTGTTTAGTTGTTTTATAGCAGTAATTTAACAAACAGTGAAGTGTGTTTTATAGTACAATTAAATGAAGCTTTAATAAACTACTATATAATGATGGTACCTACTAAATTTTCATAAGGCTTCTGGAAATGTTTATATAATTATTTTGTAATGGTTCTAATAGGTGTTACAAAATATCAACAACGACTGAAATATTTTCTATGGTGCCAATTTTGCATTTATAGCTGCTATGAAAACGTTATGAAAGTGTTTCTGAGAGTAATATTGTTTTATAAAATTTGTGTCAGGAACATTCCTACAACTTTTATAAAATGTCAAATTGCTAGTTGGGTTTTGTTTAACTTTGGCCGAAATTTAAGAAGTTAACAAATTAACAACAAAAATATTGTTTATAACAATTGCCGGTCAATACCGCGTAATCTAAAGTTATGGAAAATGATATAGACAATAAAAGAAACTCATTACAAAAGTTTTCCTAAAAATTTCTCCTTTTCCGAAAAGGTCGTGATTCAAAAGCTAGACCGACCATACTAGATTGTAAGACAAATTTGAAGAGATCTTGTTCATTATTATGTTTTATATGATTTTCGCACAGAAGTTTCATTTTAATGGAGTGAGCTTTTACAATATAATTTTTTTTTTAATTGTTTGTCAGATACCATGAGGCATGTATTATTTTAACATCCTCGAACATTTATAGGTTCCCACCGTAATATAGTTTTCACTACTTTCCTGTGCTTTCTTGGTCATACAAAACCTTTTTTCCTGCCTAGTTTTCGGAAATGAGTCACCATCCTAAAGGTAACCTCTGTAATGATTTTGAAATTTGCCTGTTTTAGCTTTAAAATCGATTACAAAATCGATAAAACGTTCTGTGGATCCATTTCTAAGTTATGTTTTCAGTATGAATGTTTTTTGTTTTAAAGAAAGCATATTGAACTCGAATGTTCTCAAAAAATCAGTAACCAGTAAATAAATTTCAGTGGCTGATGCTAATTTTGCCAGTTACTAAATTATCATGTTTTTTCTAAAAAATAGTTTTCTTTGTTTTCAGGTGCAGCATATAATCAGTCCTCACCATGGGGGCCATGTTTAGGAGTGAAGAGATGGCCCTGGCCCAACTCTTCATACAACCAGAAGCTGCATATTTCTCAATATCAGAGCTGGGAGAAACAGGATGTGTTCAGTTTAGAGATGTAAGTTCTAAGAGAATTTGGTGATATTTTATTAAAGATTAATATCTCTATTTTTAGTTAAATGAGAATGTGAATGCATTTCAAAGACAGTTTGTAAACGAAGTCAGAAGATGCGACGAAATGGAGAGGAAGTTACGATATATTGAGGCAGAAATGAGAAAGGACTCTGTGAATATCCCTGATGTTAGTGATCTGCCCAAAGCTCCAAATCCACGAGAAATAATAGATTTAGAGGTGGGTAAAAATGTTGATCGTTTTATTTGTAGTTTAATCTTGATAATATTATGATATTACAAACAAATCTCCATCAGCTCTAATTATGCGTGCCTCAATTCGCTTTCTGTTATTGTTCATAACTTTTCGGAATTTAGCTAAACTCTGGATTCAAGGCTTTTGAATGATTTCGAGCAAGTTTTGTTAACAAAGTTTTTTGATTGATTTATTTATTTATTTATTTATTTGCCAGTGTAAGATGGGCATTGCTGTCGATTATAGATTGTATATATTTCTCTGCTCGAAAAACAATTACTCCCGATTATATTAATTCTAGTTGACACAAATATTAAGTTTTCTAGGTCTGTCAAATTTCCTGGAACTTTCGTGGACTCATGTCTCACATGGGAGGATCAGGTTGATCATGTTGCAAAAAAGCTCAATAGCTCACTGTTTGCCATTGCATCACTAAGGCAGAACCTGCCTAGGGAGTATCTACTCAATGTTTATTACGCTATGGTGCATCCGCATCTATCATATAACATTATAGTGTGGGATAGAGCACCTGCAGATAGTAGAATCTTTATTCAACAAAAAAGGGCCATTAGACTCATATTTAATTTAAAAACCATCGAGTCATGTCGACCATATTTCATAAACAATGAGATTTTAAGTGTTCCATCAATCTACATATACAATATATCTAAATATGTAAGAAAAAACTTACATTGTTTTAAAAATAATGGTAGTTTTCACACCTGCACTACCAGACATGGATCTTCTCTAACTATACCTATCCATAATTTGTCTCTATATGAACGATCACCATATCTTTCAGGCATCAAAATATATAATAGATTGCCAATACACATTCTAAATGCCAGTAATTTTAATTGTTCTAAAAGACTACTGAAACAATACTTAACTCAAAAGTGTGTGTATAATATCAATGAGTTTACTTAACTTTATATATATCTTAACTTGCTCTATTGTTTTTATGCACTTATTTAAATGTTTTTTTTTTACTTATTTGTCTATTTTGTGTAAATTATTGACACTGTATTTAATTGACTTTCACATCTGTTCTTATGAGACAGCCAACGTGATTAATAAAGATTATTATTATTATTATTATTATGGGCGTCCAATATGGAGATTTGTTCCAACACGCAGCTGGATCGCTTGCTGTGACATACTCATGCCACGACTGGGCGGCTCCACCCGACCGCCCTAAGGACGCCCGACCCTCGTGCTGGTGCAAACCTTGGATGCTTTTATATACTGCTGGACCGGCTGCATACCCTGGATTTTTTTGAGATGCTTCTTTTAAGTTTCCATGTCTCACATCAGGGTAGCTATTCTGTAATTTCAGTGAACGTGAGCATTTGTTGTGAGAGGAGAGAACTCATATTACGATCCCTTCCCAGGGAAACAAAAATACTATTCTGTAACTACAGTGACTACCCGGGGGGACGTGAAGTGATCCTTCCAGCGTTGCCAACAGTTGCTCCTACATTTCAACAAATAGAATTGCCGCAATGCCTTGATCGAAGGTAATGCGTTGTATGATGGGAAATGCATCTTGTCAAAATGCGAATTACTGACATTTTGTAAAAGTGACATAATTTTCTGTTAGGCTAGGAATAATAACATCAAAAATCCGTTTCAAGCCGATGAAAGTGCCTTAACATATATACCAACAAATGTGGGAAAGAGTAACCACCACTTTAAATGCTGTCCCTGGAAACTAATAAAAATAATTCGGAGCAATGGAGAAAAGTAAATTTAATTTGTAATATAATAATTGGATTGTACATAATCTGAATTGCATAATATATTGTATGATATCCCCAAGCATGTTCTTTGTTTACTTAATTGTAAAAGCCCTATCTGCTAGGGTTTGTTCATACAATGAAGTTGTCCTTTTTAAGGATTATTCCAGAAATCTGAAGGTTTCATAGTACCTCCCTATAGTTTAAGGAACACAAACCTCATTGTATGATCTAACACAAAACTAACTTTAAATAAACAAATATCATGCCACCGACATCCAAATAAAATGACAGTTTGCCAAAAAATTAGGTTATGCTTTCATTCTCTCACGCGTGAACGGTCCCGTTCCCTACAATTTACCAAGAGAAGCAAGTTCCTCGATTTTTGGCGTGATGTAACCGCTCCCACAGTTACAGAATACGCTATTTTGGTTTTCAAGAGAACTCCGCCCACTTTCTCATGAAAACATGTGCTCACATCACATCACACCGATACAGAATAGCTACCCAGATGAGAAGTGTAGGCATTTGCGAGACGCTTCTTCTTAGTTCCCATGCTTCTTTTTAAGTTTCCATCTATCATCATTTCCTTATTTATTCTTCTTCTTCTATTTCTGAATCTAGCAGTGTGCAGTGTACTCCTTCCGCCCGCCCACGTCCATACATGGTTTCAAGCTTCCCAGAAATCTGTGTCCCCGCTTCAACATCCCGCATCAGTGTGTCCATTTCACCCATCTGTGAAGACACATATACATCAGCTGGTCGCAAGGAGCCATTATTTATTAACTGTTAGCCGTTATGCCGTAGGTAATCATGCTTAGTGACATCTCAAAAATTGAATTCTCAAAAGTCTAATTTCCTGCTTTTCCATGAGAATTTTTCTGTTATTCTTCATTTTCTTCCAATGGAATCCAATTTTTCTCAGCTCCTTTCTAAGAGATTCTAAACTTCCCTGATAGTCATAATCTTCGCACATTTTATTATAAATTCGTCATAGGATGAGAGCTAGCTTTTCTGTAACGTGAAAATTATGTATCGTTCTTCGTATTCAACAGTGATCGAAGTCATCCATAGCTATATTTCTCTACGTTTTCGCCTTTTTTATTTGGCGTTGAAAACGATGTATTCCTCAATACTTTTAGCTTTTTGCTTTACCCGTTTTACTGTATCAAACTGATGCCAGTCGTAGTTACACCATGTTCTTGCACCTGAAAAAGTTTGAAATGTAAAAAATTACGCTGAAAATGTTCTGTTTTCACTAAATAGTAAAGGACCCCGTTTTTTATGGTAAAAATGGGTTTCAGTCGATTGTTCTGAAACTTGGGTAAAATGTTCTCCTGGGTCCCCTGATTAAAATTTTCTTTGACCACCAATTCGATTTTTTGATCTAGAGGCGATTGAAACTGTGAACATCTGCGAAGGTCTGCTTAAATGTTCTATAAAAATTCTGAAAATATTCTGGCTCTTTTTTTGGAGAAAAATAAGCATCTTTTGTCTCTTGGTGTTTTATTTCAGCGCTTCCTTCTTCCGGAAAAAAATAAACAAAAAAAATTATATTTTTTGTAATTTTTTTACGGGAAAAGGAAGCACTTTGAAGAAAAGGTTGGGGGACATAAGTTGATTATTATTGCCTAAAGAATACGCCTAAATATTTTGGAATCTTTCTGAAGTAGAAAGAAACAAAAATCTAGGGAAATTCTTGGTCGAAATTATTTTTGTCTAAGCAATTCTGAAAACCGGCAGGCATGTTCTTTGAACAAAAATAAGTAACTTATGCCCCCTCAACTTTTTGTACAAAGTGCTTCCTTCTCCCGTAAAAAAATTGCAAAAATAATAAATTTTTTTGTTTGTTATTTTTTTCCGGCAGAAGGAAGCACTTTGAAAAAAAAAACACCAAGAGACAAAAGATGCTTTTTTCTCCAAAAAACACACACACACGCACAAAATTGTCGATTACATGGACCAGACCAATCATCTCCAGTGTATTTTGGCTTGCTGAATCTGAATCTGGTGTCAGTTTCTCCCCACCACGTCACAATTTGTCTCTATCCTCAGAAAATCTTTACAAAAATGCAGTTTTCCCTTTTTGCATTTTTCTAGCTGTTTTTTGAGTATAGAAAAAAAATTGTGATGTGGTGGGGCAAAAATGACACTGGATTCGGATTCAGCAAGCCAAACTACACTGCTGGAGATGATTGGTTTGGTCCATGTAATCGACAATTTTTTTTGTGTGTGTGTGCCTGTGCAATTAATTTCAACGTGAATTTAATTGTTTTAATCAAGAATTGTGCATCTGACGAAAAAAACGCAAGAGACCTTTTTCATGTAGAATTGATCAGGCTAATCAGGAAAAATATCGACATGGAAAAATGTCATGACATGCTCACAGGGCCGGCCGCCACTGGTGGAGCGATAAAATAATTTTTCTAATTAAAATATGTGGTTTTATATCCTATTAACACATAGCATAATTGAAAATAATATCTAAAATACTTTCTGAGGTATTATAAATAACGATTCTAATCGTTATTTATAATACCTCAGAAAGTATTTTTTTTTTTATTTCAACACCTTGTAGCAAAAAATTGAAGCCGTTGCGGACATATGTTCATATGAACGTTTCTTCATAAAATGA
The DNA here is from genome assembly GCA_963583905.1 of Stenurella melanura. Taxonomy (NCBI): domain Eukaryota; kingdom Metazoa; phylum Arthropoda; class Insecta; order Coleoptera; family Cerambycidae; genus Stenurella; species Stenurella melanura. The sequence continues at coordinate 64,221,077 of OY757317.1, read as the reverse complement.
CCTAAGGAATCACAACCTGAAATATTAGCACGCATTAAGGGACACCCTGTATGTAAAAGGTACACAACTTTGGGCGGGGCTTGCACAGTGGATGTACCATCCTTCGGAGGGGATATAATGCAGTCAGTCTCCTGTCTATTAAATGTTAGGCAAGTAAAAAACCTCTACTCTTCGATGGTTCTGCAAAATTTTCAGGTTGGGGGTAGCTTGTCTCCTGATGTTAAATAAAAGAATTAAAAATATATGTTTTGTTATGCATAAAATTGATATTCTTTATACGTGCTTACTGAGACCTAATTTAAAATCTTTGTTCGGTACATAAATTACCCCATTATTTAATGATCTTTTAAAGCAAAAAGGCAACCCTGTCATTGCAAACTTTTTGAAATTCCATTTGTATGTAAATGACTATTTGTGTGTCCAAAGTTCGCTTAGTGAATTATTTTTGGGAAAAACCCACAGAAAATGGGCTATTATATTATTGTCATATTTCCATGTACCTTGACTTACAACATATTTATGTATTTTTTTGTAATTTCAGTTTGCTGAAAGAGTGTTTGTTCTCTTGAGAATATAATGATAATAATAAAATTTACTTGAACTGATCACGAATTAGAGCTGCTTATCGATATTACTATCCTGAATTATCTATAATAGAAATAAACAATTTCGATAGCTGAATTTTTTCAAATCTTTGAGTAAAAATATTTATGTGCAGTCAGATAAATAGCTATACTTAGTATTATTTTCTTCCAGGCGCATCTGGAAAAAACAGAAGGAGACATCAAGGAGCTGTCAGAGAGTACAGTGAACCTAAAGTCTAACTTTTTGGAGCTTACAGAACTGAAACATGTTTTGGAGAAAACACAAGTTTTTTTTAACGAACAAGACGAAGTCAGTGACGGGGATACTGCCCATAAAGCACTTATTCCGGATGAATCCCACAATGTTTCCAATCGTGGTCGTTTAGGCTTTGTGGCTGGAGTCATCAACAGAGAGCGCGTACCAGGTTTTGAGAAAATGCTGTGGCGTATTTCCAGAGGAAACGTTTTTTTGAGACAGTCGGAGATAGATAAGCCTCTGGAGGATCCCTCTACTGTAAGTATATCATCACAAACTTTGAATACCCAGTAGAACTAAGATTGGACTAATATTGGTTTGGTATTCTAAAAATGTTGGCTTATATAAAGAACTCAATACTAAACCAATAATAAATGTGAATAATTCAGTATATTGAATCAATGTATCGAGGAGGTCTTGAAAAACTACATCATATAATATTGTATTCAAATATAAATCAATATTTAAAATTATAAGTTGACCTAACATTTAATATACAGTTTGACCCATCAATGGCTATATAAAAAGGGACAGCTTTTTTATTTGTAAATTTAAAAATTCGAAAATGATTCTATTTACCAAAATGTATATACAGGGTGCTAAATATTTGCAAAATTGTGAAAAATCATAAAGCGTAAAATACCTTCATTTGTGAATATTTAAAAAAATGATGGTAAAAAAAAATGTTATGAGCTAAAAATTAACATCAATTATAAAATCTTGACGTCCTACTGCCAAATTATTTTATACACGTTTCTGCAAACAATTTTTTCCTAATCTTTCCTTTAAACTGTCCAAATTGTTATTAAATACTGATATTTGATATACCATAAGTGAAAATCTACAATAGTCAGATCAAGGCTCTCAGGTGGCCAAAGAATTGTGCCGTGAAATATTCCTGTAACTCCACCATAGGAAATATCCTCCCCCAAACCGTAACATTTAACAATAAACATTTTTTGTCTGTTTCTTAACAGTTCTAGGAAAACGTTACTATGTCAAATTTAATCACATGACACTTACATATTGTTGTTGAGGTATACTGTTAGATTAGATTTTAGAAAAACGGTTAAAGAATTTGCACAAACGGGATTCATGATTGACTATAAATTTTAGTCAAAGAGGTAATTCCAAGATGGTGAATAGCACAGAAGCAGAGAAAGAGCTCTCTCTTGAAAATGAAAAATGCAGTGAAAATAGTAGTGACAATAATGAAATTATAGCAAACATATATACTTACCTACTTTTCAATATTATACAACCAATGTGGTGCTTGTAGGTAAATGTTAATATCTAAAATAATATGTTTTAAAATTGACTTTGTTAATAAAGAATGAATATGCGATATTCAATTTTTAAAACCAATATCTGTCATTATGTATCAATATCTATTAAATGATATTGCTTAATCAATGTTAGATGTACAAAGACATTTCAATATTAGAAAAGCAATGTTTATGTGGAATATGAGTTAAGAAGAGTTTGCCAATATAATCTCAATATGATTCTCCAGTATTTTAAAATTAATATTTGTCATAGAATATATTGTCAATAAATGTAGTAATATCATGACGTAAATATAGGCTTTTCCATATTCTATATAAAATCAGTATTTGTTTGTGGTTGAAAATACTGGTTGAACAATATTTTATAGATATTTCGTCAATATAGGACAGATATATGAATTTTACAATATTTGAAATTCAATATTCGTTATTATGGATCAATATTAGATGAACAATATAAATAATTAATGTTGAAATAGCAGGTTATAAATATGAAATCTTCAATGTTGCAATAATAACATTTATTTATATGGATGAATGTTTGTTAAACATAGAAAGGACGACACAAATGTAGGACCAATATACTGTAAAAAACCGCTGCCTAAGGAATCACTACTTCCACATCGATGAGACATCCTCCACTCCACTACGTGGATGTGGAAGTAATTAATGTTTATAGATATTTTTCAGTATAACCTGTATGCATCTATGTTGGAATAGGCAAATCCATTGTATCACCAACATAGAATGTTTTAATATCAATATTTATGAATAATAAAATAGGTATATACCACTATTTTCATTATAGTTTCAATATAGGTTGTACTAAGAGCTGGGAACAGGGAATGCACCTCTGATTTACGTAAAGTCGAGACGGGGGTTCCACAGGGAAGTGTGCTCGGCCCCCTATTGTTTTTACTATTTATTGATGATATTAAACATTCCAAGCTAAATCTAATGAAAAACCTAACGCTGTTCACTGACGATGTCTCAGGAATAGTAGAGTCTTCAAAGGTAGAGGACTTAAGTGCACAGGCCAGTAGGTGTGCTCGCAACATGCAAGGATATAGCCATAGAAATATGCTTTTTCTAAATTTATCTAAAACTGAATCTATGCTTTACTCAATCAAGGAAAACAATTACAGTATATTAATAAAAACAGAGAATGGCTCTATGAAACAAAAAACAGCGATAACATTTTTAGGAATACAATTCGATCCGCAATTATCATGGCACAAACAAGTAGACGACATCCTCAAAAAGATGGCGTTATATTCTTTCATTATATGGCAACTAAGATCACACGTGTCTCAAAACATGCAATTGTTGCGTGGGGTAACTGTAACAGAATGAATGAAATATTAATTGCTCAAAAAAGAATAATAAGAACAATATTGTTCAAAAGACCCGACTACTCCTGTAGAGAACTCTTTAAAAAGCTCAATATATTGACCGTCACTTCAATATACATATTGCAATGTGTCCTCTATGTTAGGAAAAACATTTCAAACCTCTTAACACCAAAGGATATGCCACATAACTATGCATTAAGGGAAATAAACACTTTAAGATTGCCACCTCACAGATTAGTACACACAGTGAATAGCAGTTACGTAATGCCAATTAAAATATATAATCAGCTGCCCAAGGACGTTAAACAAATAACCAGCCACATCTTCTTCAAGAAAAAAATTAAAGCCATACTCCTGAAATATAGTTTCTACTCATTGGGAGAATTCTTCTCATGCAACTTCAACTAACATGGGTCGTACCCCAGCTATTCTAGTTACCATTGTGGCTCTAACGTTGCCAATCTGGATGGATCTACCTAGTAATGGCTCGTAGATTTTAAATTTTAACTTTTTGTAAATTTTAACTTATATTTTATTGTCTATAACATTTGTTTATTGTTTAATTTTAATTAATTACTAGATTTAGATTAGTTACCTACTTGTACGAAGCTTATATCCTTGTTTGTGATCTGACAGTGAATTGTTAAATAAATAAATAAATAAATAAATAAAATATATCTATATTGACTCAACATTGAATCAAGTGCCAGCCAATGTTATGTTCTACTTGGGTATTTTACGCAATAAAAATGATTCTCATCATCAATTTTGCGGCCACTTCAAAACATCATTTTTTAGGGCAATGAATATTACAAGACTGTTTTTGTCGCTTTCTTCCAAGGAGAACAGCTGAAAACAAGAGTAAAGAAAGTATGTGCAGGCTTCCATGCTTCTCTCTACCCTTGTCCGAGTACTCTTGGAGAAAGAAACCACATGCTAAAAGGTGTCCGGACAAGTCTTGAAGATTTGAACTTGGTAAGAAAAACTCGTATGTTATTCATATTTAGAATGCAACGTTACATTGAATTTTTAGGTTCTGAACCAGACCAGAGATCAGCGTCAAAGAGTTTTAGTAAGGGTTGCTAAAGAGCTACAGAATTGGAACATCATGGTGTGCAAGATGAAGGCGATTTACCACACCTTAAATTTCTTCAGTGTGGATGTTACAAAGAAGTGTTTAATCGGCGAATGTTGGGTGCCTTGTCAGGACATTTTCAAAGTGCAAAAATTGTTGGCTGATAGTTCAGTAAGTACCCCATTTAGCATGATTTTGTTACGTGATCTCTACTTAACGCTTTGATGATTTTTTTTTTATTTTGATAGAATGCATGCGGTAGTGCCATTCCATCATTTTTAAATGTTATTAATACCAATGAGGATCCTCCCACGTTTAACAGAACCAATAAATTCACTAGAGGTTTCCAAAATCTCATTGACTCTTATGGTGTCGCATCTTACAGAGAAGCTAATCCAGGTACACTTTTATCTTTCTCTGTTAGTTAAAATTTATTAGCTTGAAAATTTGTTGTTTTGTATGTTTTATTTTTAAGAAAAATTAGTTATCTATGTATTGTGCTCTTTAAGGTACTCGTTGATAGCAAGCGGCAGCGACAGGATATCGAGACTGACCATAGAGACAAACGACTGAGACAATAGAAAGATAGCTAGTTTGTAATGTACGACAGATCAGAGATTAAAACCTTTTGCTGAAGTTTTGATGCGTGAACATTGTTTATGTTATAATATCTGCAAATAAGAAAAATATTTTACAACATATATTATTACAAGAGAAAGATGAAGACATAAACCTTACATTATTTTATCTACTGTAGAAAACTACATGTCGTGAGTTCAATAATTGAAAATGGAAAGAACAATTTCTAGTTTTTCGACCGTAAGATGGGAGAAGTGGCGAAGTCTATGGTTAATTTAATTTGCTTTTTTGGCTACAAAAATTCACGTCATCACAATATTATTAAATTTAAACATCTGTAGTACCAATATCGTATTTTGGTTGCAAGGTAGAATACATGTTTAAATTTAACAAGTAACCCCAGAATTACTGATGCATATAATAACCAACCAAGTCAGCGAAAATTGGGTTTACCAATTAAAACTATAAACATTGGAACCAGATGACAACCAGTCGTGATCATGAATTGATATCATGGTCTTTAAATTGGATTATATTGCCCATCGTATATTACGCCCTATTTAAACCTTGTTAGCTAACATTTTCAAAATATTATTAATTCCATTGAGTTAGTTATATTTTGAAGTGTGCAATTCTGGCTAAAGTAAACACTTTTTGAAACATAAATGACATTGAGTTTGCATTGTTTTATATTTTCCTTATTTTTCAGCTCTTTACACAATCGTTACATTCCCCTTTCTATTTGCTGTCATGTTTGGTGACTGTGGACATGCAATTATTATGGTTGGCTTTGGACTCTGGATGGTGCTTTCTGAAAAAAAGATTGCAGCACAGAAAAATAAAAGTGAAATATTCAGCATATTTTTTGCTGGTCGATATATTGTGTTGCTCATGGGTTTGTTCTCAGTTTACACGGGTTTTATTTACAATGACATTTTTTCCAAATCCATGAATATATTTCAAAGTCGATGGTTCGTTAATACAACAACTTTCCACCCCAATGATAATGGTGACGAAGTTGAATTTCTCCCTAAGGCGAACTACCTTGGAACACCCTATATTATGGGAATAGACCCTGTGTGGCAGGTAAGTTCATATCAAAATCAAACTAACACCCTATTTGATACTGTTCAAACTAAGCAATTTCTTATAGATGGCGAAGAACAAAATTATCTTCCTAAACTCCTTCAAGATGAAATTATCAATTATATTTGGGGTTGTTCACATGATCTTTGGTGTATGTGTCAGCACATTCAATTTTATGTAAGTATTATCTTGACGAGGATGAATATAGAAAATCACATAAACTTAGTTTACAAAATAAATGAGTGCAGAATGAAAGTGAAATTTTTAAGACAATATGTGACGTGCCACAGGATGAGAAAGGAATGATGTGCATTAGATTTTTCATAACATCAGCAATTATTGCCGATTTAGTTGCAAAGCTGCCTGTGTGGGAGAAAATTATTGAAGAATATAGAAGCTGAACAATATCAACTATATTTTGAACCCCCATGTAACTTTTAAACCAGTTGAGATAATGAAATGTAATTTTCGCCAATATTCTTCTGATTTTTTCCTGAGTATTCGTCTTTCTTATTTCAAATGGAGCACCCTGTATATTTTTTCACAATTGGAAAGCCCATTGTTTCCCCTTTCCGAAAACTCCATATTTGTCATAGAAATTACACATTAGTTACAAAAGATGTTCAAAATGCTGCCCATCAACTTGGATACATTTATTTATTCGCTTTACAAAGTTGTGATGGCTTCTACGTAACTGTTCGGGGGTAATGTTATTAAACATTTCGAATGTTTTCTTTAATTTGCAGACCGACTGCATAGAAACTAGATTGTCAGATCACCTAGGCATCCAATTAGAAATTAACATTAAAATCGTTTCAACGTCCAAGAGAGTCACCACCAGACCAATAACAGACCAGGGTTTAATTGATATGGAAAATTGTTTATTAAACCAAAATTGGGCGTTCTTAGATAATATTACCATTCCTACGGATCAAAAGTTCGAAATATTTATCAGTGTCTTCCTTTAAAATCACGTATGCTGAATGACTCAAATAATTTCAAATTAAATTGGTTTAACGATAACCTCCGTAGGATGCGTGATCATCTGTACCTCCTACATGATTTTTATAAAAGCAATCCAACTATAGAAAACAAACTTACTTATAACAACTGTAGATCCGAATACAGAAAAAAGATCAATGAAGCTAAAACCATATAGCACGAAAACTTTATAAACAACACCGGCAATCCTCGTTCGGCAACATGGAAAATTATAAATAACAACAAAAACATCGTTTCAGTTTCAATAAATTACTCCTCAAGAAGTACATGAGGCTCTAATTTCTTTAAAAAACAGAACATCCAAGGATGTATATGACATAAACACTAACATCATTAAATATAGCTCATGCCATAATACTACCATTGACACAATTAATTAATGTATGACAGTATGTTTCTCAACCGCCTGAAAATCTCCAAAGTAGTGCCAATATATAAAAATAAAAATAATATCCAAGACCCATGAAATCACCAACCAATTTTCGTTATTCCGTATTTTGCAAAAATATGTGAAATCATCTTAAAAACACAGCTGTCTAACCACTTCGAAACGAACAATATTTTTAACTCCAGCCAATTTGGCTTCAGAAATAAGCGGTCAACTACATTAGCAATCGATAAATTAACTACTCTTATTAACTCTGGTTTCGACGTCACCAGTATATCAGCCACAATAGAACGAAATCCAATTTTTTTTTTACCAGTGATATATGGTGTCCCTCAAGGTTCTATACTAGGGCCAATTTTATTCCTTATATACATAAACAATCTTCCAAATTCAGTAGACTGAATACAGTTTATTCTGTTTGCTGATAATACCAACTTAACCGATGCAAATGATAACCTTAAGGAGCTACTAAATGAAGTTGTTGACACGCAGTCAAAAATTCAAAACTGGTTCCTTACAAACGACTGAATCTAAACACCTTAAAAACAGAGTTAATGGTTTTTAGTCTGCGAAATATGGATGAAGTAAGAAATCCTGTATACACTAAATTTCTTGGCCTCCACTTAGGTTCAAAATTATTATGGGAAGAACACACTTCATATGTTTGCACAAGAATTTCTAAAAGTATTTATTTACTTAGAAACATCATAGGCAAGATCTCCCAAAATTCATTGATTGTCACATACCATGGTTAGATACACTCTGTAATATCATATGCTATACTTGTATGGGGCTCACGACATCATCCACCAATGTCTTCTCTATGGCATCTTGCTGTACAACGCACTGCCCCTTGACGTAAAGCTCTTAAATCACTCCAGGTTCAAAAACAGAATAAAAACTTACCTGCTTATAAATGCCTTTTATAGCGTGAATGAATTCTTAATGAGCGACCTGACAAAAATTTAAATTTAATTGTAATACTCATAAACAATAACAGACTGAGTATGTTTATCTGTAGTCTTTCAAGAGGGTATAAATCTCTATATAAATTCAGGGGTAGATACCAAGTAATAGTAATTAGTAATTATCCATGTAACTCATTCCTTTTTGTCAAATGTTTTGTCCTAATGACTTTGTCTTTTACAACTTAAGTATATCTTATACATTCTATGTCATTTTAGCGGTTAAGTATACTTACCTAACTATATGACTTAATGTGTTTGTTTTAATTTTATAATTTTAAACTGTTTTTTTACTACCACTCTATTGACTTGTGTAAACACATTGTGCATTTCAATCAATTATTCTATTCTATTCTTTAAATTGTACTAAATTTTGTGGCATAGGGGTATATAACACTTGTCTTTCACATGCCTCCATATGAAAAAATCTGGAACTGTGACTTCTGGGGATCAAGGGCGCCATGCTGTAGGACCTCCCCTCCCTATCCAATGATTTCCAAAGGTGACATTCAGGGAATTTCTAGTTATCATAGCATAATGAGGCGTAGCACCGCCTTGTTGGAAATAGATATTTTTTTATACTTTTCACATATTTGTGACGTCACCGATAATTTCTTTAAATAGGACACGCTATATTTTATTCCAAAGATTGATAGGCCTTTTACAAAGGAAATTAGCGATATCCTTTTTATTTTTTGTAAACATCCAAGGAAAAACTTCATTTTCTATTACAATTACTATAATTCAAAACTTCAGTTCTATTACATTTTATGTTATGTTTTATTATATTACATTTATTACATTTTATTTTAAAAATGTGCACCATTAACAATGACCTATACTTACAATGTTCAAAACTATTAAGTAAATACATTTTAAATTACGTCTGGTGTTATGTTTTGTATTTCATCTCAGATTTGTTGTTAACCTGATTCATGTAGTTTAATCAATATCTAAGATGACAAGTAACATCTAATACAAGAACTTGCACTAATATAGTTCATCAGAAACACCCACTCACCCCATACCCAGGGGGTATGTAATGTTTTGTGCAGTCATGCGGAACACTATAAATACAATTTTAAAAATTTTGAACAACATTTAGAGGTTTGGTTTTAGATAAAGCCGATCTTAGCGTGGGGCTCATTTGAACAACTGTTCCTACAGAGAACTTATTCCTGATTTTTCGTAGTTTATCCAATGAACCCTGTATACATGGAATTATTGCTAAAGACCGTAAGACCTCAGGTTGTAATGGTATGTTCTCTTTCTTTTCAATGTTCACCAACTCATTGTCAACAAAACTCTCGGGATATTGATTATTCAATAGAACAATTTTTATAAATTGCTTCTCATTCGTTAAGATTACACCATTTGAAGAAATTATTTTGGCTCTGTCATACAGACATTTAACAACACATTTCTTAACACTAATATGTTGATTTGATTTGAAATTTAAGTATCTGTTTGTGCGTGGTTTTTTTCTATACCCACTGGTTTAGTATGTGTTATCAAATTTTTTAAATAAAATGTCCAATAAATGTAATTCATTTTTATTTTCCATTTCCATTGTAAACGAGAAGCAGTTTATAAAAACGGTCCTATTAAATAATCAATATACCAATATTATTGACAATCAGTTGAACATTAAAAGGAACGAGGATATAGGTACCACTACAATCTGAGGTCTTAGGTTTTTAATAGTAATTCCATGTATGCATGGTTTATTGGATAAATTACGAGGAATCGGGAGTAGGTTTACTCTACAAACGGTTTTTCAAATGGACTCAATGGCAAGATTAGTTTTATCGAAAAAACAAACCTCTAAATATTGTTCAAAATTCTAAAAATTGCATTTAGAAGAGGCGAATTCGAAAAACCCAAAATTTGTGGACACGGGTGGGATAATAATAATCACAGGATCCAATAGGACTCAGCGAAGATTTAGGAAAAAGAGGGCAACAGAACTAAAAGAAAACGTAAGATATTCGCGATTAAATATTGTTAAATGGTAACTGCCTTTAGTTTTCATTTTCAGTTTTTATTTTATAACCTAATTCTAGTTTAGATATTTTTAAGTGTGAGACATTTTGTAATAATCAAGTGTTCAGGAACCAACCTCTGCCTGATCCATTTGGTGCAGAGGTTGTTTCTTTAAAATTTTTAAATATTTTTCAGTGACAAAATACCCAACAAAAATAAGAAACTTTGAATATGCCACAAATAAATAATTATTTATAGACAATACAATATTTTATACTTAGATATATATGTTAGCTAGTTTGCTTTTCTAGTGAGTGACTCGACTTAAGTTTTAGTAAGTTTGAAGTAAAGCCAGAAAAAGGGTGCAAAATATCTTAGAGAGGAGTGGGGAGGTTGATAGTTGTAATAAAAAACCAGGCCTGGCCCAATGAAATTTCTCGCCCCAGGCGAGTTTTGCGCCAACCTTCTTAAGTAAATTATCCCACCTTCTTAAGTAAATTATACAGATTTTTAGTAGCGTGCCTTTAAAATTAATATTATCATAGAAATTAAAATAAATAACTAAGAAAAATGTACCCGTTCATAAGAACTGCTCTCGTATAGCTTTCTGTAATGCAAACTGCTTAATAGTTCGGTAAATAAAGACCAGAAAAAAGCGATGAGATATGCGTAGTTTTGTAACAGCAAAATTATGATTTCATACCTTCTGGGGTATCACCAGGAGTATATATCTGAGTTTTGGACTTCGAAAGCCTACTGCGTTTTTTTTTATAAACAATTGAGTTTTTCAAACAGCGCTTATTTAGGTAAAAATGTGTTAATCTCTCTGGTCCTAGGGTCTGATCGGGACAAACAAAAAAAACTAAAATCTTTATAATAACAACAAATGGATTTTGAAAAAATGTTTGGAACATTTTTATCAGAAAGGGAAGAGAATTGCGAGAATTTTAAAAAGGAGTTAATTTTCGTCTATCTAAAATTGCCAAAAAATCCATTTGTTGTTATTTGGTTTATAAATAAATGACAAAAGTTGCTAAAATGACTTTAAAAAAACTTTTTTTTGTGGCAACAAAAAGCTGGCATCGAGATCTACATTTTGAAAATAACTTATCGATTTTGGACTTAGTGGCATAAAATGGCCAGCAATTCGAATATTAGATAACAAATTCATTTGTGTCCACAGGGTTCAATATTTGGACACTAAAATTTCAGGATGTTTTGTTTTCAACAAAAGGTATATTTTCTGAAAGTTTGAAGCCGATCGGAACCCTTATCATCCCCGGGCGCTAAAACGAAGAAAAAGAGACGCCTTTTAGTCAGTTTTTTCAATTTTGTATGTTTTGTCCATACTCAAATGATCCAAAACTAAAGAAAATTTGTAGAATTGGAGATATTCACCTTTCTACCTAAAAAAACGCTCTTCAAAAAACTAAATTATTTATTAAAAAAAACACAATAGGCTTTCGAAGTCCAAAACTCAGATATATACTCCTGATGATACCCCAGAAGGTATGAAATCATCATTTTGCTGTTACAAAACTATGCACCAAAGTCTGTCGAATATAAAAGTTCATTTTAATAGAGAAATTGGTTAAGAAAAGAATTTTAGATTTTTTACATCGGAATAAGGTCTTCTGTACAGAACAGTTTGGTTTTCACGCCTCGAAAAGTACAAACGATGCTATATTTGCCTTCTTAGAGAAACTATATCTTCAGATTAATGGTGGGGAGGATGGCCGCAGCGGCTTTCTGCGACTTGGCTAAAGCAGTTGACTGCGTAAATCACAGGATATTGCTGGGGAAACTACAAATCTACTGATTTAGAGGTATAACACTGAATTGGTTCAAGTCATATTTATCTGGTCGCTATCAAAAAGTTATTTTTAATGGTAAAGTGTCAAAAGAACTGGAAGTGACGTCTGGCGTGCCACAAGGTTCTGTCCTTGGGCCTTTACTATTTCTAATATATTTTAATGATTTGGCTTCTGTTAAAATTCAAGGAAAGTTCACTTTTTTTGCGGATGATACTACAATACTCTGGCATGGTAAATACATCGATGAACACCATGAGATCGTGAGTAGCGATTTAATAATGATTAAAGATTGGTGTGATGCTAATTTATTATCTTTTAACGTATCTAAAACTAACATCATTACATTTAAGTGTGACCTGAATGAGGTATACTTGGAAGACAAAATTATTAAAAACCAAGGCAAATGTAGATTTTTGGGCCTACATATCGACAGTAAGTTAAAATTTGAAAACCATATCTCAATATTAAGTAAAAAATTAGCTACTAATTGTTATGCAATTTGAGTGGTGGCAAATGAATTAAACTTGGACTCAGCAAGAAATGCATACTTTGCCCTTATAGACTCAAATTTGCCTTATGGTATTTGTTTCTGGAGTTCTTGCTCGCAATATTTGTTCTGCCAAAAACGGCTTTAAAGCACATGTGTAAGGCTAATGTAAGAGACTCGTGTAAACCACTGTTTTTAAAGTGGTATATATACCAAAAATGGGTCGGACAGAACCTGACCCAAAATCGCTTAGGCCCATTAGCCTGACATCATTTCTGTTGAAAGGTTTGGAGAAGGTACTGGATGGGCACATCAGAGGAAACATCCTGAGTATACGTCCTCTCAGTGTCCATCAATATGCCTATCAACCGGGCAAATCAACAGAACTAGCATTGAATAACCTGGTTGGGAAAATCACCCAATCTCTACAGGCAAAGGAGATTGCGGTGGCAGCATTTCTCGACATTGAAGGAGCATTTAATAATGCACTGCCCGACTCCTTATACATAGCAGCAGCTGCCAGAGGAGTCGAGCCAACCATAAGTGACTGGATTCGAGCTATGCTAGAAAACAGAATCATCACGACGTCTCTAAAGGGGGAAACGGTAAGCTTTAGGGCCGCGAGGGGATGCCCACAGGGCGGAGTTCCCTCCCCGCTCTTGTGGTCACTCCTTGTGGACGACCTGCTTGCCATTATCTCCCTGTGGGAAGTCGAGATTCAGGCATATGCTGACGACCTAGTCATTCTGGTTAGAGGAAAATCTGAAGAGGTACTCTCAAAAACCCTTCAAGAGTTACTAGATGCCATTCATATCTGGTGTGAGAGAGAGCAGATGTCTGTTAACCCCCACAAAATGGTAATTATACCCTTCACCAGAAAAAGGAAGCTGGACAACCTGGAACCACCTTCCATATCGGGTGAAATTATTCCATTTGCGGAAGAAGTGAAATACCTAGGTGTCACCCTAGATAAGTCACTCAACTGGAATTCCCACTTGGAAAAGATAATCCACAAAGCGAGACTGTCCCTGTGGACATGTCGAAGAATTTGCGGAAAATCTTGGGGCATTGGTCCCCAACAATTGTATTGGATATACGTTACGGTCATCAGACCAATGATAGCGTATGCTTCAATAGTTTGGTGGTCGAAAAGGCTGCAACAAACGACCAAAACCAAACTCTCTGGATTGCAGAGACAAGCAGGCTTGGCAATAACTGGTGCAATAAGCACCACACCGTCAGCTGCTCTGGAAGTCCTCCTGGAACTACCTCCTCTCCATATTTACCTGGAGAGAGAGGCCAGGTGGGCAACATACAGAATCTATCAAGCGGTAACTAATATGCCGCAGACTAGCATCATGGAGCACAACAGGCTGTTGGATGACTTACACTGTCACAACATCCTGGGAATGCCTTCAGATGTGATGCCTACCTTTATCAACCATGAACTGCCCTTTAAAGTCCTGTTTCCTGGAAGAGATGAATGGGATCGGAACAAAACCGACCTACAAAGAGCAGATAGTTGTTGGTTTACAGACGGCTCCAAAACCCCTGAGGGAACTGGAGCCGGTGTATATAGTCGCAAGCCAAAGGTAAGGATAATTTCGAGCCTTGGTGACAATGCGACTATATTTCAGGCAGAAATTCATGCCATTGAACTGTGTGTACGGAGGCTCGAACAGACGCAACCTAGACACAGATCAATAAAAATATTTTCAGACAGCCAAGCGGCTCTTAAAGCCCTTGGATCCTACCGTTGTAACTCTAAAACGGTTAGGAATTGCCAGGAAGCTCTTGCCCGACTGGGCAAAAACAACAAACTGACTCTGATTTGGATACCTGGCCACTTTGGTATGGAGGGCAACGAAGTTGCCGATTCCTTGGCCAGAGAAGGTGCGGCAACCAAATTTATAGGTCCAGAACCGGCACTTGGCATATCCGCAAATTCTGCCAAGGCTGCTATCCTAGCCTGGGCTGAATTGAAGACAATCCAGCACTGGCAGGAACTACCAGGATTAGTTCACTCAAAGGAGTTTATTACATACCCCTTGAAGTCAAGAACTAAAAAACTATTAGAGTTGAATAGGTTACACCTAAGAACTCTAATTGGCCTATACACTGGGCACTGCAGATTAAATCATCACCTACACAGAATTGGACTGGTGGAAAGCGCCGAATGCCGTCTGTGTTTGGAGGATGATGAAACGGCAGAGCACATTTTATGTACCTGTCCTGCTGCAGAAAGAACCAGGTTCTCACTGTTTGGCAAAAGACGACTGAAGCCAGAGGACCTGGACAGTTTCTCACCCAACAAGATTATCAGCTTTATTAAAAAGCTGAATCTGTTGGGTGAACTATAACTAGAAGTGAGCCACAATAGACCTGATGGTTGCAGTGGAGGGTCTGACAGGAGCCCACTCACATATGAACCTAACCTAACCGAACCTAAACCACTGTTTTTGAAGCATGGAATTATGACGCTCTCATGTATATTCATTTTTGAGACTGCATGCCTTATGCATAAAAAGTTTGGATGTGATAATATAATAGCAGAAAAACATTTAATCATCTTTCTGTAAATTTGAGGCAAATTGTAAGCAATAATAAATTTAGAAGAAAACTTAAAAAATTATTGGTTAGCAAGGCTTATTACTCACTGAATGAATTCTTTCAAGACACATTTTATTGACCCATTTTTATCACTGTTTTATACATAAAATAAATGTTATCCTGTTTGTTGTTGTTTTTTGTTTTTCTTTGCTCTTAATGTCTGTAACTTTTATTAGTATTTAAGTTTGGCTTTGTCAACAAAATTTTTTGTTTTTTTATCTGACAATAAAGCATATTCTGATTCTGATTCTTTTCTATGAAAATCATAGCTAGTGAGGTTAACTGATCTTGATTCATTGAGGATCTCAGATTGATTTGAACACTTTGCATTTTTAGTTATTTAGAAGAATAGACAATAATAAAATAAAATGCAGCAAATTCAGAACTTAGTCAAAGAAGACTTTGTACTCAGCCGACCGCCGCACGCCTGCCGGGCAGTATTACTTTGATTTTTTGTAATCACAATCAGCAAGCTCACTGATAGGCGGGAAGGCGCAGATTTATTTGGAGTACATGAAATTTTAAGTTTAATTATTTGGAAACTACAGGTTGACCATCCTAGAATGGCCGATGAGATTAGGATGCGCAGTGGTCGAAACTCGCCCACCTCTAAGGAGCTCACTTGTTTTTGTTCCTTGCTGGTGTAAACATCGGTGGTACAGTCTCGAGAAAATTGCTTGTAGTGTGTAACTTATATTATTTAATGCACAGGTACTTATTAGAAGTATCTACTTATACACATTGTTACGTATACTATCACTAGCAGTATTTATAAGAAAATATCATGGTATTTGAAAGCAAAGTAAAACATAAATCTTTGTCAAAGCCGAGAAACTATCAGTTTTGTTTTGAAATTTATGGAGCAGGAATCTACAGCTGGAGCTCCTATTATACCATTTTGAAAAGTATGTGTACAAATCTATTATCAGTTGTGTTATTATAGCAAAATATATTTTATTTTAATTGCATAAAAAATTGTATTAATAATAATAATAATAATAAAAGTTATTTATTGATTGCATTAGTATACAATGTAATATACAATCAAAAGGCCATCGACCTAAGTCCTTCAGCCAAGGAGATAATAATATTAAATTTAACATTTTGTATAAAAAATATGGTGGGAAACAAAAGGTTGATTACATAGATAAATTGTAAAAAAAAAAAAAAATCCAATGTGAGACGTAGTGGTTCAGTACTGCTGCGACATCAACATCATCTGGTCAAAAATTGGTCTTTCCGGATATGCGAATCTGGGTGTATTGTTGTTTCGAGCAATTATTAGAGGTTGCATTACTTCGATATTGTAGTTTCTCTGTGCAAATTTTTCGTTGAGAAGTTGTATTCTCTCCTCGATAGGCAGTATTTGCACCAATTCATACAAAAGTGCATTAGGAGGGTTATGTAAAGGATTGTGTGGGTGTCGAATCTTTGTAATTTTCCTTAGTGCAGTCGTTTCAGCTGTCCTTAAATTTTTTTTAGCTGGATTTCTGTTGTTCATGTATAATGTATGTCCATATTCTAAAATAGGTCTACAAATTGTTTTGTATATTTTGGCAGCTGCTGTCATTTTTATCCCCTTATTTTTGAATGTTAATACTCTGAAATGTTTCGCTCTGGATATGCATTTTTTTTTTACCATTTTAGAATGCATGTTGAAGTTTAATTTATTGTCTAAATAAACCCCCAAATACTTGACATTGGTTACTGGATGAATTTGGTGATCACTTATTTCGATAGAGGGAGAATTATTAGATTGCGTGATTGAATAAAATGAATTGTGATTTCAGCGGATTGATTTGCAGTCTCCATTTGCTTGTCCATGCTAGAGTATTATTCAGTAATATTTAATGATTGTCCCTTGCCTTTGCAATGGAACGTTCATGTGAGATCAAGGCTGTATCGTCTTCATATTGTAAAATGTATGACAGTTGTTCAAGCTGATTATTAAATATGTCGGAACAATAAATGTTATATAAAAGTGGAGATAGTGAGGAACCTTGCGGGACTCCTTGTTCAGCTGTAAATTCTTGAGACATGGTATCGTTTATTTTCACTGTAAATTGTATTATACAAATATAATTTACAAATATTTCAAATATAAAGACAAAGAACTGTTGTTCATTCGAAAATACTAATTGACCTGTGACATACCAGAATTCTCGGTGAATAGTGAGCACCTTTTACTGAAACTTCTTCCCCGACTGTATTGCGTGCATAGTTAAGAAACTTGTCTCTATCCAACAGCGACGTTATTTCCTCTCTCTCTGCGTGGCTATCGGCCATCCTACAATGGTTTACTTGTACAATGGACTTGCGGCAAGTTACTTACCGCGTTTTGGCGCCCCCCAGGATCCAGAGCCCCAGGCGATCGCCTGGCTTGCCTGCCCCTCGGACCGGTCCTGTAAAAAAAAGTAGCAATAAGTACCTATTTAATAATTCAATAATCATTAACTATTATTAATTTTTTAGTCATTTCAAGAAATACTCGAGTATTATTTTTGAATTCCTTCCTCAGCTGTTTCTTCTAATATTTCTGTTCTTATATCTGGTTGTCATGATGTTCATGAAATGGATTATGTATTCTGGAGAACTTGATGGATGGGGTGAGTAATGTTATGAAAACAAATTGTATCAGTTTGTTAAAAAAATTTTAAGTAAAGAAACATTCATTATTAAGCATCACCCATGTCATATTGCCATTTATGATAATTGTCTTTTCACTTAAATATATTCTGGGATTTGTAGTTTACGATGACGTTAATAAACATGGGACCTCTTGTGCGCCTTCAGTTCTCATTTACTTCATCAATATGATTCTGATGGGTGAAACAGAGCCTAGCAAAGGGTGCGATATGTATATGTACACTGGGCAGCACGTACTTCAGCTAGTTTTTGTTTTTGGAGCCCTTATCTGCATTCCAGTTATGTTGCTAGGCAAACCGTTGCATATAATGTTCACACAAAAGAAGAATAATAGTCACAAACCAGTAAATGTAAGTAAAATATTCTAGCTTAGTTAACAACTGCAGTTTGTAATATCCTGATTTTTCAGAATAAGAGTAATGGTAATGGAGAGATTAACCAAGGCATGGAATTGGATGAAGTTCCTGAGTCTCACCCAGAACAAAACAATACAACTCACCCTGATGAGGCGGAAGAAGAAGAGGCAATAAGTGAAGTCTTTATTTACCAGGCTATTCATACAATTGAATATACTCTCAGTACAATATCCCACACCGCATCTTATTTGCGTTTGTGGGCATTATCGCTCGCTCATGCACGTAAGTTTTCCTAATAAAATAGGTTGATAATGCTCCAAAAATCATGCTTATAATTAGTTATTGCAAGTGTTTTTTAAGCTTCGCACCTTTTTAAATTTCTTCTCTGCGATTTATGTTGAAAATATTAAGCTATTTCTTTCTCTTTCAGAACTTTCGGAGGTGTTATGGAGTATGTTGTTCGATAAAGGATTGACACTAATCAAAGGCTATATAGCTGTTCCCTTTATTTTTATATTTTTTGCATTGTGGGCAATACTCACTGTTGCCATTTTGGTTCTCATGGAAGGTTTGTCTGCATTTTTGCATACCCTTCGTCTTCACTGGGTAGAATTTATGAGTAAATTCTATAGTGGAGTCGGTCATATTTTCCAGCCGTTTAGTTTCAAACGTATTTTAGAAGATGAAGAAGAGGACTATTAAATGGTTTATTTAATTTCTTTTATTCAGTATGTACCATAAGTAAATAAATAAATTGTTTCGGTCGAATTTTAATCTTACTCCTTTACTAAAAGTTCATGCATCAGTAACTTGCGAGAGTATCTATTTTAGATTTTACGGGGAAAGAGTCCTTAATCCCTTGCTGTCGGTGAATCTAGGATTAATCTAACCTAACATAAAGATCAAGTCCCAACATCATAAGTGATAAAAGTAACAGTACACTTTAGTGTTGCCTTGTCAAAAAACTGTACATGCTTCCAATATGAGTGTGGAAATTGTCAAGAATTTAATAATCAGATCGGGAATTTTATCTCGGTGCCAGAGACGGCTTTCATATAGACGTAATATTATATTGCAAACATTTACTGAAACAATCAGAAAAATGATGAAGTAGTGAAATATTTATTATTGCTATATTGTATTTTGGAAATAAATTTAACTTAAAAATGGGCTTAGTTCTTACAAAAACATGTAAAACATATCTGGCAAATAAAAAGATAATTTTGAATCAAACGCACACTTTCTTGTTCTGTTTAATGTGTATGACATCAAAAGACGTGTATTACATCAAATTCCTCCGAGTATTGCTCAAGCACTCGTAGAGTTGTATTGGTGTGCCGCAGGGCAGTGTGCTTGGTCCGATCCTTTTTTTATTGTACATTAATGATTTACAGCAATATCTAAATGGTGACTCAGTGTATATAACTACTTATGCTGATGACACGAACATTTTAATCTTTTATAAAGATTATAATAGTATCGTGATGAAAGCAACTAGTATGATGCAATATCGGAATGGTTTCAGCGAAATTCGTTGATATTAAATAATAATAAAACCAACTGTATTTTATTTAAGCATAGTAGAAATAAAATTGAATATCCAACAGAAATAAACATTAACAATGTAAATATTAACTACACTGAAAATACAAAATTCTTAAGAGTGATTATTGATGTACATATGAATTGGATGGACCATGTATGGACTCTCTGTGGCAGACTAAGTACAGTTTGCTACTCGTTAAAAGAACTGAAGAAGGTAGTGAATCGTAATACTCTCCTCACAGCTTACTATGGACATTTTTACAGTTTAATGTCATATGGAATTATATTTTGGGGTGGTTCTCACATCCAAGAAATTTTCTTAGTTCAAAAAAAGGCACTGCAAATCTTATCCGATTTGAGAGTAGATGAATCATGTCGACAACACTTCAAAGCACTCAAATTATTAACAGCTCCAGGTCTTTTTGTTTATGAATGTCTTTGTTTCATTTTCAAGCATATGAACGAGTTTAAAGACAATGTCAGAGATCACAGCTATGATACAAGGCGTAAAGACACTCTCTCATACCCAATTCATAATACAACAATTCTAGAAAAAGGCTGCTTTTATAAATGTTTGCATTATTATAACTTGTTGCCCACCCAACTGAAAAAAATTTGATTCTGTAAATATTTTCAAAAATACAGTAAAAAAATTCTTAATACTTGCAGAACCTTACACCTTAGAGGAAGTGAATGAAACAACATTTACTTAAAAATAATATTTTTACCAAGTTAAGCTATTATCATGATTTGAATTCTTGGAAATTTCTGGACATGTAACAAATATAAATTGTAAAATTGTTGTCACCGTTAAGCAATAAAATTCTATTCTATTTATTTTGTTGATTTTCATAATAATTAAAGATGAAAACCCAATGGACTCGATTAGTTGTGACGTCACAAGTTAGGCAACGTCTACATACAAGTGTCATGACACACGGGTTGCCTGCCAAGCACACTCGAACTTGAGCCTTAATGCATATGTTTATAAGGCGACATTTTCGAGGATAGAAACATAGCATAGAACTTTATTTTATTTCTCCTGTTGAAGAAATATTTAAGGACTTCGAATACCTATTTCACATTCAAAAAATACGTTAAAATGTATATATCCATTTATGAGTTATAAAAACTTTATTATAGTTTTTGTTTATAGATTTTGTAATACTTTATACTTGTGTATATTTACCGATACCTTGTCCATGCAATAAATGATAACTGAAATCTCTTAAATATTTCTTACACGGGAGAAATAAAATAAAATTGTATGCTATGTTTCTATCCTCGAAAATGTCGTCTTATAAACATATGCATTAAGGGCCAAATTTCTATATGTTTGGCAGGCAACCCGTGTGTCATGACACTAGTATATAGGGGTTGCATAATTATGTGACGTCACACTAATTGAGTCCATTAACTGCTGGTAACATAGAACATTTTTCCCAATAAAATGAACCATTTTTATATAATATTAAATCGTACATAACAAACAAAGTTAGTTAATGGATTAATGGCATAAAACTGCCACGCCATGTACCGTGTGCATCACGTGATAAAGTGATTTTTATTTCATTTTAAAATGTTAATACGAATAGTTAATTTTTTATATTTGCAGTGTTAAAGGCATTCGACCCCGACTGAGTGTCAACATTAAATTCCAGTGTACGGACGTACTTTTATGTTTTTTACTTATGAGGTTTTATCTCCTTTAAATATACGACGCCGCCGAAATTGTGAAACATTTCAAAATCGCTTTTTACCTACACTATGGCAATTATTGGCATTTACGTCAACATTTAATAAAGGGAAATGGTAGACCATCCCAGTTCGCAGTTTTGCAGGCGGTAGTATAAATCTAGCCATATGTATCTACAAACCTAGTGTGAAATCGGCGGTATATAAAAATGTCTTATTCTCAGGCTGCGATAGACTTTTGGATTCGCGATTTCCCAGAACTGCAATTTGATGGAACAGATCTTTATTGTAGTAGTTACAACAAAACAATTTCTTGGACATCTAAAACAAATGTTAATAGACATATTTCCTCACAAAAGCATATTAGTGCTAGTGGCTCTACTCATAATGATAGTCAACGTAGTTTTAATTTAGATTTAGTGGAAGTGATGGTGGGATGTAACATACTGTGATCAAAACTAGATAATCGACTTTTTAGACCATTTTTGAAAAAATTTGTTAGTGGCAAATATAACAATGTTCAGGTGCTGTAGGAAACGACACTCAGAAGACAATATTTATCAACGGAGTGTGATAATGTTAGACAAAAAATTTCTTGCAATATGCTGCATGTAACATGTCTAACACATGGACTCCATTGAATTGCTGAAACTATTAGAGGGTATTACGCTAATGTTGATAACTTAATATCTAGTGTAAAGAAAATTTTCACGAAAGCACCACATTGTGTACGGTTATTTAAAGAAATACTTCCAAATACACCATTGGCTCCAGCACCCATTATAACACGGTTGGGAACTTGGCTAGAGGTGGCATTATACTATCTTTGCCATTTTGAAAACGTCAAACTGGTATTACTGCAGTTGAATCCAGATGACGCAGTTGTTTTTCACAGGCTCAACAGGCATTTATCAATCCAACTACTCAAGAAGATCTGAAGACCATACACAGAAGTTTCTTGCGAATTCTTCTAGCCATACGGGACCTTGCCAACATATACCAACATCAAAATTTATTGCAGCTGATGCAATAAAATCAAATCAAAATCAAATCAAATCATTTTATTGGTGCTGTTAACATGAAGATGTTTTACACAAGTCAGTTTGTAATATGACAAAAAAATAATATATACATATATATATAAAATACGTGTCACGATTATTCCATAAAATACACTAATGCTTACGATAATTATTACATTAAATATCACGAATATCACATGTCTGAAACGTCACAATTTAAAAATTCGTTTATGTTATAAAATGCATTTTTGACTAAGAAATTTTTTATTATTTGTTTGTATTTCAACTCTGGGAGGTTTCTTATGTATACCGGGATTTTATTAAAGAATATTGGGCCATAATAATTGTACCCAGTATCACTGGATTTTAACCTATTATATTTAATTTTTATGTTTTGTTCGTTGCGAGTATTGTGTTTATTATTGTCTCCTTTTTTTTCGAACAAGTGTACATTTTTATGGACAAACATTAAACATGTGTATATATACAATGAAGGAAATGTTAAAAGTTTGAGTTGAATAAATTTTTGTTTAACCTCGTCTCTGTAGCCCAAGTTGGTGATTATTCTAATTGATTTTCTTTGCAAACCAAATATTCTAGTGGATTGTGGTGCGTGGCCCCAGCTTATCAGACCATAAGCCATTTGTGATACAATTAATGAATGGTATGCTATTATTAAAATATTTATGGGTACGATATTGTTCAGCATTCTTAGGACAAATATGTTTTTGCTCATTTTATTTGCCAGAAATTCTATATGGTGGCCCCAGTTTAATTTGGGATCAAGATAAACGCCGAGAAATTTAACTTTATCTGGGTTATTATAGTTCTCTAATGGTCTGTGAGTAAAAATCATATCTACTGTTTTGTTTTCATTTAAGGATAATTTATTACTAGAGAACCAAGTGACGGCATTTTTATGTGCGTCCTCCATAAGCTGCTGAACTACTCTTAAATTAATGTCTGATCTTAGTAATGTGGTGTCATCTGCAAATAATACCAGGTTAGCGTCTGTTACGGACCGTTTAAGGTCATTTATGTAAATTAGGAATAAGGTTGGGCCCAAGACGGACCCCTGCGGCACACCACTCTTCACCTCCATAAGCTTGGAGTTTCTATGATTTACACTGGTGTATTGCTTACGGTTTGATAAATAAGACATTATGAGTTTACAACTGGTTTCGTCAACGTTCAGGTACTTTAATTTTTCTATTAGCAAATGGTGTGAGACACAGTCAAAGGCTTTTTGAAGATCACAAAAGGTAATCCCAACATACTCTTTTTTTTCTTGACCTTCTATAATTTTTTTGGTAAGTTCATATATTGCATCGTTTGTTGACTTTTTGGTACGAAATCCGAACTGATTTTCGTCGAACATGTCATTTGTTTCAAAATGATTTGTCATTTGATATTTTAAAATGTTTTCAAATATTTTTGAGATTATCGGTACTATTGATATAGGTCGGAAATTATTATGGTCAAGAGATGACCCGCCTTTATGAATTGGGATAACTTTTGTGATCTTAAGAATGTCAGGGTAAATTCCAGAGCTTATGCATTGATTAAAAAGAACAACTAACGGATTTAGTATTACATTTTTTACATTTTTTAATATGTTGACATTCATAGTATAGTGATCCTTACTGTTTTTATTTTTTAAATTATTTATAGCTTCCATCACAGCGTTATGTCCAATCCTTTCAAACCTAAAATTGGGGTAATTTGCATTTTCTATTAGATAGTCTAAATAATTGTTTGGATTTTGTAAATTTTTTGTTATGCTTTCACTCACATTCACAAAATATTTGTTTTGTTCTTCGACATCAACCTCTAATGATAGAGACCTCCTTTTACTCTGTCTGTTTTTATTTATAATGTCCCAATACACCTTTGAAGATTTGCCATTTTGATTTATAAGTAGGTTGTAATATTTATTTTTTGCACTTTTTATTTGTTTTCTGTAATAGGCTTTATAAGATTTTATATGTTCTTTTAACTCTATATTTGGATTATTTTGATATAGCTCTGATAATAAACATAGATTCTCTCTTTTTATATGTAAATCATTTGTGAACCACTTGTCTTTAGTTCGTTTCTTTTTATTATTTATTTTCTTTTCTACCAATGGGAAAGCTATTTCTATGTTTTCCTGTAAAATATTCATAAAGCGCTCCCATTTTACATTTAAATTAATTGAATCATTGCTCGCGAAACTCCAATCAGTATTTTCTAGTCTGTTGTATAATAAAAGCATACCTTCCTCAGTGACTTCCCTTATTTTAAATGTATCTTTAGATCTTGTATTCTCTGTAATTTTGAATGAAATAGTTACTGCTTTATGATCTGATAAACCGGGGTCAAACACCTCCTCTTTATGATCATTAAAGTTTACAAGTATATTATCGATACAATTTTGTTGTCTTGTATTTTTGGTGATGGTATGCTTGAAAGAAAAGGAGGTAAATAAATCTTTAAAGTCATTTGTTCGCTTTTCGCTTGAATTGAATTTGATATTAAAATCCCCGTTTATTACTATGTCCCTAGCTGAAGTACTTACTTTATTTAAAAGAGTATTAAAATTTGTTAAAAAAAGGTTGAAGTCCCCCAAAGGTGATCTGTATATTGTTATAATTATAAGATTTAAGTCATGACATTCAATGGCAACTATTTCACAGTGGACCTCCACTGAGAGGTGGTTTAAAGTTTCACATGGAATAAAGTTATGACATTCATTTTTACTTAATATTACTACCCCACCATGTAAGGCATTTGATCTGCAATAACTTGCAACTACAGTATACTTATCCACAGTTAAATTTTGCATCTCATATTGATTGAGAAAATGTTCTGAGAAACATAAGACGTCAAATTTGTTTTCACTGTCACTTAAGAACGCTTCCAACTCATGCACCTTATTTCTTATTGACTGAATGTTTAAATGTAACACTTGCAGATCATTTGAGTTAATTTCTGTTCCTTTGTCCATTGGTTCCGTTTGTGTTGTAAATATATCGGTAATTTTTGTTTCCATACTGTCTTGGTTGCAGTTTGTTGAAGTTTCGAAAAAGCTGCTTCCGACGAGGAGAATATTCTGAGATTTCTATGCCATTGGGCCACATCTCAGAATTTAATAAAGTGTTCTTTATGTCGGCGTTTACTGCGACTTTAAATGTATTAAATGTTCCTTGGCTGTTTTTGACTTGTGTACATATAAAGTTTTCATCGGGGCATTTTGTGTTTAGATAATCCTGCAGATTTTCTACGGTGTATGTTGTTTTGTATTTTGACAAAAATAACCATACTTTTTCTTTTGCTACCATATCCATATTATTTTTGTCTGATCCTATGATTTTATTGTTAGGCTTTGTATTTTCCCTTGTCGATACTTCCGTATTGTTTATGTTTGATCCTACCATTTTTTGACCTAACTTCCTAATTCCCTTGTAAGTATTATTCCCTTTAAGGTTTTCAGTTTGTTTACTATTTGCAGGTTCCGTGTTGTTTATAAGCTGTTGAATATCATTCATTTGTATCTTTGCTTGAGCCTCTGAAATAGCTGTAGCTACGTTTTCTTGGGTAATATGTTCAGTCATGTGTTTTGTTTTAGAACCGCTGGGAATTTCCTTATTGCTATCTTTCAATTTGATAGCATATTTATTTTTTTCATTTTTGTTTTTGTCCTCAAGTATATCTATGATTTTTTGTTTGTCACTTATCATTGTATCTTTGTCATCAATTAGTTTTTTGTATAATACAATCTGCTTTGATAAACTAACTTTTTCGTAAATTATTGGTTTGCACTCACTGCATAAGAATAATAATACTCGGTTTTTCAATGAAAAAACTCTTGTCTCAGTTGCTGATATATTGGCACAAGCCCCACAAAATCCATTTTCACAGATTTCACATACTGCAGGCGTATCTGAACTTTCTTCCTTACATTGGAAACACGAGCACATATTAGACATGTTTCTCACTTGAGAGACAGACAGAATCGTGTTCAATCTCTGGTAATATATGTAAATATGTGTGGCATATATGAATTTAAAAACTATATACCAAAACAGACTTTTCCTAAGTGAGTCGTTAGTATTATCCAAATTTAATTTCGGTAGTGTGATTTATGGCCCCTGCATCTATGCTGAGGATGCCCGCAGAATACAGGTGATACAGAACTCCTGCCTACGGCTAATATTTGGTATTAGGCGTGGGCAACATATCTCACAGAAGCTTAAAGAGGTAGATTGGTTAAATATGTCCAGGCGACGTCAACTGCACTCCGCATGTCTTTTTAAAAAAATTATAGAAAATAAAATACCTGCATATCTTCATAAAAAAATAACATATAGAACAGACGTCCATAACCTAAATTTGCGACATAAAGGTACACTGACCCCTCCCTTTCATTGTACGGAACAATTCAAAGCCTCATTTACTTACCAAATCGCTAATATATACAACTCGATTCCAATGGCCATAAAAAATAAGTCTATTATATCCTTCAAGCGTCATTATAGGCAATTGTTATTAGCAGAGCAGGGTAACTCCTTGAGTTGTTGAATAGAGAAAATAGATCTGAGCATGCCCTGGACCAATGTTATTCCCTTTCCGTGTTACATAATTATACGTTACTTGCAGGTGTGTATGTATGTGTGTGTATGTATGTGTAATGGATGTCTGTATGTGTATTTGTGTATGTGCTTATATGGATATGTTTACTAGTGTACAGCTTAAGATGAAAAACAGAAGTCATGCAGCGCATGACTACCTGATCTTCGGCTTTTTCCAATAATTGTATTATTTTTTTTTTGCAGAAACTGTTTATTATTTAAATTTTTTTATATTTATATTGGAAATAAAGACCTTTTATTATTATTATTATTATTATATTTTTCAATTACCTAAAGAAATCGCTGAGAGGGTTGAAACAAAATTTCAAAGAGTATTAAAAACCATTTCAGGATTTGTAAGGATGTCATCTGTAATAGACCTTTTAAATGGTAAAGAAGTAGACTTTTCTACACCAGGCGTCAATAGGGCGATTTTAAGAAATTTCAAATATTTTAAGTACGTCCCAGTGACATCTACTGACATTGAGCTGTTTTTTTCTCATTATAAATGGATTTTTAATGACAGGCGGCGAAGGTTAACTTCAGAAAATTTAGAACAAATAATAATGAACTTTTATATTCGTTATAGGCCGTGAAAAATTGCATATCTGTGTTTTACTTTGAGGTAATAATAATAATAATAAGTTTATTAACCACAAATTAACATAACATAAGTTACAAAGGCAAGTCATAAAATAACGGTACAAAAAAATTTACAGGAAAAGAATATATGTATATAAACAGCAATAAATAATACAGTTACATTAAAATAATCAGTAATAAAAATCAGTTATATTATAAAATAAAATATGCTACAAGTGATGAAACATATAAACCCAAGCTGCAGGCCTTAATTCCCTACTGGAAACAAGAATTCTTTAACGGAGTAGAAAGCGTTTACTTCTAAAAAAGATTTAACACCTTTTTTGAAAGTAGTATAGTTATATATATAGTCATCAGGTAATGCATTATAGAGGATGATACAGTTGTAGCGTGGAGATTTACGAAACATAGTTGTTTTGTAAGTAGGCAATCGCAGGTTTATATTTCTTGTGTTGTAGCTGTGAATATCGGGTTGGTGTATAAAGTCCATTAGGTGTCTCTTGGTAAACAAAACACATTTCAGAATGTATATAGATGGCACGGTTAAAATTGCATATTCTTTAAAAACTTGACGACAACTTGCCCGGTAGTCCAAATTAAACATTAATCTTAATATTCTTTTTTGTGAAATCAAAACTCTACTGAGATCAGAGGCAGAACCCCAAGACATGATATTATAGGAGAGATGGCAGTAAGCAAAAGCATAATAAAGATTTATTGTACACTTTACAGTTAAGAACGACTTCATCTGTAGAATCGCGTAAAAGGCCTTATTCAGCCTTCCGCATACATGTGTGATTTGGTTGCGGAAACTCATATCAGAGTCAAGCCAGGTGCCTAGTAGTTTAGTATGAGTTACAAAGGTATAAGGGGACTCCTTTATAAGAATGTCAGGAATAGTCTTTTGAAGATGAAAATTTATACATACTGTTTTTTGCTTATTCAGAATTAAAGAATTATTATGGCACCAGAGCCATGCCTAGTGGGAAATACATGTGTTTATTTTGGTTCAATGTCCGCCAATGCCTCCCTTCGAGTGAGTGTTTATAATAAACTGACCATATTAACTTTAGATATTACGGAATTCCTAAAAAAAAAAATACAAGGTAAAATAAGTTATATCATACTTGCATAAAAATCTTTCCACGCCGGCAGAGTCAACCCACCGAGATCAAATTCATGCATTGCCCACAGATCTGGACTGGACTATTTTCTGAAAACCTGTTCTGAAATGGTACCTACTTTTAACAAGGAAGGATCATTCTACATTGATAATAAACTGATAAAGCTCAAAGAAAATTAATTGTAGCAGTATGGCACCTGGAATTGGTGATATTGTGTGTCATTAATTTAACACTGTACTAAACAGTAAAATAATAAATTTTCTTTCATTCACCGTAGGGGTTAAAGGCATCTTCAATTATAGCGCCAAAGCATAGTATTTGCATAATTCACAGCTTGATAAATTTTATTAAAAATAAAGGTAAAATTGAAAATTTTATTGGAAAAAAGTGGAGCACCTCTCAGCACTTTGTTAGCCCAGAGTTAACTATAGTAAACTACTTAAAAATTTCAGTCTGAATAAACAGGTCAGCCTTATGGCTGACACATCTTCCAGCGAATTTGAAAGCAGTTTCACATAAAGCAAAGGAATTCAAAGTCATGGATGCCCACTAAAAGAACATATTAGAAGTCCATAAGGTAGTGTTCTCAAATCATTTGTCATCACAACACTAGTGATAGGGTGGTGAGATTAACCATTTCCTCTGGAAGTCGTGCCCCTTTAATTTGGAGTTAACAATAGGGAACTTGCACTTTTTTTTTTACTGTATAAAAATGTTCTACCATACTAAAAAATAAGGTATGCAAAATATGACGCCTTAATTCCCAATAATAAATTGGTTATAATTTATTAAAGTTTTGCGCGCGAGCGAATCGATTCAAAGAGGTTCAAAAGCACGGGAGTAGTCGTGACGTCACACCCTAAAATTTATAAGCGACGACCGACGACGGAGATCCCAGCAACCGACCGCTTGACTTCATAGTTCATTCAGCCGTAAAAATACCAGCATCGCTATCAATTTGAATTGTATACTTAAAATGGAAACAAAAACTTCTTATTATACTCTTCGCAAATACAAAACGAAGAGTATATTGCATTCGATGGGCACATTTCTAAAACCGGTAATATTGCTCGTAGAGAAACATATGTCCATATCACTATGTTGGTGACCGAATTCTGAACAACTTTTAAAATGTTCATCCGTCCATCTGTGCGTCTCTCACGTTTCTTGCTAGCATGATAACTTAAGAACAAAAAGTCCGATAGAATTGAAACTTAGACAGTAAGTTAGTGTTAGCTGAGGAAGAACCCTGTTGTTTTTTAACAAAATCATCGTTCAATAAATAAAATAGTTATTAATTTTTTTAAATATTGCATTGTACCGTTGTGTAAGAATACTACAATAAAAGTGCCAGATAAAATATTTATAATATTGTCAGAAGATAAGATTCGTCGATCAAAATGGCTAAAAGCGTGTAGAATTTCTTCTACACGTGAAAAAGACATTTCACAGGGCTGTTAACGCAAATACAAAACGAAGAGTATATTGCATTTGATCGGCATATTTCTAAAACCGGAAATATTGCTCGTAGAGAAAAAAAATTCATATCACTGTGTTGGTGATCGAATTCTGAACGATGTCCGCCCGTCCGTCCGTCTGTCTGTCCGTCTGTCATGTTTCTTGAAAGCACGTCAACTTTAAGTACGAAAAGTCAGATTGTGTTAAAATTTGGGCAGAAAGTTAGTGTTAGCTAGAGGACTTCCAAGTACTGAAAACTTATTATCATGCCAACTTTGAGTCTGTTATGGCGTATGGAATTATATTATGGGGAAAATCACCATCAGCCGATAGAATTTTTATATTACAAAAACGTGCCCTACGAGCAATGTTAGAATTAAACTCACGAGATAGTTGCCGTACAGTTTTTAAAGAACATAATATACTTACCACTCCATCTTTGTATTTATACCATGTGTTATGCTTTGTTAAAAATAATTTTAATAGCTTCACGCAACATAACTGTAATCATAATTACGCTACTAGAGGTAATAACAATTTGCAATATGAATCCCACCGTTTGGAATTATATAAAATGAGCCCTTACTATCAAGGTGCATTACTCTACAACAAGTTAGGTGATCATGTTAAAGAGGCCCCTTCCGTAAACTGTTTCAAAAAAAAGGCTAAAAACTTACCTTATAGATAAAACTTTTTATTCACTTAACGAATATCTTAATGACTAAATCTCTCTGGACTAAATTTCTGGAATTACTGCTCGCTAGGTGTTTTTACGATAATTGTTTTTAGTGTGTTTTCCTGATGTTTTTGTCTCATTTTTTAATCGAATTTGACGTACGTATACATCTTTGTTTTTTTATAAACTTTCTGTATTTTGTATTGACACATCCAATGCTCAAATTTTTTTTGGCCTACTGGGAAAATAAAGTATTATTATTATTATTATTATTATTAGGAAGAACCCTATTGTTTCTGAACAATATCGATTATTAATAAAAAAGTTATTAATTATTTTAATTTAAAAAAAAATGTGTATTTTGTAATTATCCAAACTGTATCACTATGGAATCAGAGGTAGAAAATGTGGGAATGGTTTCGTAACTATCTACTGGAGCGAACACAACTTGTCGAAATATACAGTGAATATAATCGGGAAATCTCAGAAGAACTTACTGTAAAATCTGGCGTCCCACAAGGTTCTATCCTCGGACCCTTACTGTTCAATATATTCCTAATAGATATTCAACAAATTATCAACCACAGTAAGCTGCATTACTATGCTGATGATATACAGGTCATGATAAGTTTTTCTGTTGACGAGTATAATACAGCATTTCAGAGTTAACGAGGACTTGGACAGTATCCTACAATGGACACAGGACAATGGCCTACAATTAAACATAGAAAAAACGGATGCAATCATTTTTGGAAGCAATAAAAATAAAAATCTAATACTAAACAGGGCCCCCACTTTGAAATTGAATAACATTATTATAAACTTTAGTGAACAAGTCAAAAATCTCGGCTTGATAATGGATGAACGCTTAAATTTTAATCACCATGTATCAAACTTGTGTCGGTCAGCTTATGCTAGTTTGAAAAATTTATATCCTTTAAAAAACTACCTCTCCGAAGATGCGAAAATTAAAGTGTGCGACTCATTGGTGCTCTCAAGGCTAAATTATTGTGATACAGTATATGGTCCCTGTCTCACAGTTGCAAATTCCCATAGGTTACAAAAAGTACAAAACTCTTGCATTAGGTTTTCCAAATCTATTCCTTACCGTGAACACATAAGTCCATATATCCGCCAACTAAAATGGCTTAATATGTGACAAAGGCGATGGATACATTTGTGTTGTCTGGTGCACAATGTGATTGTTACTAAAAAGCCTGGATATCTACATGAAAAACTTGAAACATGCGGAAATGCACACACTGTGGAAACCAGAAATCGTGATGTTATTCTGACTGTACCCATACATCATACACAACAATATAAAAAATCATTTTCATACCAGGCAACAAGAATGTACAACTAGCTTCCAGCTTATTTAAAAAGACTCAGTCCAGCTAGTTTTAAGGAAAGACTAATACAGCTAGTAAGATCAGAACAATTTATTATTGACCATGAATATATGTAAAGAACCTTTGAAGTTAGTGTATTTTAAGCAATTTATTTATTAATTACTTTTATACTATTCTTCGAATATTGCATTATGCATAACCGTTTTAAGTAGGTACCTATATGTGTATTTTCTTTTTATATATATTTTAACCGTACAACATAAATAAGCAGATCAAAGCGGCCTGGTTTAAAACTAACTTTAGTTGTCACCTGGTCTCATTTTGTATACTACCCATTTGCAAAATAAACTGATTTATTATTATTATTATTATTATTATTATTAATTAAACAAAAAATGTCTAAAACATATTATTTACAAAAAAAGCTGCGACAAGTATCCTATGTATATGTGTAACAATTATATAAACAGTGCAGTAAATTGGCGAAGAGTATAATGGTTAGCTGCTCTGCATAAAGCATTTTCTTATTTCGTCACTGCCAAATAAAGTATTTTAAGAAACTGAAAATAAATATATTCTTAACCCTTCTAGTAACATATGTATATGACCTGAATTTAGAAGTCTCGATAAAAAATTACCTACCAAATTTATAAGAAATGCTTTTAGTTTTAGTTACAGCCAAGAGACTAAATATATGCACACTCTTTTAATGTTTTTTTATATCTTGTTACATTGCTACGCACATAAGAGCACACGTAGGTACTTATATGTTATTTAGATAAAAAGAAAACGTAGAATATTTCTCTATATGCTTTAGAATATCTAAATTCTTTCAGACATAAGACTTAAGTCCGCTAAAAATGCTTAGTTGCGACTAAGCATTTTGTAGTTATTTCTGTTTATTCCGTGATGAAGTCATAATTAACTATTTTATGTTTATAAATTATTACTAAAAGCTAAAAAAAATAGATACTTGTCTGCCTTGACCCCGCGGACTTCGCCAAAGGAAAAACTTTCACTATTTTGTTTTAAATATGCCACCATAAACAGAGATACTATAAAACACAATTATATATTTATATCAGAACAGCCACTAAAAATCAACCAATTCATTCCATTTAAATGTTTTTATTACATATTTATACATTTCTAATCTTAAGCTAAGGTACTTTATAGAATTCAATATAAAGATATATAAAACATGATTTACAATTTATCTCTATAAATATAAAAAACGATGGGATTCGATGGTATGACTGGACTTTTAAAAAGCTTATGAAAGTTGAAAGACTGCTATCAAACACCACTTTATTATTTATGCTTATTTTTGTATTTTTTACCGCAAGGTTAAAATTCATGGTTATACAGTTATGGAGTGGAGGAGCAGACCAAAAATAAATATTTTTGTTTATGTAGAACAACTGAACAAATCAACCACAGTCTAATATGGTCTAATGACACCGGTAAACATCTGATTGTGTTGCTTCTAGTGTTGGGAGAATTCGGATTAAAATACTCGATTAATCCGAGTATCAAAATACTCGGTTGAATCCGAGTATTAAAATTTCAACCGAATGATATACTCAGATTAATATTATGCAAATAAACTCAAGGTTGCTGTTTCATGGCTAAATCTTATTATATAATATCGAAATTGAATTCATCTGATAATGTTTATGACCATGTTTAAAGGCTGTTCGATATTTTTGAAAATTTTATTCACTACTTTTAGTGCGAATCCTATTAAATTCGACTCCAGATTCAGTATCAGCTACTCCGAATATTCTTATCCGTTTCCGGAAAATCCGAGTATCGAAATCCTCCCAATATCTGCATCACTATAGCCTGTTTTTAAACCAGGAGGAGTAAACATGAAAGTTCCATTCACACCATAAAAGTAACTAGAAAATACACACTAAAACCTTTTTGGCGTTTTGGGCAACCAACAATACACGACTACAGTGATTTTGTGTGTATTTTATTACATTATATAATGTAACCTCTATTTGACCTCTAGGTATATTATACAGCATTCATACCATTTACGCAATATAAAGGCACCACTTTTACCTTCAGATTTACACAAAAAGGATTAAAAACTGATATACCTATAATGTGCAAACGATAAAATAGAAATTATAACCAAATAATTCTGACATGAAATTAAAATTTTTACAATATGTCAAAATTTACGACTATTGCCTTGTGTAAAACTGGCGAGAACGTATCCAATCACAGATGTATGATTTAGCGCGTTAAATTTAAAACGCTCCTCCTGGTTTAAAAACAGACTCTAGTTGCTTCCCGGCGCCACGACTACCGTATATTCATGGTAGAAATATATACAGGTATGCTGTTGCGCAGCTTTTGCGGTAACCAATCATATGCTTTGTCACCAACGGGAACCATATTGATAATCGGACCAATAGCGTTTCGTGCGCATATTTCAAATAATGTAGTGTATTCTATTGTACAAAAGGATATGATTCCACATACCATTTAAAAACAGATGCCTCATTTTGGAAATAAAGTTAAAATTTGACGACATATTACTCATTTGAAAATATTTTAGAATGGTTTTGAATAATAATTAAGATTGTACATACATACATTTCGACATTGATGTAGCAAATTTTCATTGTAATTTTAGTGTTTTTTTACTACCGTGTAGTTATGCATGGATATGCAAGACATTCTTTGTAAAAAATATGGTAAAAAGGTACTTCTTTGATGCAGTATATATAGGTATATAATTTATATGATCTAGTTCGGCGATTTAAAAAGTTTATAGGTTAAGTTATCAATACTAAAAAAATTAAGGTATACATATTGTTGTGATATTTGTGTTGTTGGTTGTATGATTTACATACAAAGGAAGGTTATGTAATAGATTTTGTTGTATGACCGTTACTGTGACCAAGCTGCCTACACTTGTGATTTTCCCTTCTGACTTGCCAGCGTTTTTGTAAGCATGTGAGACCTTATGCTCAGTTAGTCGGTTCCGAGTTCTTTTACCTTTTTGTTTATTTAATATTTAGTCTGTAATAAAATTTATTATTAGTTGCAAACAAGAAAGGCCACAAATAACTTGAACAATTTAATGATTTTTCAATGGAAAATATTTAACATAAATAACATAATGAATTTATTTAAAACTTAACTAATTATAATTACTTTGGCCTTTTTAATTTTAACGGAATGATTGTTGCAACAATTTTAAGTAAAAAGGAATATTCTTACTCTGATCAGAGGTCTACCCAAATAGTGAACTGAACACTCCCGTGTACGTTTCTTCAATGGTATTTCCTGGTATCTTTCTTCTCGCTAACTTAACTGCAATATGGCTACTTGATGTTTATGTTGTGGATGGATCAACAATGATTATTCGCAGACACTATTTATTATTAACGATGCACTTCCGGATTATTTATAATTACCTCGTGGTAAGTACACGGTTTATTATTGATGGAATTATGATTTTCCAATATTTATTTCGATGCACTTTACTTAAGTACATATAACAGGTTATGTTGTTGTTTAAAATTGAAAATTTATCAATTAACAAATATTGTTTCTTATTTATCGTATTAGTGAGAAATTACCATGTTGCTAGGTAATTTAATATATTTTAATATTGATTGGTTACTTGCATGAACTTAATATCTTGGTTTGACGATATAAAACTTTACGATTATGATAAATTTTAATGATTTAAAACCTTTTTTTTACGAGAACGCTTCAAAAGCAGCTTCTCTTAGCAACACTAGTTAAAGACTAAATTTTACCAAAATATGGACTCCCATTGGCTGAATTTTGACTTTTCGCAGGTCATGGCAATTCTTATTTTTAAAATCATAATTAATTTCCGAAATACTTAATTTTTCTAACAAATCCTTATCTGTATCTCAATTCTGTAATTGGAAAAGCATTCCTTATGTTCTCCCGATTCCTTTGATACCCCATTTTTATCATTTTAAATCCTACTATTGTTTTTGATAAATTTTCACCTTTATGCACATAATTATCTTATAAGTATTAAAAAGAGTAATATTTCCATTGAAAAACAAAATTCCTATCTCTATTAACATAATTTGATCATTGAACATCACAAAAATACATTTAAATAATAATGATAATGATATGCAATTTTTCAGGAATCACCTGTTTTTAACACCCAAAAGGAGTCCCGTGAGAAAGCTTTACTATCTCTACTATGTGTGAAATCAATCACTGGACCTTCCTAAAGCATTATTATATCAAACTGACTTCAAACTATAAATGTTTATACAATTTTTGTACATAAACAAAGCTGGATGTACTTTGCACCTGTCCTACAAGCTATTATACATAATTACGAATGTTCAGAAACACTGAAAACCAGAGGTTGTATGATATAAATCATCCATTGGTACGTATGCTGAATGTTTATATTTAAGTTTATTGAATACGATCATTTTTTGATCGAATTTAAATACTTAACGCTACCTTCCGAGAGGCTTTTTCACTATGTTCTTAAATTGTAGTTTGTAGGTTTTTTTAACCTACTTGTATCTCACTATTGTCATTATTTAAGCTAGTTTAAAGTCTTTTTGTTACTATTTGTTAATTTGATAGCCCTTTATAACTATTTAATTGCCCTTTTTCTTAATTTCTAGGTTCTTCGTTCAGCTATTCATGGTCTCAACGATTAATATTGGTTTCTCATAGAATTTATTCCATCTTAAGGATTTATAGACGTTGCATATTTTATGCGTTATATTTAATATCCTTTTTCTAAGGTGTGTTACATTTTATTTTCTTATTTTAAAATTTTAATTTAACAATTACTATATCTCTTAATTACAAATATTAAATTTTATTCAAGCCCATTTGTTCCTTCTTGTATTTGCTAAAATCTTTTAGTTGTACTTTTATTTGATATTGTAGCCTTGGGCTGTTACAAAAACATGTAAAGTAGGTTTCAATACCTCGCAAACTTGGCTTGTCGTAGTGAGCGGTATAGCATTTTGCTGCTCGCAGTAACATGTCATTCCATTTATTTCATAATTTATTTTTAATAAAACTCTCTAGTGAATGAACATAACATTTACCCCCCAAAAATGTCAAAAATTTTTGACTTTAGTATAAATTTTTGGTATTTTTAACAAAAGTTATGGAGTTCACAAGTTAATTAGGTTATAGTTTCTTTATGTACTGGTTTATTCTTTTACATATGGATGTAAGAGTTCTATATGAAAGTTTCCTCTTATCATTTCTGAATCTAAGTTCATTAACTCATATGTATTTTCATTTAATTTGCTTATAATATATGGCCCTTCGTATGGTAATAGCAATTTTGCACAAATGTTTTTGTTTCTATTGGATACTCTTAATCTTTTAACAATGACTAAATCTCCTTCTGTGAATTTTATTCTGTTATTAATTTTTTTATTAGCTCTAGCTAAATAATTTCGTTTTGCTTTTTCCTGTCTAGATCGCACTAGTTGAATTATTTGCTGATATTTACTATCGTTATTGCTTGTCCAAGGCCTGTCTGGTGTCAGTCCAAACATAGTTGTTATTGGTGAAATTTGTGTGACGGTATTTGGAACGTTGTTTATGAATTTCTCTACGTCTTGAATGGCTAATGGCCATGTAGTATGGTCATCTTGTACCATAAGTCTAAGAAATTTGATTACCTCTTGGATATACCTTTCTGATGGATTGGCTTGTGGTCGCCTAATTGTTGTAAAAATTAATTTGCTTCCTTGTTTATTTACAAAATTCTTAAATCTTATGTTGTTAAAGTAAGTGGCATTATCTACTAAGATTTTAGTGGGTTTACCTATGTCAATATAATATTGTTTTAAAATTTCCTGTACTACTTGTGTAGTACATTTTGCTGTGGGATATAATTTCACATATTTAGAGAATATGTCCACAATTACAAGAATATGCTTGAAACCAAACATATTAGTGATTAAATTACTTACAAAATCTAAAGCAATTAATTCTAGAGGAGCTTTCGTCACAATGCTGTGGACCGAGTTTCTGTTTATGTGATTTTTGACCTTTCCCAAACAACATTGATGACACCTTGCCAACAATAGTTTGGTGAGACTTAAATCTCTAACACAATAAAAAGTTTCTCTGAAAATTAACCAGGTTTTCCTGACTCCAACGTGACCATAACGTTCATGTAGATCTATTATTATTCTACTAGCTAAAGCTGGTGTAACAACGTATTTTTCCTCTGTTGCTATAACTTTTACTATAATGTTTTCTTTGAGTGTGTAACCTTTGTGTTCATGTTGTGTTAAGCTGTTTCGAAGTGCTTGTAAGTGTGTTTGATCTTGAATGATTTGTTGTATGTTGTATATTTCTTCGTGTTGATTGAATGTGTTGAGTGCTACTGTAAAAGTGTTCTCGCTGTCAGTGTTCACTAGTCGATTACGTGTCAGTGCGTCTGCAGAGATGTTGTGTTTACCCGGCCTGTGTCTGATTGTAAATGAGTATTCTTGTATTAATAGTGACCAGCGGTAAATTCTGTTATTAGCGAAGCGATTTTTCATGAGGAAACATAATGCTAGGTGATCGGTTTCTAGAATGAAATGGTTGTGGGCCAAATAAAATTTTAGCTTACTTATCGCATATAATGAGGCTAACATTTCCCGCTCTACCACTGAATATCGTGTTTCAAAAGGCTTTAAAATCCTGGAAATGAAACATATAGGCGTTTCTATACCCCCCTGTTCTTGTGTTAGCTCCGCGGCTATTATTTTGTCGGATGCATCAGTTCGAAGTGTAAATTGTTTTGTAAAGTCTGGGCTATGCAATAGTAAGTTGTTATGAAAGCCAATTTTTAATTTTTCAAAAGCGTCCTCTCTTCGTTTATCCCAAATCCACTTAGTATCTTTTCTTAACAACTCAATTAAAGGAACTTCCAATTCCGAAAGTCTTGGTATGAATTTCTTGTAATAATTCAAAACTCCCAAAAAAACCCTTAACATTTTCAGATTAATAGGACGTGGATAATCTTTAATCTCTTGTACACGTTCATTCCCTATGCTAATACCTTCCTGAGTTATTTTGTACCCTAGGTATGTGACATGTGTCTTATAAAATTCACATTTTTCAACATTTAGTTTTAAACCAGCCTCATCCAGAGCACTTAATATTGTTTCGAGATGTTTATAGTGTTTCTCTTCTGTTTCAGAAAACACAAGGATGTCATCAATGTAATGGAGACAGAAGGACTCGTACCTATCTAGAATGCATTGCATTGCTCTGACCAAAGCAGATGACGCGCTTTGTAAACCAAATGGAACCACCTTGAAATGGAATATGTGCCCATCGACACTGAAGCCTGTGAACTTCCTCGATTCTTCATGTAAAGGAATTAGCCAAAAGGAATTTTTAAGATCAAGTTTTGTAAAAACTGAATTTTTTCCTACTCTAGCTAACATAGTGTCAATACTTTGTGGCGCATCAAATTGTGCTTTTGTAATCATATTTAAGTTTCTCGCATCTAAACATAACCTTATAGTGTTATCCTTTTTGCTAACTACTACAAGTGGATTTATATAATTTGTCCTGGCTGATTCAATGATACCAGCTTCAATCATGTTTTGTAACTCATTTGCAACTATTTCTCTATGTTTGTAGGGTATAGGATACGTCTTACATTTGAACGATTTTGTTTCGTCGACTTCTAATTTATGTACATAACCTTTTGCAACCCTAGGTTCATAATTTACTAACGATATGTATTTATTTAATAGTTTTTGTATATTTATTTCATATTTTTCAGGACACCTTGACTGTATGTCTGCAAAAATTATACTATTATTACTTTTGTTTTTAGAATTGAAATATTTTAATTCATCTTGATCATTAGAAAGTTTCATTTTTACTTTCTTTTTGTTCTCGTAACCTACTTTATTATGTAACATTTTAATTTCTCGTACACTATGTATAATTTGTTTATTTTTACTATTTGGCTTAACTGTGTAATTGTTATATGTTTTATTAATAAAATTTATGTTCTTATCTTTAATTATTTTATTTCCTATGATTTTAATTAAACTTTGTTTATTATTTATTGATGATTTATGCTTTTCTATACATTCACGTAGCTTTATTTTATTCCTTTTTCTCTTTTCATTTAAAATTTTGCAGATATACCCCCCATTTACTTTAGATTCTTGTTTCTCTTGCCTACATTCTGATAAACATTCCCTCTGTATCGCATTCCGCTTGTCCAAATACTCAACACATAACCCTTTAGCCCATTTTACTACGTATGTGGTCTCACTGCCCTCCATACATTTCTTGACTATTTTGTCAACCCCTATAACATTTATTTCGTTCCCTTGGACATTTTTATTTTGCAATTCGTGCAAATAATAAATTGGTAACCTTTTACCTTTCAATATTATAAATATTTTTTCCATATCAATTTTGGCTTTGAGCTGTGTCAACATATCCTCACCTATTATCATATCATATTTCATATCGTTTATCATTAAGAAGTTTCCTTTACATTCAAATTCCCCTATCTTGTATTCACAATTAATTATTCTGTCGCATTCTGCAAATTTTTTACCCCCTGCACTTATTAAATTTATTTTTGTAATTCTTATGTATTCATTTTTGTAAGTATTAGAAAAGCATTTATCAAATATTTTCTTGTTGATCAGACTTACTTCCGAAGCTGTATCAACCAAGGCCATAAATTTTTGTTTATTTATTTTAACATTTAATACTGGTAATTGATTCAATTTCATATTCTTTAAGCCATTTTCGTCGCCGGTTTTTATAAATTCTTTCATGTGTTCATATGTAGTACTTAAAATTAAAATGTTCTTGTCCGAAAAACCTGATCATTATTATCATGATTGATTTGTGCAGTAGTTATTTTGTTCAAGTTTTCCATACTGTTTGCCATTTCTCTACTGTTATTTCCCATATTTGTATTTGTTACTTGCGCATATGTCCTATTATCTCTCGAATCATTTTGATCATCTGCTCTTTTATCCTCCCATCTTACATTTTTATTGTTATTTGGGCCATTGTTCATTTGATTTTCTTTATTTTCTCTATTATAATACCTGTTATTTTGTTCAAAATTCCTATTTACATACTTATTATCATAATTTTTATTATAGTTCCTATAATACCTGTTATTTTGTCCCTGTTCGCTATAATTGCTGTTAATTTGTCCCCGTTCATTACTAAACCTGTTATTTTTACCGTTACTTTCCCGATTAAAGTTATTGTTTGGATGTTTATATCCTTGATTTTGGTTACTTGAATATCTGTTCCCTTGGTTTGAGCTATTTGAATTATCAAACTTATTAAATCGATAATTATCATTTCTATTAAACGTTTCCCTGTCATTATACTGTTTTTTCCACCCTGTCCTGTGTTCGTCGATATCTCGCAAATATTCAACTAGTTTATCAATAGAGTCTATTCTTTGTGTGATAATGACATTATGTATGTCATCTGTGAAATGACGAGCTAAATATGAAATTATTTCTTTTTCTGTGAAGCTAGGCTCCAAATATCTAATATTATAGATTTTTCTGATAATGTAACTTTCTCTACTCATTCCCATGTTATCGTTATATTTTCCATTAAATAGATTAAAACGAATTTTTTGTTGTGCGTGGTTTGACCAGTACTGTTTTAGTAACAAAGATT
The DNA here is from genome assembly GCA_963583905.1 of Stenurella melanura. Lineage (NCBI taxonomy): Eukaryota > Metazoa > Arthropoda > Insecta > Coleoptera > Cerambycidae > Stenurella > Stenurella melanura. The sequence goes on along the minus strand of OY757317.1, from coordinate 64,178,839 downwards.
CAAATTGATCTAGAGTTTCAAAATTACTTAATTTCTATGACTTCGTACCAAAACATGGCTTCGCCTTTTAGCATGTTTTGTATTGTGTTTTTGAGATTTGTTTCAGTATATTGTGTCTGCATAAGTTGTCTGAGCCGTGTCATGAATACTTTTGGGTGTGTTTTTGTGTCCCCATAAAAATAGAATTGTGCTTTTCCACAAGTATGTGTTATTGTTTGATGTAGTGTCTGTCGGTCTTTTTCCATTAACAACTGCGTGTTCTTTTTCATCTGACTATCCTGTTCTTTTAATTTCTCTGCAATTATTCTTTCTTGCCTCGTCATTCTTCCATCTACTTCTTTAAAACCTACCATCAACAAGTCTTCTACCTCTTGTCTTACTTCTCCTTTTACCTCTTCCTTTACTCCACTTGCCACTTCTCTCACTTTTTTCACAATATCTTCTTCAATATCTTCTGTAAACTTTTCAAACTTGTTTTCTAAAGTTCCCATTCTTCCACGCATTTCATCTCTATACTCTTCTATTTTGTTATTGTTTTCTTCAAATTTTTTGTTCATCTTCTTCTCATTTTCCTCAAATTTCTTGTTCATGTTTTGTTTTACTTCTTCCATTTTATTTTCTAGATTTCCACTTATTTCTTGTTTTGTTTGTTCCATCTTGGAGCTCAAACCTGACATCATGTTCATAAGTTGCTGGAACATTGTATTGTCGATTTGTGTTGTTTGTGTTTGTGTTGTATCTCCTGCGTGTTCTGTAGTGTTTTGTGTAGGTGTGGTATCTTGCTCATGTTCAGCCATGTTTGATTTTTTTCCCGATCTTAAATCCATATAACAAATAAAAAAAACCGTAACCTAACTACGTTGTTCTTATTTTTGCGGTGAACTCAAATCGCCGCGCGTTGGGCGCCACTTTTGTTGTGATATATGTGTTGTTGGTTGTATGATTTACATACAAAGGAAGGTTATGTAATAGATTTTGTTGTATGACCGTTACTGTGACCAAGCTGCCTACACTTGTGATTTTCCCTTCTGACTTGCCAGCGTTTTTGTAAGCATGTGAGACCTTATGCTCAGTTAGTCGGTTCCGAGTTCTTTTACCTTTTTGTTTATTTAATATTTAGTCTGTAATAAAATTTATTATTAGTTGCAAACAAGAAAGGCCACAAATAACTTGAACAATTTAATGATTTTTCAATGGAAAATATTTAACATAAATAACATAATGAATTTATTTAAAACTTAACTAATTATAATTACTTTGGCCTTTTTAATTTTAACGGAATGATTGTTGCAACAATTTTAAGTAAAAAGGAATATTCTTACTCTGATCAGAGGTCTACCCAAATAGTGAACTGAACACTCCCGTGTACGTTTCTTCAATGGTATTTCCTGGTATCTTTCTTCTCGCTAACTTAACTGCAATATGGCTACTTGATGTTTATGTTGTGGATGGATCAACAATGATTATTCGCAGACACTATTTATTATTAACGATGCACTTCCGGATTATTTATAATTACCTCGTGGTAAGTACACGGTTTATTATTGATGGAATTATGATTTTCCAATATTTATTTCGATGCACTTTACTTAAGTACATATAACAGGTTATGTTGTTGTTTAAAATTGAAAATTTATCAATTAACAAATATTGTTTCTTATTTATCGTATTAGTGAGAAATTACCATGTTGCTAGGTAATTTAATATATTTTAATATTGATTGGTTACTTGCATGAACTTAATATCTTGGTTTGACGATATAAAACTTTACGATTATGATAAATTTTAATGATTTAAAACTTTTTTTTTACGAGAACGCTTCAAAAGCAGCTTCTCTTAGCAACACTAGTTAAAGACTAAATTTTACCAAAATATGGACTCCCATTGGCTGAATTTTGACTTTTCGCAGGTCATGGCAATTCTTATTTTTAAAATCATAATTAATTTCCGAAATACTTAATTTTTCTAACAAATCCTTATCTGTATCTCAATTCTGTAATTGGAAAAGCATTCCTTATGTTCTCCCGATTCCTTTGATACCCCATTTTTATCATTTTAAATCCTACTATTGTTTTTGATAAATTTTCACCTTTATGCACATAATTATCTTATAAGTATTAAAAAGAGTAATATTTCCATTGAAAAACAAAATTCCTATCTCTATTAACATAATTTGATCATTGAACATCACAAAAATACATTTAAATAATAATGATAATGATATGCAATTTTTCAGGAATCACCTGTTTTTAACACCCAAAAGGAGTCCCGTGAGAAAGCTTTACTATCTTTACTATGTGTGAAATCAATCACTGGACCTTCCTAAAGCATTATTATATCAAACTGACTTCAAACTATAAATGTTTATACAATTTTTGTACATAAACAAAGCTGGATGTACTTTGCACCTGTCCTACAAGCTATTATACATAATTACGAATGTTCAGAAACACTGAAAACCAGAGGTTGTATGATATAAATCATCCATTGGTACGTATGCTGAATGTTTATATTTAAGTTTATTGAATACGATCATTTTTTGATCGAATTTAAATACTTAACGCTACCTTCCGAGAGGCTTTTTCACTATGTTCTTAAATTGTAGTTTGTAGGTTTTTTTAACCTACTTGTATCTCACTATTGTCATTATTTAAGCTAGTTTAAAGTCTTTTTGTTACTATTTGTTAATTTGATAGCCCTTTATAACTATTTAATTGCCCTTTTTCTTAATTTCTAGGTTCTTCGTTCAGCTATTCATGGTCTCAACGATTAATATTGGTTTCTCATAGAATTTATTCCATCTTAAGGATTTATAGACGTTGCATATTTTATGCGTTATATTTAATATCCTTTTTCTAAGGTGTGTTACATTTTATTTTCTTATTTTAAAATTTTAATTTAACAATTACTATATCTCTTAATTACAAATATTAAATTTTATTCAAGCCCATTTGTTCCTTCTTGTATTTGCTAAAATCTTTTAGTTGTACTTTTATTTGATATTGTAGCCTTGGGCTGTTACAAAAACATGTAAAGTAGGTTTCAATACCTCGCAAACTTGGCTTGTCGTAGTGAGCGGTATAGCATTTTGCTGCTCGCAGTAACATGTCATTCCATTTATTTCATAATTTATTTTTAATAAAACTCTCTAGTGAATGAACATAACAATATATATATATAGTTCTATATAATCAATATTTATCAAAGGGTTCATGAATACTATATGAGTTTTTAGTATGATTTTATGATAAATGTCAATTTTTTAATATAAAGAATATATTATATGTAATATAATGGTAATATATAAGTTATTTGTACAACAATATTAATCTTTTTAGTTACAAATGCTATCGTCATAGTAAATTTTAACCAATATTTACAAAAAATACATACACCACAGGTAATATAACTTCTAATTGTATTGACACCTTGTGAGGGTATAGCGGACAATCACACAAGAAATCATACACTCGTCTTATTTTATACTTTTATTCTAGCTATAACAAAATAAATATATACTATACTTAATAAATAAAATAAGTATTATACTGAGACTTTTTACAACATATATAGAGTATATTATATAGAGTATCTTGACAAGCCCAGTAAACATGAAAACATTACTGAAATAAAACAGTAATGTATCATCGTTACTTTGTAACATTATTTAATAGATAATTTTAATGTTTATATAACACGTATGTTATAGATTATGTCCCAGTCAGCAATATTACAGAGTTATATTATTGAAGACACAACATTAAAGCAATATCATCTCAACATATCTACATGAATGTTTTAATGTTATATTTTAAATATTACATTATGACTACATTTTTTAAATGTAACAAAATAAACGTTTTAATTTGATTACTACGATAATATTTCAGTAATATTGAAAGAAACATAATTTAATTATGAAAATTATATTTACATAATGTTCTTTTGATGTACTGTTTGTTAACATTTATACAATTTTATATTTTATAAATATTTACAGGGTGATCTTTAAATAATAGCTACAAGATTCTTTAATGATGCTTCTCCTCTATGTTCTTACTTTTGGTTTGGAGATGACTGCGAATGACATTTACACAACTCTAAAATTGAATGGATAAAAAGTGGAAATATAGGCTCATATTTAAAAATCTAATAGCTCAAAATGCAAGGAATATAATATGCTACTGTACAGTATAGTCGCCATTACATTTCTTGCACTTTGTGGTGTTCGATTTTTAAATGTGATCTTATATTTTCACTTTTCATCCCTCCAATTTTAGAATTGTGTAAATGTCATTCAATCATTTCCAAACAAAAAGTGAAACAGCAGAAGAAACGTATTATGTGAAAGAACCGTGTACCTATCATTTAAAGACCACCGTGTAAATAAATATAAAATATAAAATTATATCATAGAATCATAAAACTTAATTTGAGAATTTATAAAACATAATCACAATTATTATATTGTTCACTAATTATTAATAACAAAGCACCAAATATAACTTTTGTGCCTTTCAATGTTGTTTAGAATAGGTGAATTTAAAAAATTAGTTGATTACTTGAAATCCAGAATTACTTAATATATTTAGTTATATTTCGAATTTTAAAATCAAATAAAGTGCGACAACTAAACACAATTATCTAGAGGTTTTGGTATTGAAAATAAAATAAAAATTTGAAAATGCACAATTATGTGTAATTGTGCGTTTATACACAGTGTATTACCTGTTCTGAACCAGCTTATGAATAAAACCAGCAGAAATTTATAAATGTTTATTTATTCAAACCCGGTTAAATTATTAGTACGGATGATATAATATTCACCACACAATATTTTTTCTGATGGAGTTTATCATAATCAATTTGATTTGTATTATGTATTTTGAGATAATGTGCATTATTTAATATACAAAAAATAAACATTGATTTATAAATTATGTGAAAATAGCATAAAATATTTTATGTAGACATTCTTTGCTTTGAAAATCGTAGACACTCGAAATTTCGAAACATTCTTTGGTGGTATTCGGGAAGCAACTCTAAACCGCATCTGAAATTAAAACATAGCAAATTGTTAAAATTATTGATAGTATATGGAACATTCTAAATTCGGTGTCATGGGAAACAGGAAGTTTAGAAACGAACGCTGGTTTGGGGGGGGGGGTTCCATAAATGTTACAAGGGAGACGGGGGGGGGGGAGTGTGCTTTTTGCAAACATGTTTTTTTGGATAGTCTCTTAAATGTAAAATTTATCACAACACAACCTATTAGTTTGACATATACTTATTAACAAATTGAATATTTAAAATTAAACCATGCAATAATAATACTGAACTAATGGAGTAGGTATAGGTATATTAAATAAATGTGAAATATCAATCTTGCAATCAAAAAACTTTTATTAAATTTGTTTTAGTAAATATTAATAGTCAATTTGTCAGTTGATCCGAACTAATTACTATACGCAGGAGCAATGAAGCAAAAAAAAAAAACTACAGTGAAGCACATATTTTCACCTTTGTAGTAGTAAACCTCAAAATATTAATAGAGAAAAAAATGCTTAAATAAAAATTGCAACCTTTGTTTCCTACAATATTGGTAATAATTAATTTCAGGGTAGAACTAATGGGAAAGCAGAAAATCAAGAAAAAATTATTTTGACTGACTATTTTCCAATATAAAAACTTATTAAAATGATTGTTCCATGTATATATAGATATATATAAAACCAAAATTTATTTTTAAACATTAAATACCCTAGTTTCACTTACCGATTCTCCATGTTATTATCTGTTTTTAGTTCTTTTACTAGCAGAAGTTCATCGAATTATGTCGTCTTTCAACAAGTCCTTTTCAGTAGTTTCACCACTTGCATTTAGTGCTTCTAAGATCTGCTGCATCGTAGCTTTAATTGCCAAGAACAAGTAAGAGTTGGAATTTAGATAAGAGTTGCTTGATCTAGATTAATTGCTTCCTAAAATAGGGATTTAAAACAGTTCATTAATTTCAAATATACATAAAACCACATTTTTACATTTTCAATAAGTGTGAACCGTTAGCTAGGTAAGTACCAAATTATTTTTCATCTCTTCTCAATGTAATTTGTCAATGTGAGCTTGATTTTTAAGGAAACCGAACTTTCGAAAAAATGTTAAATATTAGGTACTGAAACTTAATTACAAAGTAGCCCTGTGCAGCACAGTACATCTTTAGGATGAAGGCAACAGTTTTGTAGCAGAATATATGAAATTATAGGTATTTTCTTAAATCTAATATTAATAAGTGTAATGAATTTTTCACTGGGTTTATCGGAAATTTCCACTTGTGAAAAGAAGAATCGCATTCGTTGCATAAATAAATAACTATCAAGTAGGTACGTGTACATGCAATAAACATTTATTTACTTACCCTTTGTTTTCGGACGTATTGAACACTAACGTGACACTAACCAAAGATAATCTTTGACTAAACTATTATTATATAAAGTCGTCTTCGCGAACAGGACAACAATCAATTTGTTAATGACGAAATCAGGACAGCTTACTATTTTGTTTTCGGACATATTGAACGCTTATTAACTATTAGGAATTATAATGCTATCAGATAGAGTCATTCTCTCTGATGCTATCTTTGCAGACAAATTCGAGGCAAAATGGCGTGTGACTGACTATTCTCCTTTTCTTCTTGTTTAGCCATCTCGGTCCTCGGATGCGGCCGTTACATTCGGTCTGGAATAGCCAATAAATAGCATTTAGGAGTATCACGTGACTATAGATGAATGTTGGTTTAATAACATTTATAATTATAACCTATAAATGTAACTTTAATTTAACAACAATGTTAATGACAAGTGTTTTTAATATAATTTTATAAATATTACATAATAACATTATGGAGCTGTTATAGAATAATATTGCATTATGTTACATTCCAGTAATATTATCAGAGTGTTTATGAACAATATGGCATATATGTTATATTTTAAACACATAAATAATATTGATTTCTTGTAACATAGCTGTTTTAATAAATAATGTTTTTTGGACATACTAAAATAAAATTATAATTACATAAAAACAATATTACAAAAAAACATTGACAAAGTAACTTTAAAAAAATGTTTTTTAATATTTTAGTTATGTTTCATGTTTAGTGGGAGAGATGTAAGCGTCATTAATCAAATTTTACAGAATAAAATCTAAATACTCCTACACAGTTTTAGATATATCCTAGATTTATGCATCATACTGCATACTAACTTTTCTTTGAAATTAAAAGATATGCATGAATATGTTTACTTGTTCTTACTTTTTGCTTTGTACGTTATATCTTGGAGGATGATTCTTGCCAAATGTTCTATAGGTACGCATGAGGCAGAAGGACACGGATATTCGTTGGAGAATAGTTTTCAACATTTTTGAGATACCTTCTCTGGAGTCGCTTTAAAATCTGCCCTCTTAAAATGCACTGAACAACTGCGAGCTGTAAAAAAAACAATTTTTATTTCTGACCTCATTTTTGTTAAATAACAAATGCAAACTTTTATGTCGTAGATAGGTACATCTTTTACTAATACATATTTTGTAATTGTAAATAAGGCAATATATTATATAACTAATTATTGTTTTTATAATTACCGTTTTTGAAATGATCAGGTTTTACTGGACAAATTTCTAACCATTTTCTCGATATTCTTCATTTTTTGGGAACCGAAAGAATATTACATTTCTTTCAATTGAAGTTCCACTCCTATTTTTGCAACTGTTTATACTGCACCCAACCATGTCTTAAGTTTATTATAGGTAAATAATCGTTTCTTTTTTAACCTCAAAAATATCACACCATAGAGAAACCAAACACAAAAATGATATACGCATAATTAGTGTGACGTCACATATGTCATTTTTGTTACGGTTGAGTGATTCTGAACCCAAACAAAGAATTTGACGTTTATATTGAATGTATTGTGAATTTTATTTTGTTGATTATATTGTCTTTTGGAATATTCTACGTTCAGGTAGGTAATATACTAAATAACGATTATGTAAAGATTTAATTCATATCAAATTTATCATATTTTTGTTACCAACTTTGAGCAAATTTTGAACTTTCTAACATGCAAATATAACCCTAAAACAATGAATCATAATTAGATCTTTATTTCCTAATTAGAAACTTTTTTACCTTTTGGTATGTAATAAATTAAATACTGATTGTGTAAGGATTTAACTCATATAAAATTTATAATATTTTTGTTATTAACTTTAGGCAAATTTTGAAATTTCTAACATGCACATATAACCTTAAAATAATGAATCATAATTAGATCTTTATTTATCTTTATTTCTTTAAACTTTTATATTCTATTGTATAATTTATTTATTCACATCTCCTTTTTAGTGCTAGGATGGGTGGTATGTGTCAGACATATGGTTGTAAACATTACAACGTAAAGGAAACATGCCATTTTTTTCGATTGCCTAAGGACCCTAAAGAAAGACGGAAATCGACAAAGGCTCTAAGGTAAGTAATGAAATTGTTAGACTTGATTTTGTTAGTTACGTGAATTATTATTTTAGGTGCCTTGAAGAACCTGGAAGAGGTATGTAGTTATCATTTCGTAGATGGAAAGAAAGAAAATGGCCCTACATTATTTGCGGTTTTCTCCGCATTACTAAACACCCGAGAAGAAGAAAAGACGCTGAATGACACATAAGATGGAGAACAGAGACGAGGTTGAAGAACACATTTTAGAAGTTGATGAACCTTCCACATCGAAACCATCTCTGGAATTTTTATATCAGCCAAGTACCTCAAGTGTGCAAAGCTCACCATGCTTGGCATTCACAAATGTGCATGAAAATGCTGATATAGCGTTTAAAGTTGTGGGTGCCGTAACTAATTTACAGTATCCACTAATAAGAGGTAGAAGAATATTTTGAAGATTAATGTATTCATATTTCCACTTCCGAAAGCTATGAATATAGATTTGTAACCAAGTGTTGTTTATATATTATGTTGAAAAATAAAATGTTTTAATTATTTATAATATACTTTTTCTTTCATATAAAACAATTTTTTAATTTCAAATTAAATTTGGAATTATACCTATTATGCAGATATTAAATTAAATGTATCAATACCTTTAAAAAGATACATTCATTCGTTGGCACAATAGCACAGAGGACTAAGGCGTGTTGTGTGGTCAGCACGCTGGTGTCTGCCGTGCTTTGATCTCCAGCTCCGATTTTGGGTGACAATACCGGTGGGTAATAGGATATCTGCATTTTTCAAATATGTAGCCCCCTTCCTGCGGCCTTCGCTCTGGATTTGGGAGTCTAGTATATGTGGTGTGTTGTTTATTAGTGACGCCTATAAATGTTTCTTAAAATAACTACAAAAACTTTGTTCAGTTTTGGGCACCATCAATACATATTTTTAGACATAATTATGTTGAAAATAATTTTTTATATTATTTATATTATATAAAATACCGGCTCAGACTGTAACCTTTGGTGACAAAAAAAAACACTATTAATAATACGCAAAACACATAGTAATCAAATACAAATACATTTTATTCATCTTTGTGCCATATAAACATGGAATATAAGTCAAACGCCCTTATATGGGCTTACAGAAATAATACAGTAAAAAAAAGATACAAGTAAAGTATACAATAAAATACATAAAATATACCTACTCATTTAGATTTAGTCAATAAATAAATAGAATTAAATATAAACATAAAATAAGAATTAAAAAATGTAATGAACAGCAAACTGCATGGATAAAATCACAGAATTCGTTAATTGTAGAAAAAGTTTCATGCAGTAAAACTTTGTTAAGTTTATTTTTAAAAATAACTTGAGACTTACTGCACTGCCTTTACAGAATTTAAACTATAACCTTTAACAAGGTTTTTGTATAACGATGGGGGAAATTTATTTCTTCTGCAAGCACCTAATACACTACCAAATTTACTGGCCGTTAAACGATATTTGTGGGCTACCAACCAGTTTTCATTTGAGGATTGTCCTTCTGTATACTGTTTAATTAAATTTATCTTTTCCATATTTACTGCAACTTTTTGAAGAAAATATGTTTCCTTATTTTCAGCATTAACATACTTCGAAGAAAATAAAATGTCCTCTAAGTATATGAGGTACAAATACTTAATGAAGGAGGTGCGTAAAAGCCATGGTAAATCCTACTTTGTTTGTACCTAGATTTTTCTTAAACCTTGCTATTTCTTCCTCTAACGCATATCTCTTTACACCACAAGCAGCTTGTAAAGGATATATGTCAGATATTTTTTTTCTTGCAGTTCGCGGTGCATTCACTGCATTCGTACATTCCATGAGCAGGAAGTGTCGGTAACACTGATATTATAATGACCATATAATATTAAAGCTGCCAGATGGCGACAAATAATTTGCCCTTTTGGACATAAGCATTTGGCATCTATAATTTTGTCCTGATCTAGAGTTACCTACAAAATTAATATTAGATTAAGTACGTGATATCACAATTGTTTATATATAATAAACCTCAACAAGATAAGTTTTCTTTTTCATGCTAGCCAATACATTTCCTTATAAAATCGGAGTCTAAATGCTACTGTCATAAACCATTTCGGTGACATGACCACTTTTGAACGCATTTTCACCTCTTTTTAGTTGAGTACTATTATTCTTAAAATACTCATGTATTGTTGAAACACTAGTAATGTTACTCTGCCATTGTATCTGGAAAAAGTAAGAAGTTTAGTTTTGTTTCACTGGTTTGCTTGAGATTTTCTTAAATCATTTAAGTGAGGTTAAGTGGCGTTTAATTAATTTGCATATTTCTTTCATATTACAGCAATAATTTGCGAAATTTGTATGTAAACAACATTTAGAAATCATATTTGTTTAATACTAACCTTAGCTGTTTCTTAAAATCACCAAATAATAATAAATATTTGTATAATAATAAATGACATATATGACAAACCACTTCCAAATATTTGTTTGGGTTCAGTCTCTTGACATAATCCGTCAAGTGACGTCATCACTAATTACGCGTATTAGTTACGCACCCCAACACGACTACTTTTACACTTACACCTGGTTGCAGGGGTACAATGTTGAGGCAGAGAGAATGGTTGAGGGATAATATTATAAAAACTTGAAATATGTGTATCTAATATCACAGAATATTAGGATTCTCTGTCAATATACTGTGATATATCCAATATGGTTCCCGGTGGTTCCATGCGCAGAAAAGTCAAATTCTGGTAGCCCGGACGAGCATACCTTATATATGTTTCTACCATGCGTATATTTGTAGGGTGCATGTGACGTCACAGCTAATAGGTCGCGTGCGCTGACGTCACAACTTTTCAGACCTGAGGGAAAACAAACGGCCGCCATTTTGAAATTCGCCGATCGAACGTGTTGTTTTAACTGTATATTTTGTGGATTCCGTGATGTTTTAAAACTTAATTTTGGATTATTTAACATCTACAATTATGTTTAATCAATTCATGTGGCGAATTTTGTTTGATAAGATGAAGAAGAGTTTATATTTTACGAAAATACCTCATGATGTACAGGATTGGTGTACGGAAGAAAGTTGGTGCTATCAATTTAAATCCCTATATATTTATATAAAGAAGACCTTAGTACAGATGCCAATGTATTTCCGAATATTAGACATACATATATTGTAATTACATGATTTTTGAAAGGAGTGCATAGTTAAAAGAATGAGTACAAGGCATTCAAAAGACGAAGCTTATAACCAGTTTGTTAGTGGTTGGGTGAAAGAAGTTCTCTCCAAGAAATTTATAGGATAACAACTTATTATCACAAAGGTAAGGATCAGTTATAAATTATAAATCATCTTCGCCATATACTTGCATAATTAAATGTTTTATGAATAATTACTAACACATCAATTTTTCAGGTTATGGTCTCTCTACATTGTCAACAAAAACATCATTCCTTGGATTATTGCGGATCCAGTCGATCCAGATGAGTTGTTAGTACTCACTGTGAGTGTGTTGCAGGTACAGGCAAAACACGTCCGCTAGCCTGATTTGCAATTTATAAGGGGCAGAGCGAGATGATAAGACGTCACTCCTTTTAGTTTTTTAGCAGTAAAAATGGCTATGGCTAAGCAGTTAACCATTGTGCAATACAACGCGTAGATTTTGTAAAAAAGTTACTCATGAAAAGATACGAACAAAGGACTTAGTTATGTTATAATAAGGTAGACAATTTATCTGGCGGTTCATTCATCGTCTATGGTATATTTATGCATGGAGCTGTGCAAATCATTGTAATTTCTGTAAGAACTTTTTGTCATGTCATATTAATGTTATTATTGTCTAACTTATGTATTTTATTAAATATTCTCCTTTCCTTTTATTGTTTTATTTATCACTGTTATTACTATCGTTAGCAGTAAGTTGAATGCCGACTACGTTGAACTTCTGCATTCATGCCTGTAAATGAGAACAAAACAAAATATATATCTACTAAATATGGAACTGTTTATTATCAATAAGTTTAACATTTCTAATATAACTTGGATGACATTTATATTAAATTCATCGAGTGATCTAGCGAGTGATTGTATTGTTTTAAAATATATCGTGTGGTGTTTAAAAACTACTCAATTCTGTTGTTTTACATTACAAAACTGTGAAAATGGACTTAAGTCAGTATTTAGACTCAGGTTTCAAATATTAAAGAATTCAGCACTGAGTAGTTTTTAAATAACCGCAATATATGGTTTAAAATAATAGGTACATTTAGTCCGCAGATCATCGATCAAAACTATACATTGAACTTTCACTCTTAATTTATAAACTTCATCTTCAGATCTTTATATAATATGTAGCTTTTCTTTCAAGTTTTTCTTAAATTGTACCATATTTAAAATGAGCGTCTCAGTAAAATTTTTCACCTTTGGCACGAGCCTCTTTCTTCGCTCAACTCAAGTTTAGATACCAAAAATATCACTCAAACGAATATAAACTGTTAATTTCAATACCAAATTGTTTGTAGATTGCTCTAGCAGCACTTATTTTATCACAACCACGTTCAGTTTCATATTTGATATCTGATGTTAAAAGAGTAAACCTAACCTGATTTTGGTCTTATAACACAGCAGTGTGGCCTACAATATGAACCCACGTTAAAAATAAAATTCTTATATTAATATATAACAGTTTACCAGTAACAAAATGCTTGGAATACTCTTGAAAAATCCTTTCTTTTCATTGCTTGCAATCAGTTGGCATATTCCAACATCAACTTTTCCTAGTTGAAAAATCGATTATATTTAATAAAAACTGGCGTCATTTCGTATTGTCTTACTTCCACAATTAATATTACAGTCAAAACTTCTCATTTTGTATAATATAATGTCCATAAAGGTATTAATTTAACAAATAGTTAGTAATCAGTTGCAATTCAAGACCTGAGGAATACAAAGAATTTATATAAATAGAAGCCGAGATAAAGTGTAAAAGTTATACGATACTGTTGCCATCATGTCCAACATACCTTTTTCTCACCATTTCGTTCTAAGATACAATATTGCCTATAACGCTATCTCTGTTGCAGGTACTCCAAGACCGTGGTATGAGTGTAGCAAAGACATATGTGGAATTTAGTCATTTAAGAACTGTGTCTGTTTTAACTACTCTAACCTCAAAATTATTTTCGTATTTTGTAAATTTAAACAATTATTCTCGCTGAATCGTAAAAATAGTGAAAAAATGTGTTGTTTGTGGTGTAGTTGAGGATAAGAATAGCCTGTTGTCTTACATTTATTTGTCATGTTAAAAACAGTAGTACTGCAACAAAGATGGGGCTATAGTCATTTTCATCATAAAGAAAGAGATAATTATAAAATGTAATGTCTGAACTTGAGTACGAGATGTTGACAACACACTTATAAATGTGTATCTGCTTCTATTTATATAAATTCTTTGGAGGAATATTGATTTGTTTTCCCTCAGGTCTGACGACTGTCAAAATGTATGACGTCACGCGCACACGACCTTATAGTAGGCCACTTCAATTGTATCGCTGTTTAGATCCTTCATACTGATCGTGTGGAATTATAAATCTTATTTTTTAGTCAAGTTCCATCTCTCTGGTTTAGTGACTTCTTTTGTTATTCTTTACCCTTTTTGGTTCAGTTGTATTTATAGAAGAAGAAGAAGAGCATAACCACTCACATTCACTGCCAGTGTTGCCAATGTGCGGGTATTTACCCGAATTTGGGGTATTTTAGACACATGCGGGGAATTTGGCGGGTAAAGAGGTATTGGGGGTAAAATGCGGGTATTTTTATGCCGTGTCATTAATAACATTATTAATTTTTTAAATCATGTTACGTTTATCATTCTGTACAAGATCAAAACTTTACTTTGTTACTTCTGTTTTTTGTAGTTGGTGCTACTGACTCCTAGCCCAGTCAGCATGAGCACGTAGCCGTATTTCTTTGACACCGTATTTCAGATCAGTTCAGTTTAGTTAGTTCTGGCTTTTGATTGGTGTATGCATTTCATCTCAACTTTGTGCACCAATCAGAAATGATAACAACTGAAATGATCCCAAAAATATTGTCAAAGAAATAGGGCTCGTGTCAGTTAAGTTGATTTAACATTTGATACTTGTAACGTTGTATTTTTGTATTTTACTATGGTTGTATTATTATGTTTGAGTTTTGATTGTTACGAGCATGGACAGTGTACATGTTAAAACATATGTACAAGACAAGTATTAGCAGTATTTGATAAGATTAATACTAACTAAACATGGACAAGTTTTTAATAAGATCTTCAACTTCAACTGTAACCGACAATTCTCCTCGAGTAACAGTAAGTTGGTTCTTTATTTAGGTCTGATTATATAATTGAACCTTGAGTAATAAAAACATTATTGTAGGCAGTTAGTTACTCAGATAGCTCTGATATAAGTGATATGGAAAATAGAGATCAAAATAGTGGCAATACCAATACAAAGAGGAAAACTTATAAAAGAAAACTGGGCTCAATGAAACGAAAACGCTTAAATAAATTTTGTGATAGCTGGTTGCAAATACCAGAATTTCAGTGTTGGCTGACAAAAGCAAACAGTGTCCGCAATGGGAATGAGTTTGCTCATTGTAATGTATGTGGCGTAGATATAATCGCCCATAAAAACGATATAATGAGACATAGTGATTCATCTAAACACAAGGTTAATTATAAAACAATTTCAAGTAATAACAAAATTACAGCTGTTATAAGAACACCTCTGCAAAATAAAATATGCACTGCAGAAATAAAATTATGTGGGCTATTAGCGGCTAATAACCTTCCATTTTCGCTCATGGACACCTTAGCACCTTTATGTTCAAATATTTTTAGTGATTCAGAGATAGCTAAAAAGTTATCAGTAAAAAGAACAAAATCTACAAATATAGTTAAGGAAAATCTAGGAAAACTATTTGAAGAGAATTTTATTAAGATATTGCAGCAACCTGGCTGTTTTTTTTCAATAGTGATGGACGAAACCACAGACGTTAGTGCAAAGAAACAGTGCGCGTTCACAATAATCTATTATTCAGACATTACAAATAAAACTGTCACTAAGCTCTTCGATATTATTGAAACAAATAATGGAACTGCAGTTGAACTTTATAAATGTTTAAAAAATACCATAACAAGTAAAAATATTCCCTTCAGCAATTTGATAGGATTTTCCTCCGATACGACAAACGTTATGGTTGGCGAGTATAATTCAATTTTTTCGCATTTAAAAAAAGATAGACCAGATATTGTATGTGTAAAATGTTCGTGTCATCTGATACATTTATCAGCATCAAAGGCATGCCTGCAGCTACCAAGATCAGTGGAAGATTTGTTAAGGAATTTAGGTTCCCATTTTGGAAGAAGTTCGTGTAGACAACAAGCATTTAAAGAATTTCAAATATTCTTTAGGAGTGAAATTCACAAAATTCTCTCTCCTTCTACAACCCGATGGCTCTCATTAAAACAGTGCGTTGATCGTGTTATAGAACAATATGAACCGTTAAAGGCATACTTACAGCAGTTGGTATTCGAAGATCCTTCTAAAACAACAGAAGAAATGCTAAAAACTATGGACAATAAATTTAGCATAGTATATTTAGAATTTATGTCATACACCCTAGGACTATTAACCGAGTTTAACTTACTCTTTCAAACTGAAGCTCCACTGCTTTACAAATTAAAAGGTGAAGTTCAAAGACTTCTGAAAAATTTGTGCAGCAACTATTTGCAGATATCCTTTATAAGGTCTCAAAATCAAAACATATTATTTCTTAATCATAACAATCCATGCAACTTTGTGCCCATCGATAAGATATATTTAGGTATTAAGGCCTCAGAGAGTTTTTATAATTTAAAAAATGACGAGGCGGTTTGTCGGAGCGATTTAGATTTGTTTTTACATACTTGTTTAAAATTTTATATTGAAGTAGTATCTGATATAAAAAAAAGATTTGATTTTACGGATGGCATTTTTGATTTTATTTCAATACTTGAGCCAAAAATTGCTCAATCATTCGAACCAAGAACTCTTAGACATGTAATAGATAGATTTCCAGCATTAAAAGATTATGTTGATATTCAGGTTCTTGATGACGAATGGAAAGATCATGCGCTTTTAGATTATGATGAATTGGGACTTGCCTCTATAGACGACGCCGAGCACTACTGGTCTGTTGTATTCAATTTAAAAAACCCAGGAGGCTTGCCTAGGTTTACAAACCTAAAAAAGGTAATTTCATTGTTATTAATTTTACCATTCTCCAATGTATCGGTGGAGAGAATATTCAGCGATCTAAAAAATATTAAAACCGACCACCGTAACCAACTCAATACAGACACCATTAAAGCGATTCTTATAACTAAACAAGGCATTAAGGAGAGCGGTGGTATTATTAAATTTACACCTACAGAAGATATGTTACGAGCAAAAATTTGGAATAACAAAGAGTAACAGTGCAATTTTTATTTTTTGTGATATTTAAGTTATATGCGTATTTTTATAAGAATTGTATTTGTTTTTGTTTTATATTTATGTTTTATCAGAATCATATTTTATTTATGTTTAGTTGTTTTTATTGAAAATAAAAAAAATATTTACTTTGATTTTATTTCAGCTTCAATATTAAATTTAAAAATAGCCGGGTAATTGTAGGGTAATTTGTTTTACATGGCGGGTAATGGTGGGGAATTTATGCTCTATCTTGGGGGTATTAAAACATTCATCATTGGCAACACTGTTCACTGCACATATGTGCAGATATAACAACAAAAACAGATGTTTACTGAATAATAAGTATTTTATCATCTGTATTTTATTGGTTTGATTTATCTATTTAATTAAAGCTAGTTGAGCCGCTGTTGAGGTCATATTAAGTTAACATGAACAAAGAAATTCGTACTCTGGGAGATGGTATGGATAGCGCCATAAGTGGGCCACCAGCAACAACAAATTTAAGTAATTTAAACCAGTGTAATATTAATATTCCAAGCAATATTTCGAGCAGTATTTTAAATTCCTTAAGACCAGTAGTCCCCAAATCTAAAGTTTTCTATTTAGTGCCAAAATATTTACCAAAAGAAAGAAACCTGCCAAAATGCCTTATTAAAAAGTCCAAAGAACCAAAATTTGTACCATATGAACCATATAAAGCTGCCGTTTTGCCAATTATTTGCAGTAGAACAAACCACAAGCAAGTCGTTCAAATGCAAGAATCGAAAAATAACATCGAGATTCATGCGTTAGTTAATCAGATGTCTGAAATGAGAGAGTTTGAAATGAACAAAACAAATCTAATAGAATCAAAAAGTGATGAGACGTTTAAATTAAGATTGCAGTGGGAAAAGGAGAAGGATGCCTATGAAACCGATATAAAAAATTTGAGAGAAACCAATTCACATTTGGAAAATCAGCTTAAATTTCAAGCCCAGGTATGTTTTTTAAATAGCACATCTGAATTTAATTATTTTGATATTTTTGCTAGGAAAAGGTTTTTTATTTCTATATTTTCTAGATCCTCAAGTAAACACAAATAGTGACATTTGGGGCTCAATTCTTGAAATCGTAGGGATTAATTCTCTTGAGAAAATTTTCTCCTACTAAAATTCTCATGCGAATCGAGAAGTTGAAAGAATTATTATTCTTGAATCTCTCATAGGAATGAAATTCCGATGAGAATGGCAGTGGGATGTGTGTCGATGTATAAGTTTGTAAAAGTATTTACAACAGCCATTAGCAGTTACATGAATATTATCTGCATACAGTTTTTCAGTGTTGATTTTTTATCCCTAATATGAAATTTAAATTTCTTTATTTCACATAACTTCTCCCTATTAACAAGTTGCTATTAAATAAAACATTTTTTTCGCATTACTATATTAACTTTGTAAGAGACATTTTTTGTCATCTCAGTGTTTTGAAAATGTCAAAAAACGACAAAATTTACTTTTATGTCGTAGGGCACGAAAGCAAAGTGATATGGAACTTAATTAAATTAAATGGTATGAACTAAAATCTTTAACAAATTGCTTGTCCATTAAACTCATATCCGTCCCTATTAAAATGCTGCCTTTCATGTGCCATGGCAGGCTTAGCATCTTCCAAATTAGAGTAAATAATGGCTTGAAGTTGAATATTATCCATTGGTACTTAACAAATTATATCTACTGTATGAGACAAACCAAATAACACTTATTATAAACTAGAGATGTTCTTTTATTCAGTCACAATTAACGTAGGAAACTGTAAACATAATCTATAAGTAATATTCCTAGGAGAATTTTCGAATTCCCCACTATAAACCATTAGGAATTTTTTCCTATGATATCAAGAAAAATATTATCTATGATATTTTTCTAGATACAAGTAACACAAAATAGTGAGTAAATTTCTCAAGCGAATCAATTCCTACGATTTCAAGAATTGGGCCCCTGGGGTTGAAATGATCTTAAAACGAAAGCAACATTTGTATTACAAAAAAAGAAAACATGAGATCAGAGCTGGGAGTAATTAATTACTAAAGTAATTAAAATACTAATTGTTTTTAAAAGCACAAATTATACTTAAAAATTATTAATCCCTCAAGCGATATTCTGAAATTACCTTTGTACAGTAAGTAATTTTAATTTCTTCAAGTAAGTAACGTTGAATTTTTTACAAGGAGAAAACAATACTTTCTTTGATTATTTATTACCTAGTATTTTATCGTTAAAGGTTAAGTTAGAAAAACTGAGTGATAGTAGTAATAATGATACTTTAGGTCTTAAAATTAAAAATAGCAAAATAATTCTCGATAAAGTTAGACAACCACTACAAAGACGGTTTTTATGTTTACCATGAATGATAATTCAAATGAGGCTATTATTGCTGCTGTGATTATTCCTAGCTTAAAATTTCCGTGGCTGAACGTACTTAAAGAAACAGACAATTCAGCTGACATGAAAAGGATAATACAACTGATATTGGATAAAACAGCAAATTTGTTTTCTTCAGTCGTATTAAGAAGGAGGCAACCGCAGCCAAATTTGGAAAGTGGAACGACAAACAACAATTTTTTTTACTTCAAAGAAGGTCCATTAACACTAAAATATCCGCACCTTCTGGCGGTTTTGCCAAGTTCCATAAGTATGAGTGGGAATAAACTGAGATATGTTTTTCAAATCCCATTTATGATGTCTTCGAAATGTAACATATTAATAAATATAGGTACCTAGTTCGAACTATGTTCATGGATTTTTTATTATATCAAATAATAGCAAATCATTTTGTTCATTTCTTCATATTTAACCATTTACATTGTTTACTGAATTTACAATAAAATCAGCAACTGTCACACTTACCGAGACATATACCACACTTACCCTTTTCGAGGGGCAACTGTGATTCGACCTGTGCAACTTGAAAAATCGAAATAATGAAGATACTAGATATATTATTTATTTTTGTTTGTTCCTTTTAATTTCCAACAATAGTGGCTATAATTTGTCTTTTTAAACATTAATTTTGCCTGAAAACTGTAATTTTTAACCAAGATTAAAGTTGAAACTATGTAATTTGTATCCACACTTACCCCGGGTGTCCCTACCAAATAATTAGTAATTTAATTACATTTTTCAATGGGCTTGTTCCATGATATCCCTTTTATATGGTTTTTATACTTTTTTATATAGTACTCGATATTCTCATTATACACTTAAAATTTCGTATTATTAACTTTTTCAGTTCTCGAGATATAAGGAGTTGAAATTAGTAATAGTTGCAAAAACCGAGCGCTCATTTGTGACGTCACTATACGCAAATGACGTAAGAAAAATGGCTTTCTGGGACCTTTCAAATTTAACCTGAAAAGTCGAAAAACATGGAATTTTTAAACGCTGGTAACTAAATAAATACGTCGAGTGGAAGTTCGTTCTATGTGTCTACGGAAAGGAGAAGGTCGGCGATGAATTATAATCGTAAATTGCAGGGTCGAAATCGAAAATTCGTTCTGGCAGGAGCGAAAGAAAATTGTAATTTTTTGACATTTCACCAAATTGTACTCCCCTACTGTCAAGTAGTAAGCAAAACAAACAATACTTCGAAAACACTTATAATTATAACCAATAAGGAGCATCAAGTCTATTGAGATCGCCGAGTCTATGCGTATAGTGACGTAGCTCCTGGCCACGCCCCATTTTCGCGAGATGGAAATTTGTAATAGTTTTTAAGATACTAAATGTGCGAATAAGATTCTGATTTTTTGCAGATCCATTAATTTATACTTGCACTTTCGATTTATGAAATAAAAAAAAAAAACCGAACAAGCCCATTGTAATTTAATTACGTGGTAATCAAATTACTTTTTAACATAAGTAATTTGTAATTTGTAATGAAATGCATTATTAAAATAATTTGCCCAGCTCTGCATGGGAGTTTGGGTTGCACTGATATCCAAATAATGCAGAAAACTTAAAACATTTAGTACATATGTAAAAATTCAAATAATTTAAGCCGCCATTTTTCCTGATGCTCTGAACATTTGACGATTAAAAACTGTTTTTTAGGTAAATAGCGAGTTAAAGACTCTTTTGGTGGCAGCTGTTGGTGAAGATTTAGAAAGCCGAGTACAGCATCTAACAGAGGATAAATTATCTTTAGCAAGAGCCTTATTAAAATCAGCCAATCACCTGACCTCTCATCAGGAGCAAACGGAGTGGTTATCGGGTCAATGCGAAGTATGGAGAAGCAAATTTTTAGCATCTAGGTACTAGTTACAGTAATGTGTTGTTAAAATATACAGTACTTATACATTTTTAAACCTGAGAAATATTGTGAAATTTTTCTTCTTTAAGTTTAATGGTTGAGGAACTTGCTAAATGGAAATCAGCTCTTACAAACAGGATAAATGATTTACAGGAGGTTGTTAAATCACTCTTGGAGGAACGTAAAAAAGTACATGGTCAGACATTAAAAACATATAGTTGTTTAAAATTAATTGCGGGAAAGCTTACAGATAAAGAAATAAAAGGATTGAGACATGGAAATATTTTAGAAGCGGCCAATACTAATGAAGAAATAAGTGAATGTATTATGAGCACTTTAAATTTGCACAGAGAAGATATGAACAAATATCCCATTTCAAACAAGCTGTTACAGCATACACCTGCTGAAAGGGTGGCTTTAAGGGTAAGATTATATTTTGCAATGATGAAAACTTATCAGTTTAAGTAAAAGTTATCAACTTTTAAAAAAGCTAATTCTGGGTCCTGAGTGAGAGAGGGATTCTCTTGATTATAATTAAGGTATTTCTACCGAGAAAGTAGTTAACGTCAGATTGTTTTCAAAATTCGGGAGGATGTAGATAATGGTTTGGTGAAACCACTGGCAAATTTTGAGAACGATCTTGTGTCTACTTTTCCAGTTCAGATACATCAAAATTCACTTTATTTGCAAGGAAACGATAGTGAAGGGTGATTTCTCATGAATTTATCGCCATAATTTATATCTGAAACGTCAGATTCTTTTAAATATTTGACTGTAAGTTTGAATGGTTGTTACAAAAGTGTACCCCCAGTTTGAGAAAATTCTTCTGTCTGGTTTTTAAGTAATTCGTGATATAATGTCTGGAAAATGATGGGAATTTCACACATATATGGAAACTGGCAACATCGCATTAGCCAGTCTCGCCTGCTCTTCGAACAGATGAACAGGGGTTCAATTTTTTATCCTTTGCTAAATAACAATATCTTTAGAATCGTTTGTATCTTGCGCTAGATACAAAAACCAATTTTTCATTGCACATTATCTAACTTATGCATGTGAACAGCCATCGTTTCAAAGCCAGCGAGCGCTCATACAGTGCTTTAAATCACAAATATCAATACAATGTCAGCAATAACTTTTTATTAATATTAATATAATTTATGCTAATACTATTTATGACAATAAATACATAAAAATATAAATAAATATATATATAAAATAAGTATCAAACCAAAAAAAATATATAATATAAATCAACAATATTTTATTAGAATAATGCATGATTTTCCGAGCGATAATCGTTCATTTGAAATACATTTTATTTTTATTAATTTGTTAAATAAATATATTTTTAATTTTAACTTTTCCACAAATTTGTCGGAGGTTACTAAAATTGGCTCAAAGTCAAAAATTGAGATAACATCAAATTTTTACGTTTTGAGGTCCCAGGAACCAAAAAAATAAATTTTTGAAAAATATCTGTCTGTCTGTGTGTACTAAACGAATTTAGATGGAACTTTGCCTGAGGGTTTCTTTAGTGCTCCAGAAGATCTGAAAATGTATTGGTTGAGATCGTATTACGTTTAGTGCCGCTTTGGCACAACAAGTTGTTTATTTTATAATTACTTACAATTTCTATTTGAACTATTTAAAAGCAGTTAAAATTGCGATATCAACGATATATCACACTTCCACCCATTCGATTTGGTTTCCATGAAACTGATTAAAAAACAAACCAAATGTGAAGCATAAGATTGCTTTACATTTTATTACTTGTTTTAATTTAATAACTTTGTGAGAGAACTGTACACATGAATGTTTCAAATGTATGCTATACAGACATTCTCATGTCATTGTTTACGTGCGAAAATCTGAGATAAAAGTTGCGATGTTGCCATGTTTCGTTGCCACGTGCCATCTCGCTCCCACCGTGTATCACTTTCTCTCTCGCTCCGATAGAAATACCTTAAACAAATGAAATAAATAATAACTTTGCAAGCTTTGCTCATTCTATAAAATCACTGGGGCCCAGGATTTTTGTCACCGCAACTGCAAAGAACACATTACACTCTAGGCACATGAAAAACTCAAAGCTTCCGACATTTTATTAAATTATAAATATAATGTATTACTTAATAGATAAGACATTACTCTTATGTAAAGTATATTCTGCCATGATTAAGATAAGAAATAAAAAGAAAATAATTAAGATTTCTAACTCCCCTACCTAGGATAGCACGAAGTTTATTATCCGTGTTATACCCAGGGTAACTAACAGATAAACAGAGCCGTACTTTGAATTTATCTGTTAATGTTGCGAAGGACGGGCAGTACATCCACTAATGCGTAAGATATTCCTATCTTGATGCAACACAGGGTAAAATTTTTCAGTTTACCAGAAACGTAATGATGTTTCTTCGGCAGAAACTTAATGAAGTTTTTACCAAAGACACAGTTTTTAAATCTGTAATCTTATTTTGTTGAGGGGTCAAAGCGCTGCTTTTATTTTTGTGTCAATCTTGACATTTATCTCAAGATCTTGACTTGTTGTCTCAAGATCTTGATTTTTTAAAGTTGTATTTGACAGTTATTATATTCCCAATTCATAAGTTAATACTTAAATGATGCAAACAACCTTAAATTTCTTAAACTTAAAATATTATAATAGAGTATAATAATTTTCTACTGGTGCGTAAATCGAGAATTAGATGTTTTCACTATATGCAAATTAGCTTTTTTGGTATTATTAAAATGAAGTACCTAATGTATTAAAGCATTTCCCTGTGTTTAAAAAGCAATCCGTCGTCTATTAAATTAATATTTCAACAAATAAATAACATAAAATTTGAATATTTGAACAGCTACGCAAAACACACCATTATTAGTGGTGACACTGGTGACGTCATCGATTACATCAAACAGTGATATCGCATGTATGTAGTATACAAACATAGCATTTTAAAGACTTTTTGTACGTTTTTACCTGTGATTTAATTCGAAATGGCTAATACAGGATTCGTAAGAGCTACTTCAGGAAATTTACCGGCAGTGGATGTGTTCGTGATCGTGGAATTTATGAAAAAAGATGAACGTTTCAACATAGCAGAAGTGAGCGGCTCTAAAGCTGTAACACAAGTACTAAACTTTTTTATTCTCTTTGTATTTATCTATTATTACTTTAACGTAGTCTATTGATCCTTATATTATGATTATTGTATGTAGTTGGTCAATATAGTATACATACAAGGTTGATATTATATGAACATAACCTATAAATGTTGCCCATAAACTTGTAATGTAAACAGGGTTATCTAGCTAGTGATTCATTATTTGAGACTATGATAATGAAGTTTTAAACTTACTTTGCTTATTCAACTTACTTTGAAATGATCCTCATAGCAGAAAAATACTGATGCTGTTGTAGGTGGATCACGTCTAGCAGTTTTAAGTCGCTTTATTTTGGGTTGTTTTTGTTTTGGTATTGTCACGAAGACCTTACTTTGAAATGATCCTCATAGCAGAAAAATACTGATGCTGTTGTAGGTGGATCACGTCTAGCGGCTTTAAGTCACTTTATTTTGCGTTGTTTTTGTTTTGGTATTGTCACGAAGACCTTTTCAGGTGCCTTTTTGGATATATTTTTGCATCCTGGCACAAAACACCACTTATTTTCCATTATAAAACGATAAGGTTTTGCGAAATAATGTGTATTTATAATACACAACTCATGTTTGTTTACCAACAATATAACTTCTGACGTCATCAGTGTGGGATACAGTGACATATATACGGTTTTTTGTGGTAAAATTCAAATTTAAAAGGGCTTGTTTTAAGGAATAACTTGATTGCTTGGGAAAATTCAGTTTTTTTAAACCATAATTAAGTATTGTTATGCATTACATTCCCTAGAAATTGGAGACTGTTACGCCCATGACTAATATAGCTAGAATTAAGTACTAATGGTTAGGCAACCAGTAATACGTTTTCTAGATACCTGCAGGTGGATCTAGAGTTCTATATTGTTCTGGAATTGGAAGTCTCTAGATGGATCTAGAGGCAATTTTAGGGTATATAAGGCGAAATCGACTGCGGAGAAGAAGTTTTATAAAAGCGAAGTTCGGTGAGGAGGTTAGAAAAGTGACGAAGTGCAGTTAGAGTGTAAATTTGAAATAATAAACTAGGGTTGGGCGATATTGTGATTTTTCAATCACAACGTGAATCGTTACTGTGATTTTCTGATATCAGTAAATTAAAAACATGCTGTGATCACGACTTTTCATAATACGGCGTTTGGAAAAAATTGTTAATTGCTCTCTATTCCTAAATAAGTACCGACAGACGGTGAATAGTGAATGCACTACTTTTGGTAATCTGTGCAGCCGTGGATATGTGTAATACTTATGATATTGTGTGATATACACGGCCATCGAGACAACATCAAGGCTTGGGAGTAGTAACATACGGCCCCACACCAGTCTTCGAACTTATTTCGATACAAAATTATATATATTCCTTAAAAATATATATTTACCTCAATCAAAATTTTGAAGAACGGGGGAGAGATTCCTCCTCATACTTCTAGTACTTATAGTCCTATTTTACCATTATTTAATCATCTATTATCAACCATTTCTCCCATTCAACAAATATTTCTCGAAAATTTGATACCTCATATCTATACAATTTTCAGCAAACAACACTTTTAAGGCGAACAAACATTATAAATACTCTTCATCGATCTACTTCACGTCACTGCATCTAATCGCCAATAAAGTAAAATATATAAAGATGCATATGAATATCTATACAGTATAAAACACATACCTACCTAATGATATTATTTATACCGTAAAAAATATATTTGTATACAGAAAGTCGTAATCACGTCACGCTTTTCTACCAACTTTAATCACACCCGTTACCTGTGTTTTTAATATCAGTGATTAAATTGCAGTTCGTGATATATCGCCCATCACTATAATAAACATTGCTAAAGATTGTTTTACTCCAGTAGAGGTATATTTTAGTTAAGGAAAAGTATTGTGTAGTTCTTAGAAGTCATTAAATAAAGTGTTAGTGGTTACCCCTTGTTAAAATTATTTAGAAGCTACGGATTTTTACAGGGTGTGTCCTAGGGACGGAAACACGCAATAATTGATGTCAGGAGCGGAATTTTATACAAGGGGATGAGTCCTAAAGTGTTCGAGAGGGTTGAACAGTGTATACTCGGGAATTAGTGCTAATTTATTGGACATTGTTCGCGGGTTGTTTTTGGACTGGAAGACAGTGTTAAGGGAATTTTTGAGACATTGTAGAACATTTTATTAGGACATTAGTGGTAGTAATTAAATCCTTTGAACTGAGAAGTGATAAAGACTATAAACAAGACTTTTTTCGTGTAGTTCAGTGCATTTTCGTGAAAATTTCTGGATCTTTCCTATTTGGACATTAGTGGTTAAGCGACAAAGACTTTATGTAAGACTTTTTTTCTTCGTGCTGTTTTGAGATTTTTCTGGACAGTTCCATCACCGATATTCACGTGATTGTTAAATTTACTTGATTTTAACGTAATCATATGCCTGTAACGATCAGAAGCATGGCACCCGAAAACCAAATGCAGGGCTTTATGGCACAAATGCAAAATATGATGATAGACCAAGAACAGAAAAGCCAAGAGGAATTAAGAAGGATTCTTGAGGATCAAGAACGAATACGCCAAGAGAAAAAACAAGAAGATAAACAACGTCAAGAGGAAAAACAAGAAGAAGAAAAACGACGTCAAGAGGAAAAACAAGAAGAAGAGAAACAATGACAAAAAGAAAAAAAACGAATTAAGGAAGGCTATAGAGACTCAACAAAATGCCTTGTTTACAGTCGTTGAAGAAATCATGAAAATGAGATTACAGATGATATGGGCAACGTAAGAACGGAAGTAAGTGAAGTCAAAGGCCAAGTAAATAAGGCCGAAGAAGAAGTAAGTGAAGTTAAAGTGAAAGTAAACATAGTTTATTCAATAGTTTATTCAATAGTTTGTCAATGAATACAATTTCGAAATAATATTTATAAGTTACAATTTATATATGCTTAATTGTACAGTTAGTACAGGCACCTAAATGACTGAATATTTGAATGTGCCTAGGAAGTGTATATTGAGTTATTTACATTTAATTATTTTTTTTTAAGTGTGTATACTGAAGGAGTATAATTCATTAATCTATTAATCTAATTACTATCTAGTTACAATCTAGTTACTATAACTAAAGTAAATAGCAAAGTATATATTGCAATTTTTTTTTTTTTGTGATAAATAATTCTGGTTTCTAAAAAAAGTTTTAAAGGAGTCGTAATGATTACTTATAAAGTTTCTACATTTCTTGTTAAATGTTTTTAGATTTTTTGATTGTTTGATTTTAGTAGGTAGAAGGTTGTAAAATTTTGGAGCTAAGTATTGAAAAGATCTCAAACCGATATCCTTATTCATAGTAGGTATTTGAAGGTTCTTGGGTATTTTTCCCCTGGTATCGTGCTGGTGAGTTATCGTTTTTTTTTAAATTTTCATTCTTATGTAAATAAGAGCAAGAAGAAAGAATATATAGTGATCGTACATTGAAAATATTCTCCGAGTATAACAAATCTGTGGGGTATAGCCAAGTTTTATTATAGATTACTTTCAGGATGAAATTTTGTGTTACATTCAGTTGTCTTAGTGAATTGTTATAAAGACCGCCCCAGGAAGTGATGCCATACCTGATTAAAGACTCTACTAATGCTTTGTAAACCATAGTTAATAATTTCTTTCCTAGGAATTCTCTCATTATATAAAATTTATGTATAAGTTTACGTATGTTTGTTGTCAATTTCAGAATGTGTTTATCCCATTTTAGATGCTGGTCAAATATTATTCCTAGGTATTTTGTCTGAGTTGTCTCTTTAAGTTCATCAGTCATGTCATTGAATCTAATGCTTGTAAATTCGTAATGAAAAGGCTATATAGTGAGTTTTATTTAGATTTAATGTTAGTTTGAAAGTGTTTAGCCAGTTTTGTACCTTGTTTAATCCCTGTATGAGTTTAGATTTAGTTTGGTTCCAGGATACATCTTGAAATAATAATACTGTATCATCCGTGAATGAGATTATGGTGCCATTTATATTTAGTTTAGTTAAAGAGTTTATATAAGTAATAAATAAAATTGGTCCCAGGACAGTGCCTTGTGGGACTCCTGTAGTAATTTTGCTTGGAAAGCTAATGGTTTCTCTAATGCGGACCATTTGATATCTGTCTGAGAGATAGCTTTTAAAGACATTTAACACGGTACCCCGTACACCATAATCCTGTAATATATCTAGAAGCTTTTTGTGTGGCACTGTGTCAAATGCCTTAGCTAAGTCCAAAAATACTGCAATGCACTTATTGTTGTTGTTAAGGTTTTCAGTTATTTCATTTGTAAGTTGGTTTATTGCATCACACGTACTAGAGCCTTTTAAAAAGCCATATTGATTTTTGGATAAAATTTGGTTAGAGTTTAGGTAATTAACTAATCTATCTTTCAGACATTTTTCAAAGATCTTGGCAAAATTATTTACTAGGCTAATTGGCCTATAGTTTTCTATTCTCGTTTTACTACCTGTTTTATACTCAGGAGTAATAATTGTGTATTTAAAGTAGTCTGGGATAATTCCAGTTTTGAAAATTAAATTAATGATATGGACTAGTGGTTTGAGAATATATAAATGACAGTCTTTTATAATTTCGGATGGAATCCCGTCAATACCTGGTGAGCTGTTGTTTTTTAACGAGTGTATATGTTTAATTACTTCGTTTTGCGTAACCGGGTTTAAGTACATGGAGGAAATATTTTTGTGATTCACTTTAGATTCATTTACTGGAGTTATAATGTTATTGGCCATTTCTATTCCCACATTGATATAGTGATTATTACAATAATCCGCCATTTCTTTGTCATTTGCAAAAGGTTGAGCGTTTCTATTTAAGATTTGTATATTATTATTTTTTCCAGATGTTTCATTTGTGGCTTCTGATATAATTTTGTACATTTTTTTTAATATCAGTTTTATTATTTTCGATTTTGTTCTTGTAATAATAATTTTTAGTATGAGCTATTATTTTATTTAAATTATTTCTGTAAGTTTTATATTCATTTTTTAACATTATATTATTATTTTTTAGTAGGAGTCTTTTCATTTTATCACGTTTTTTTATTGAATTGATGATACCCAAGGTAATCCATGGCTTCCGTTTATTTATATATTTTTTGTAATGTTTCTTAATAACTTTTGATTGTTCAATTAGAGTTTGAAATGTCGAGGAGAAAGTTTCAGCAGCTATGTTTGGATCTTGTAGTATTAAGATGTTATCCCAATTTTGTTCTTGGATTCGTTGTTGTAATTTTTTATGATCAATTTTTTTGATTATTGTGTTTTCAGTTGTATCTGATTTCTTTATTTCGCTATTGCTTTTGAGTGTTAGATTTAGCATTATTGGGTAATGGTCGGTTATATCAGAATTGATAATAAATGACTTGTATTTGAATTTGCTATTTTTTATTTTGATAAAAATATGGTCTAGACAGGAGGATGAATCTGTAGCAACACGCGTAGGGGAGTTTATGCATGATATAAACCCACAGTGATTAAGTGTAGAGATATATGTATTGACATAATTATTTTCTTTATCGGTTATATTTATGTTTGTGTCTCCAGTAAAAATTTCTATTTGATTTTGCACAATGTTAGTATAATATCTCTCCATGTCCTCTATAAAACCTTGGACCGAAGAAGGAGGTGGTCTATAAACTGCTGTGAGGCCACATGTGACATTATTAATTTTGAAGGACATTCTTATTGCATTTAAGGATGACTTTTCCAGTTTTATTATTTCCGTTTTTATATCAATTTCAGATCTGATAAACACTAACACTCCATCATTTTTATTGAAATTACC
This sequence comes from Stenurella melanura, assembly GCA_963583905.1. NCBI lineage: Eukaryota > Metazoa > Arthropoda > Insecta > Coleoptera > Cerambycidae > Stenurella > Stenurella melanura. The sequence continues at coordinate 64,148,559 of OY757317.1, read as the reverse complement.
CTCATTATATACAGTTATGAAGCCTGGTATATTATATTGATCACAGCTAGGGATTTTCCAGCATTCACTTAATACTATTATTTGGCAATCTATTAGGTTATATACCTGTAAGAATATGAGCAATTCATCAAAATTTTTTCGAATACTCCTTATATTTAAATGTACGATATTTAAAAACGAGTCTTTAATGTTTATCTCACCCTTAAAACTATCACTATCCACGTTTACGTCAACCTGGTTTTCTTCTAAGAGTTCTAGTTCTTCCAACACTTCTATTTCACCTTGTTCAGCCATCGAAACAAGTTCGAAGAAGAAGTCAAAGGAGAAATAGACCTGTTTAAAAGACAGTTGAGGGATAGAGGAAACCAGCAAGTGGTATCAACAGGCCAGCGATTAAAGCCTCCCTCCTTTGATGGTCAAAGTTTCTGGATGACGTACAAGAGAGACAGTTTGAAGCAGCAGCGAGTGCAAACAACTGGAATAACGAAGAGAAGGTTATGGCCATAGTCCTGGTTTTAAGAGGCCAAGCATTGGAGTTGCTCCAGGGAATTCCAGTAGACCAACAATGAAACTTCAACCACCTTGGGATGGACTGTATACTATTATTACTCGAATTAATGACGTCGTCTATCGGATTCAACGAAGCAAAAAGTTAAAGATGAAGATCGTGCATTTGGATAGACTGGCGAAACACATTGATGATTCTGAATTTCCTGACCGGGACAATCAGGCTTAAGGAGGGGGCAGTGTTATGCATTACAATCCTTAGAAACTGGAGATTGTTACGCCCATGATTAATATAGCTAGAATTAAGTACTAATGGCTAGGCAACCAGTAATACGTTTTCTGGATACCTGCAGATGGATCTAGAGTTCTATATTGTTCTGGAATTGGAAATCTCTAGATGGATCTAGAGGCAATTTTAGAATATATAAGGCGAAATCGACGGCAGAGAAGAAGTTTTATAAAAGCGAAGCTCGGTAAGGAGGTTAAAAAAGTGACGAAGTCAGGTTAGAGTGTAAATTTGAAATAATAAACATTGCTAAAGATTTTTCTAGTCCAGTAGAAATATATTTTAGTTAAAGAAAAGTATTGTGTAATTCTGAGAAGTTATTAAATAAAGTGTTAGTGGTTACCCCTTGTTAAAATTATTTAGAGCTTACGGATTTTTGCAGGGTGTTTCCTAGGGGCAGAAACATGCAACTGTATTATCTTCACAGTCAAAGATTTTAAAATTTGTGAAAACACCGAATCCACAATAATTATAACTAACTTTCAATTTAAGGAATTTATGGTTGATTGCGCCGTTTGTTGACTTATGAACTGAGAATATATAAAATAATAACTGTCCAATGCAATTTAAACCTTGAGATAGAAAGTCATGATCTCGAGATAAAAACTCAAAATCTTGAGATAAAAAGTCAAGATCTTGAGATAAAAAGTCAAGATCTTGAGATAACAAATCAAGATCCTGAGATAAACAGTCAAGATCTTGAAATAATAAGTCAAGCTCTTGAGATAAATGTCAAGACACAAACATAAAAGCGGCACACAGTGGGAAATTTACCACTTTCTTTGGACAAAAGTCCATTTGACGCACAGTTGTTGGCCGATTTGAATAGTTTTTTTTTAAATACTCATGAATGATTCTAGTTTACCCTCCGGTTGCTACAATTTAAATATCTATTCTTCTGATGAACACATCTGACCCAATATCGGAACATAATGTATAAGTAATAAAAAATAGCTATTATTTGAATTAAAGACGCAAGTAAGGTAGAAAAGTAACCATATTTCAATTCTAGAACTTAAGAAGCATAAGAAGTTGGAAGTACCTATAAGAAGCCTATGGATATGCAACCTCAAAGTTGCTTATCTACTACTTAATTGTAAACACAAATACATCTATTATATTTTATATAGCTTGAATTCAACATCATCCTTGAGTAAATCTTCTATTTTTTATATTTGTTAGGCTTTTTAAAATTAATTTTATTCATACATGCATTTAATTAAACAACCTAGAGTAATGAATTATATATCGAAAAGATCCTGAAAACCTGTATGTTCCGATATTGGGTCATATACGTTCATCAGAAGAATGACATTTAAATTGTAGCAATTGGAGGGTAAACTAGAATCATTCACGAGTAATTTAAAAAAAATGTATTCAAATCGTTCAAGAACTGTACGTCAAATGGACTTTTGTCCAAAAAATTTCCCACTGTGCAGCACTTTGACCACTCAGCTCTTCCGTAAATACTGCTCTATATATGGTCCATTATTGTTTGCGATTAGGGCGTAAATAGTGAGAGCTCCTATTTCCTCTACCTTATATGTTAATATATTTTTTAGTTGCTACAGAATCCTGTTATGATAACGACTAAACAAGATGCACTTTGTAACGCTGTAATGGGTGCCGCCACTTCCTTAGGTGGTAAGCAGTTGTTTCTACAACATCCATCGATACATGCTTGCTGTTCACATTGTACAGGAGATATGCAAAATATTTAACGGTATATTTTTTTTAGAGGTAATTTTATTTAAACGAATAGTTACTGATGAGAGGTTTAGCTATTAATGCCTTTATAGAAAGTTGTATATTGTAATTATGTAATAATTACTAAAATGATAGTCCTTTTATCGATAATATTAATTTGTATGTACTTTTATATAATATTTTTTACATGAAAGTGTTGTAGTAATTTTTAACAGTAATTAATTTGAATATATCTGTTATAAAAAGAAAGGTGTAAATAGTGGTTATTATTTTAAAATAAATGAGAAACAAGTATGGAAGCTAAAATTTTAAATTACTACTGATACGACTGAAACGACGAAGTGGTGAATATATACCCCTTGTAGAATTAAACCATCAAGCTAAGTTTCAAGTTAAAATGTTCATAATAATGCCTAAAAAACAATTGCAAAATCGAAAATTGAATCAATTGCTTAGGGGCATCAAGTTTTGCTTTAAAAATTTTTGTTTCAGATTATAGATTTATTTTTATTCTTTTCGGTAATATGAACGAAAATAAATTTTAAATTTTTTAAAACAAATTTTACTCAATTGTTCTATATTTTTTTCAATACCTCAATACTCAATACCATGCTCTATTAAAATAAGAGAAGCCCCCCGAATATGTTCTATATATATATATTCTAATTTTATCAATACAGCTATTATGTTGTATTATAGTATATAGAATTTTATTTTTAACACTAGTGTTAAAAGTGTTTTTGATACGTAACATTATAAAAGTCAATTTTTAGTGCACTTATCAATGAACTAAAAATGTCATTTTTAATTCACAGTTTTGAACATTCTTTTGTTTAAACAAAAACTTTCCATCACACCCGTTTATTCAAAAAATCCTTATTATGCTTCCTCTAATGTTTACAAGTTCCAGCAATAAAATTGCTATAAAAAGACAGTTCCCTAGAAATTTTAGTTTTACTGCACTATTATATGCATCAAATACTTTTTAAAAAATTGCCATTGTCCAAATACATGAAGTTGTTGAGGTAAAGGTACAGGGTAAAAAAATAATAATAATAAAACAATTTATCAATCATGTTACATTTTATTTCAGAAATATCGAACCTACATTTTCCTATTATTCAATGAATTGCAAACTTTTATTATGACTAACACTATCATTTTTTTTATCAAATTATTTTAAGAATTTTCCTTTAGTTCGTTTTTTAGTAGTTATTATAGGTACACTTATTTCTGGTAGAAATTTCACTTTTTTAATCATTAATGGAAATATTTTTTGTCTTTTACTTATAAAAACCATTAAACTAATGCGATAAATAAATAAAGTAATTGTTGAAAGTTATTATTTTACTATAATTTACATGGATATATCAATATATTTTAATGATCATATTTTACACAGTTTTTTATAAAATGCATTGACATATCAACCTTATTTTATGGTATGAATACCATACCGCCCTATAAAAATGTATTTTAAGTATAAGGTAAAAATTTTGCAATTGCCGTAATATAATCCATTCCAAATGTTCTGAGGGCTAGATCTATATTTACATCTTTCTTTTAAAAATACATGAAATATTTAAGATATTTTGTCTGAAATGTTATAATTGTTACGAAAAAATAGAAAACAGTTGAATTACTGAACAATTAAATTTCTAGAAAATGATCAATGTTTTACTGTGGCGTTTCATTCAGCATAGTTTTTGCTTTTGTCTTTAAAATTTTTTTAAACAGCTCTCCAGTTTATATCCAATGAGAAATAACGTTTTCATTTTTAATATGGAGAAAAACTGGTTCTTCCACCTACAGGGGGTCAAAAATATGAATAACCCAAAAACAATGTAGCTTCTAGACCAAGATCCCAGAGTCGCCAGGCCTATGTCATTTTAGCAAAGCTAATATTTTGACAATAAATAGTGTGAAATGTGGTTAAGAACATATGCATAACTGCTAGCTTGAAAGCGGGGCCCTTTTACAGGTAACCAGGTGCTAAAGGTACATGAAAACACTACGAACTTACGTCATAGTATGATAGCCCGTTTTTATATATGTTTGAGAGAATACTGTTAAAAACCAACAATCATTATTGCCAGACACTTCTTGTAGGCAGTAACTTCCGCCAGACTTTTAAAGTTCGAAAAAGACCAAGCAAGCTAGCTAATTAACTAATTTTGGACCCTCTAAAGCTCTAAAAAACCTAACCTAACCTAACAAAACATAATAAATCTTTTTTGTTTCGTTTTTTTACATAGTTAGTAGTGATTACACAATTAGTCAGTTAGCTAGCTTGCTTGGTCTTTTTCAAACTTTAAAGCATCTGGCGGAATTTAGGGCCCACGGGAAATATCTGGCAATAATGAATGTTGGTTTTTAACAGTATTCTCTCAAACATATATAAAAACCAGCCTTAATACTATGACGTAGGTTTGTAGTGTTTTTATGCACCTTTAGCACCTGGTTACCTGTAAAAGGGCCCCGCTAGCAATTATGCATACGTTCTTAATCACATGTCAAAATATTAGCTTTGCTAAAATGACATAGGTCTGGCTCTGGGATCTTACTCTGTTCATTTTTAGTGTCATAACTGTATCTAATAAGTATAATACGGTAAAATATCAAAGACAAAAATTAGATTATTCATAACTGTCGTTTCTACATCACTATACAATAAAAATTTTTTTAATATTTTTCGACATTAGTCACACTCTAGTAAATGAGGTAGAAATATTAATCTTAAAAATCTAACCTTCAAGGTTTGAGATAGACTATACTTATTTAACATTTTTCAAATTGTATAAAAAATCTAATAGGATTCAATCATACATACTTTTTTATAGGTGTGGTCTATAGAAATAGCCTGAACGAATGAATCATTTTCAGCAGGACCACTTCAATTATTGCATAATCTAGAGTTCTAATATTATCTATATATAGTCTAATATTTTCAGCCAAACTCAGTGATGAAAGTAAAAGAAATTCCTTGTAGATGCTCGGGAAAGTTGGATATGGAAGTAGATATAAAAATGTAGCACATTATAATCTACACGCAGCAAGATCACAAAATTGGCATCTCCGAAACTTGTTAACACTAGTGGAGTAAAAAAGAACATTGATATGCATAGTTTTGTAACAGCAAAGTTATGGTTTCATACCTTCTGGGCTATCACCAGGAGTCAATATCTGAGTTTTGGACTTCCAAAGCCTATTGATTTGTTTTTTATAAACAATTTAGTGTTTTAACGGTGTTTTTTAAGGTAAAAAGGTGAATATCTGCGGTTCTAGTGGTCCAATCGGGACAAAGAAAATACCAAAATTATCGGTTTTGGGTCATTTAAGTATGTACATAACATGCAAAATTGAATAAACTGGCTAAAAAGCGTCTTTTCTTCATTATAACGCCCAAGGACGTTAAGAGTTCTGATCGGCTTCAACGTTTCAGAAAGTATACCTGGTGATAACAAAACACCCTGAAATTTTGGTGACCAAATATTGAACCTTGTGGACACAAATGGATTTGTTATCTAAAATTTGAATTACAAGCTATTTTATGCTATTAAGTCCAAAATGGATCTTTTTTTTTCAAAATGTAGATCTTGATGCCATTGCCACGCCTTTCATTGACATGAAAAAAAGGTTTTTTAAAAGTCATTTGGTCTTTTTTTTTGGCATTTATTTATAAACCAAATTACAACAAATGGAGTTTTTCGATTTCAGATGGACAAAAATTAACTTTCTTTTAAAATTAAAGTTCTCGCAATTCTCTTTCTTTTCTGATAAAAATTTTTCAAAAATGTTTTCAAAATGGCCAAAAAAATCCATTTGGTTTATAAATAAATGCCAAAGAAGTGGCCAAAATGAATTTTAAGAAAAATGTTCTTTAATGTCAATGGAAAGTTGGCATCGAGATCTACATTTAAAAAAAAAGATCCATTTTGGACTTAATGGTATAAAATGGCAGGCAATTCAAATTTTAGATAACAAATTCATTTGTGTCCGCATGGTGCAATATTTGGGCACCAAAATTTCAAGGTGTTTTGTTTTCAATGAAAGGTATATTTTCTGAAAGTTTGAAGTCGATCAGAACTCTTAATGTCCCTGGGCGTTAAAATGAAAAAAAAAGCGCCTTTTAGCTAGTTTATTCAATTTTGTATGTACGTACTAAAGTGATCACCTCAGATTTGCTGGAAATTACGAAGATTTTGGTTTTTTGTTTGTCCCGATCGGATCTCTAGAACTGGAGATATTCGTCATTTTACCTAAAAGAACCCTAAATATTGTCTAAATGTTATTTGTGGCATTACTTAATTTTTTCTAATTCTTTGGGACTCCCTGCCACATGTATTTTTTCTTTTTAAACGGTGCTCAGGGAATCTACAAAATATAACAATTAACCAGTATGTTACTGGGCAATAACCTCTACGCTTGTGACTTTTACCTCAAAAGATCAGTTAGAGGTTGCTTTTTTGACAAATGACACAAATAAGTATAAAAAATTGAAATGAAATATTTCGCCGACGTTTCGGAAATCTAATCCCTTTTCAAGGCTTTTTTAAAAAATCTTTTTTTGCTGTATATGATAAATACACAGCTCTAAGAATGCTTGTTATATTCAATATTCATAGATACTTACTAATACACAGAACTGTTGATATAGATAACAGTTTTTTTAAATTTTATAAAATGTTAAGTTCTTCTTTTAACATCGGCAACCAGGTTGTACAGACATCTATGGAACAATTTGACACACATCTATCCTCAATCAATAATATTATCGCTGATTCTTTAACTTTTCAGATAATCCGCATACATAAGGATTAACGCTGTGTAACGTTTCTGTCGTACCTAATTGTTATTTTCAATATTTATGAAGGTTTTATCGACAAAACCCTCAGGGTATTGGTTATTTATAAGAACTTCTTTTATAAACCGCTTCTCATTGTTTAGTATTTCATCATTAGAAAAAATGATTTTGGCCCTATCATACAAATATTTTATAACACCCCTCTTAACGTGCATCGACTGATTTGAGTTGAAATTTAAATATCTGTTGGTATGTGTTGGTTTTCTATAAACACTTGTTTCAATTGTACCATTTACTCTTTTAATCAAAACATCTAAAAATGGTAATTCATTTCTAGTTTCCTTTTCTAAAGTAAATTTAATAGAAGTTGTGCCGTATAGGTGATAGATTTGATATTAGGACGGTATTTCAAACAAACAGCATTTTAAGATCTATTCTGACAAAGACGAAACCGAAGAACCATGAGCAAAATTATAAAAACGGCATCTATAGTATTCCATGTGAGTGCAACAAAGATTAAGTGGGTGAGTCATTAAGACTGTTTAGTGTAAGATTGGGTGAACACAAAAATTATATCAGAAAAAATGAAATTCAGAGGTCCAATAAGATCTGCGAACACGCTTGGGAGAACGGACATAGAATAAACTGGGACTCAGAAAAAATTTTAACAAAAGAGGCGGATAGCAAAAAAGAAAAATTAAAGAATCAGAGATAATACTCTTGAATGAGGATAAGTGAATGTCGAATTGTTCCGTAGATGTCTGTACAACCTGGTTGCCAATGTTAAAAGAAGAACTTCACAAACTTAACATTGTATAAACTTAAAAAAACTAGTAACTATATCAATAGTTCTGTAAACAGTAAGTATCTATGGATATTGAATATAACAAACATTCCTAGAACTGTGTATTCATCACATACAGCAATAAAAAATTTAAAAAAAGCCTTGAGAAAGGAAACAGATTAGTTTTCCGAAACATCGGCGAAATATTTAACTTCAATTTTTTATACTTATTTGTATTTGTCAAAAAAGCAACCTCTAACTGATCCTTTGACGTAAAAGTCACAGGCGTAGAGGTTATTTCCCAGTAATATTACTGGTTAATTGTGATATTTTGTAGATTCCCCGAGCACCATTTAAAAAGTAAAAATACATGTGGCAGGAAGTCCCAAAGAATTAAAAGAACACTGTTCAAAAAACTAAACTGTTTATAAAAAAAAAAAAAAAAACTCAATGGGCTTTGGAAGTCCAAAACTCAGATATATACTCCTGGTAATTCCCCCGAAAGGTATAAAATCATAATTTTGCTGTTACAAAACTATGCATATCTCATCGTTCTTTGGTCTTTTTTTACTGTACCACACTGTAACATTTATGAGACTCGCTCTTATATGAACGTTAGTTTTTGCCATGCACCCCTCTCCTCTACAGTTAAGGATAAAAATTACACTTCTTAAAAAACATTTGTTGATTCTTTAAGAACATTCACTTTTTGCGAACAATTTAGTCCCCATCCTTCACTTTATCATATTTCTGGTGAACCCTCTCCCCCCTAAAATGCGGAATGTCTTTGTTGAATGACCCCTAAAAATAATTATGACAAAATTATTTTATGACTGTATCGATATGCAGGCCGAAGAGAGAATAATTTTTACTGTCATTAATGAATTTGCCTGTATTATAACTAAAATGTTCTCGTTCTGGAGTGAAAATGATCCATCTGGTGTTAAAAACAAAAAGTGTACAATTTCGCGGTTTATTACTGTGTTTATATGCTCAACTGATTAGATATGTAAAAAATGCTTGCACAGCATCGAATGTCTGATGAAAATTTACAATTTTTGGTATTCATTTATGTAACAGTTTAATATAAAACAGGTTTGTAATATAATTGTATTTTTGCCAAATCTTGCATATATTAAAAAAATTAAAGCTATATCATTACTATCTTTTGGCGTAAATACAATGTTATTACATAACAATTAGGTAACCTATTATATTTCACAATTAAGACGCTCTAAGTTTGAAAAGGAAATCGAATGGAAAATCTAACGAATCATATACATATAATTTTAAAATTAATACATATTTTGTAATGAGCACTTTGTTTTAATATATCATCACATTATATAATAATTACATTTATAATACTTTGGATGTATTGCTATATTTTTTATATCGAAGCAAATTATCTTCACGTTTCTAACGTAGTTTATTTACAATATGTTGTGCGTTCTTTATAAAGATTATCTACCATTTTTTATGGGATTAAGTGGGTAACATCATTTTGGGTCAAATTTGATAAATCGCTCTATAGTGCACAAATTTATTCGAATCAGGAATTTTCTCTTGTATACTTTAAATTGCTGCAAATTCTAATGCAAAGTAACTGAAACATATGTCACCTTACAGCGTAATTATGGCACCAATTAGATAAAATACTTTAAAAAAAGTAGTGTCATAATCTTGCCATATTTTGAATCTCAAACTACTTTAATTCAAAGTCCAATAACAGGGGTAATGATAAATTACAGTTAAGAAACAGTTCATTTTTCTTTAATTTTGTGTGATTATTGGATGTTTTCTTTAAAAAATGTTTTCTTGAGCGCTCCTCAAGTTACTGAAGTATCTCCTCGAAAATCCAGGATGATTTTGTATTACCATAAATGGCAATGTTATGTCTATCTGTTTGGGTCCTTCCAGACATGCAAGGAACTTGGAATTTTGCAAGTAGATAAGGATTATCTTCAAAACCTCAAGACAATGATGAAAATTGGAAAACTTAAAATGGCAGCTCCAATATGGCGGACTTAAGTCAACCTTTGACTGTTTTGGTAGGTTTAAACAAGAAAAATTCATAGATGGCATAATTTAAATTGTTTGGTTATTTCTTAATGTCACTTAATTTAATGAAACTCGTAGCATAGCATGAACATTTTGCAAGTTTATAATAAATTATGAGTTTCATAATTTAGAATAGGTTAGTATTAATAACATTTTATTTGACATAACTGTTTTTTTGCCTTAAAATCAAAGATTTGAATGTAAAATATTTAGTTAGAGTTAGAAAATGGTGTGGTGGTGAGTGAGAATGGTGCATAACTTCTTCAAAATTCTATAGTCACTTCCATAATAATCATACCCCAGCTCTGAGGTAGTTATGACGTAAAAACTAGAATAGGCTTTAAAATTTCTTATGGTATGGCAGCCCGTTACCAAAAACTCCTATCAAAGCAGCGAGCTTTATTGTAGGAAAAGTCTATAGATTATGAAATTCTAAGACACTTTTTCATATGACAAAAGATCCAAAAACGATACTGGCGGCTGGCAAACGACTTTCCGTCGTTTTCAGTTGGCCGCAGCTGCGAGAAATCGAATGAAGTTGCATATATACGCTGGATAACACCACAGCAATGACCTTCCCAATTACAACTTTCGCAAATATAAAAATTAATTTGTCAAAATATATTTCAAATAAAATTTCATTAAAAGAAAGTGAGGAATGCAATTGTGTATTGCACACGTGTTCTCAATTTTCCCCATCATTTACTTCCCTCGACAAGAAGGCAAAAGAAACTGCCTTGCTGCGAACACCGAAATGATTGATTTTTCTTTACATGTTCAAAGCTCGATTTGAACCCCCTCAGGACAGGTAAAAAATTCCGTCACCCTGAACTTTTCTTCTCGGCTCTCCCAGAACTGATGAGAAATGTTGGAATTATCTTCGCTGTAGTAACTCGAAAATCTTGGTAACAGGCTGCCGTACTATTACATTATAGTGCCCTATATTATGCCCACAGATAAAAATAATATTTTAAATTAAGAATTGTGAGTCTATCAGTGACAGTCAAGCAGTAAGGTTGATTCTCCCCTGATCAGATAAATTTAGTGACTTATTTTAAATTTCCATTACTTAAAATGAGTGATGAAAGTAGTGGAAGCGAAATGGAAATAAGTGAAAGTGAAAAGGACACTTGGAAAACTGTGAGGAAGAAAAAAGATAAAAACAAAAGGCCTCTAGACTCCCCTCCAATTTCAAGGAAGAAGACAAAAACTATTTCACCTGAAGAGATAAATACTATCATCCTAGGAACTCCACAAAAAGATTCTAACATAAAAACAAGCCAGATAAGCACAAGACAAAACACAAACAAAAATTCCACAACAAAAAACTACTCAGCTAAAATGAATGAGATAAAACTTAAACAGTACAATCATTTATTTTACATTAATACATCCACCACAATAAGCAGGCTAGAAATGGCAGAGATATGGGAAAATGAAAGACCCAACAACCATGACATAATACTAAAAACAACTAAAGGATTTTTATTGAAGTCTAACACCACTAAAATCATTTTAAATAATACTCTACAAAAACTGAAATCTCGAGAGAAAATTTCAAGTTTTTCTGAAACTAACACTCTGTCAAAATCTTCATCAAAACCAGCAACAAGCCAGCAATCTTTCTCTTGTGTTATTGCCGCAGTAGAGCTTGACATAAGCGCCGATCAGATTAGTGAAAATCTTAAAAAATTACACATTGAACACAGATACTGCAAAAGAATTATCTCAAAATCCACCAATCAACCATGCCATTATATAAGAATTATAACTACATGTGTTTCATCCTATGAAAAACTGTTAAACGAAGGGCTCTTCTACAAATGTAGGCACTATCTTGTATATCCAAGCACTCCTCCGCCACCAGCACCATTACCTTGTAATAAGTGCCTTGAATTCACACACACATCTGAGAATTGTAATGCACCCCCAAAATGCACTAAATGTGGTCAAAATCATAACACCAATAAATGTAAAACCAATCTTCCTCCAAAATGTACGGCTTGTGGAGCAGAGGATCATCAAGCATGGTCATTTAAATGTACTAAACGTCCTACCAAACCCATAGAAGGCATACCAAATATACCAGTAAAATTATTAAATAAAAAATCCAGTGAAATTACAGATTCGACGAAGAAGACCTCTAAAATACATGCACCTCTCACTGTACATGATTTAATCATAAATACTTACATACACAAATTAAACAAGCCGAAGAATACAAACAGAGACGAATTATTACTCAAATTAAGGAAACGATTTATTGCCGACTATAACATTGACACCACAGTTTCATTTATTTCTGGAAACAGAATTTATATTTTAATGTTCGATATGAGCTTTCCTGATCTACCTTCACCAACAGAACCTATACACGGAGAAAATAATGTGCAAGTGCTCGTCCAAACTTAATATACTTTACACAAATGTAAACAGTTATATTCCTAAAAAACACATAATTAACCATGTAGTAGAATCCTATGATATAAACTGTGCACTATTTGTCGAGTCTAAAACCAAATCCGATTCAAACACTAAATACCGAAACTGGCACATCCTGCAACAAAATGGAAACATACTTCAAAATAATGTTAGAGGAGGCAGTCTTGCTCAAATACACCCTAACCTTAAAATGAGAAGAGAAAATTCTCCACGAATAAATAATCCTCTTAATGAAACAGTACATTTTTCCATCCCTTTTCTAGACGATAACATACATATATTTCTCGTATATATCCACCCAACATCTGGTATCGAAGAAACAATTTTTAATAAGGCCATGCAGTACAAGTATGGGATTATTATTGGAGACTTTAATGTTAACGCAGCAAAAAGGAGGCAATTAAATAACTTTTTAAAAAATACCAACTTTGTAAAAGTACAGACATCACCCACCTTCATCATGCCTAACAATCCAGACTCAACGCCAGATTTAGTGTTACACACCAGGAACATCTCTAACAACATTGATGACATAGAATTAATACCAGACATAGGATCAGACCATCTCTCAATAAAAATTACAATTGATTTGAACAGAGCCATTAATCAGGAAGAAACTACAATTAAATACAAATTCTCACAGTGCAATATCGAAAAAGTGAACAAAGAAATTAAAACGTATATAAATCATAATAAAAACAAACTCATATCTCCCGAAGGTATTTCAAATTTCAATATTAAACTCCAAGAATCCATTTTAGCAAACACTCCTAAAATGAACACCCAGTATCATACTCATGAATTACCACCGTTTATTGTAAAACTGATTAAAATAAAACGCAAGATGTATCGAGAGTATAAAAACAACAACATAGAATTTAAAAGAAAAATAAATGAATTTAATAAAAATATTCACAAAATGATAGAACATTACAGAACACACAAATGGTTGGAATCATGTCAAAAAATTAATGAACTTCAGGGAAGAAATTATTATCAGCAAATCAATAAACTGTCAAAATATAAAATCAAACATTCTATTCCACCTCTGGTAGAAAATGGTAAGCAACATAATTCTGATGCAGATAAAGCCAACCTATTCGCTACACATTTTGAAAAAACATATAAACAGGAAGACTCCCCTAATTTTAACCAACAACTGTTTGGAGAAGTAAACGAATGGTATGAACAATATTTCAATCAAAATTTGGCACCTAGCAACCATGAATTAAATGAAGAAAAATACTTTCAGATATTAACTGCGCAAAAGAATACTTCGCCAGGATACGACAACGTTCCTTGGGCAATCGTGAAAAAACTCGATTATGAAATACATAGATATATTATAACTATTTTTGAATATTGCGTAAACCACTGTTATTTCCCGGGCGACTGGAAAAAGGGACAAATAATAACAATTCCTAAACCAAACTCGGACAACACAAATGCTAACAATTATCGACCTATAACACTTTTGCCAGTGCTTGGAAAACTTTTTGAAAAAATAATAAGGGCTAAAATTCAGGAACTAATGCAGGACAATATACCAAAATTTCAATTTGGATTTAAGGAAAAGTGTGGAACAATCCATCCCTTGTCGATACTAACATCAAATGTGCAAACTGCAAAACACAAAAACCTGAAATCAGCAGCAATTTTTCTTGACATAAAAAAGGCGTTTGACAGTGTGTGGCACATGGGTCTCTTATATAAATTAAAACACTTAGATATACCTGATTACTTAATTCATATAGTAAAGAATTTTCTGGAAAACAGAGAGCTTCACATAAAAGTAAACAACAATGTGTCCGAAAAATTCACCCCTGAACAAGGAATCCCACAAGGCTCACCACTCTCACCACTTCTTTATAATATATACTGCTCTGATATCCTTCACCAACAAAATCGAAATGACACTAATTCCTATATTCTACAATACGCAGATGATACAGCATTGATTGCACATGGAAAATCTTTAAATAAAACTATAGAAAACCTTCAGACTTTAATGACCGAAACAGAGACATGGTTTAACAACTGGAGAATACATCCCAACCCCTTGAAAACACAGTTCCTAATATTTAACCACATCCCATCACACACTTCCCCTTCGATATCGATCAGGAATCATCAAATAATGCCTTCCCTAACTGCTAATTACCTTGGAATTCTGCTAGATCACAAATTGAATTTAAAGCACCACACCAAATTAATAAAAAGACGTACGATAACAAGAGCCAAACACTTCAGAGCTTTAACCTACAAAAACAAGGGTATAAGTACTCGAACTGCTACAAAAATTTATACTTCCATATGTCGTCCGATACTTGAATATGGACATGTTTTATACCTCAATTGTCGACTTCCAACTCTTAATAATATAAAAACGGCAGAAACTACAGCCCTGAGAATTATAACGAAAATTCGTCACCCCACAAATCCACTTCATAATCCCTCAAACGAATTGCTTTACAGCAAAACAAATATCCAGCCTATTCTCGAAAGATTAAAAGTGCTATCCTCAAAGTTTGCCAATCGTGAGCATAATATGGAAATAATGCAACAGATGTTTATTACCAGACCAAGACATCAACCCTCCAAATTCAAGTTTCCAGAAAAAACTATTCAAGAACAGTGATGCAAAATTTCAAATTTCATTTTGAAAGTTTCAATTTCAATTTGAAATTTCTGAAAGTTTCAACGTACCCTCATAAATTTCTGAAATATCTGAATTTTATGAAAGTTTCAGATTAATCTGAAAATTACCACATTTTTGAAACTTTCATGAAAGTTTCAACTGCAAAATCTGTATTTCCGTTATATCAAACGGAATTTGAATTTCGCGCGCTTTTTTAACTTGTTTCCAACCAATGAGGATTAAAGTCTGGTTTAAAACATTTATTTTAGAAGTTAGGTTAGCTGTTCTTCAAGTATAAGAATCCCCTGCTTTCATTTCTTTCGTTCATTTCTAGGTTTCAAGGTTCTATTATTTTTGCATTAAGAAAAACTTATTTTGAATGAAAAAATATAACAATAATATAATTTCTAACTGAGGTCATTGATTAATGACGTTGTAATGGTAATGTGTTGTATTAGAGTTTGGATTTTAATCTGAATCTACAAGGGACATAGACCCTATTCTTGAATCAGGGAGTCGTGGAAGATCTGAATGTTTGATCTCTTTTCATGTTTCTACGTTTCCTTCTTTTCCTTTCTCCTGAAATGATCATTCTCTCGAGTGGAGAATATGGGTCCAGGAGATTTTGTAAATATATTGATAAATTACCTACTCATTTATTTTGAAAAATGTATTATTTTTCAGTGGTTTTCTTTAGCTTGAAATGTTGTACGTATGTTCAAATCTGGTGATCGAATTTTTGACCACTTCCTTATATCCAATCATGCTGAAATTTTGCACACAACTTTGGTTCTGAAGACAGTACAATATAGTATATTCAATATTATGGTAGATCCAATATGGCGACCACCACAAAATGGCGGATTACCTTTTACTTGACAACCCCCTCGGCATAGATATCAAATGAAAGGGTACGACAAGTAGAATACAATAAGCTGAGCGACGTTATTCTAAAATCAATATGGCGGCCGACACAAAATGGCGGATTACCTATTTCTTGACAACCCCCTCGACATGGGTATCAAATGAAAGGGTACATAGTTACAATAAGCTGTGTGACATCATTCTAAATCCAATATGGCGGCCGGCACAAAATGGCGGATCACCTATTTTTTTTACAACCCCCTCGGCTTGAGTATCAAATGAAAGAGTATGACAAGTTGAATACGATAAGCTGTCTGACGTTATTCTAAATCCAATATGGCGGCCAACACAAAACAGCGGATTACCTATTTCTGTACAACCCCCCTTGATATGAGTATCAAATGAAACAGTTTGACAAGAGTAATCGAAATGATGGCGTTTGAATAAAAGAAAATGAGGCAGACAGGAAACTAAAAAGTAAAAAATAAATAAATTTTAAAAACATTCTTAAAACAATGGTTTTCTTTTAAAACTGAATTTCACTAAAAAATAGAAAATAATTTTTATTCAGTAATTAAATTACAAAATGATCGAAAAGAAAACCATTGGGTAAAGTATTGCTGTTGCTGCTACATTCCAACATACTATTCATAACGATTTATCACAATACCGAATGATGATATTTTATGAGCATCCAATGGTTTTCTTTTTCATCATTTTGTAATTTAAGCGCTGTATAAAAATGATTTTCTACTTTTTACTGCAATTCAGTTTTAAAAGAAAACAATTGTTTAAACGTTTTTTTATTTATTTATTTTTTACTTTTCACGAACATATTTGTAAGTTCTAATCTTATTAAGGAGAAAACAAAATATATTCTTTTATATTAAAGAAAATAAATTAAAAAATAAAAAAATATGAGACTAATGTCAAAAGTGGGATTTATTAGTCATTATCTCTCGGAAGTTTAAAAAATTGCGAATATTATACAGAACTTAAGTTTCATCATTTAAAATATTTCAATGAAATTTCACTTAACTTTCATAATATTAGGGAATTATTGAATTAAATTTCATAAAATGAAAGTTTCATTGAAATTTCACGAAAGTTTCATGATACTTAATGTTTAATTTTATATTTCAGAAATTTCATAAATTTCAGATGAATTTCGAAACTTTCACAAAAATGTCATTGAAATTTTCGCAAATTTTAAGTTTCATGAAATTTTGCATCACTGTTCAAGAAATATTAATTACATTATCTGAAAATCCTTAATATTGTTTAAATTTAAATATCCAATGTAATCATTCTTTTTTTTTTTTTTTTTTTCACTATACACTGTGTGTTTATGATTAGTACAACAGCTTTGTAAATAAATTATTTGTTAAAAAAAAAGACAGGCTGAAGGACCTCGGTCGATGGCCTTTTGATATGTATATGTATATTGTATATATCAATAAAAAGCTTTTATTATTATTATTATTATTATTAAGAATTGTTTAATATAGTTGAGACGAAACATACAGGAATTGTTTACATTTCCTTAATTGATACAAAAAGTGGCGTATGCCGGTCAAAGTTTTTGGAGTTTTTTATCCACCAGTTTCAGTAAACATCTCTTACATCTACTTGCCCAACTATACCAATTAAATAATTTCTCCAAGTTTCTAATAATAAATTACTTTGTAAGTTTTATATCATACTTTTCATTTGACTGCAAAATTATTTGTTTTCTATAAATAATGTATTGATTTGCTTATATAAATCATAAGATTCTTGATTCAAAACATTGTATTTATCTGTGTGAGGACTGTCTCTCGCGTAACTACTTTTGAGCCGGGGTTTGATAACGAAAAATATTAATATATAGTCATAAAAATTTCTGAACATGTTATAATCTGTTTCACATCATGCTTGGAAGTTTTATAGTCTGTTTTTAAACCAGGAGGAGTAAATATGAAAGTTCCATTCACACCACAAAAGTAACTAGAAAATACAGTAAAACCCTTTTGGCATTTTGGGCAACCAACAATACACGACTACAGTGTTTTTATGTGTATTTTATTACATTATATAATGCATCGACCTCTATTTGACCTCTAGATATTTTATATAGCATCCATACCATTTACGCAATATAAAGACACCAGGTAATTAGCCACTTTTACCTTCAGATTTATACAAAAGGGATTAAAAACTGATATATAATGTGCAAATGAGAAAATAGAAATAGTAACCAAATAATTTATAACATGAAATTAAATTTTTTATAATATGTCAAAATTTACTACTATTGCCGTGTGTAAAACTGACGAGGGCCTGTCCAATCACAGATGTTAAATTTAAAACACTCCTGCTGGTTTAAAAACAGACTATAATAAAGTAGTAACATTGTTGACTTATGGCTGTTGTACCATGAAGTTTAATGTGTGTTTATATATCGTCGCTCCGGAAGAAAAGTGACACAACTCAAAAAACATAGTTTTTGCAGAAAAGAGAATTTAAAAAAGATAACATTTTAAAAGCTTTGCTGAATAAGCTGTAATGAGAGAGATATAACTATGAGTTTTTATTTTTTTATATCACTGGTATTAAAGCAAATCTATTGATTTAATGTAGTACATTCAGTTCAGACACACGACTCGACTAAACTTATGACGTTATTCAAGATTGACAACACTATAACCATGATGGGGGGACAACGACGCACGTAAGTGACGAAATTGAGGCATTTTATTTATGACCTTTTCCTAGGGACGTCTCTATCGTATTTGTGAACTTTTTGTGCAAGAAAGCCAAAACATAAAAATTTTGAGTTATGTCCCTTTTCTTCCAGAGCGATGATATGTAGTACACGGTAGTGTTTTCTTAACATTTGGTTCTTTACTTGATATAAATACTTACAACTTTTTATCTAATGAATTTTGACAACAATAATGTGAATTTTAATCTATAACCATACCACTATTTCACTTAATGCAATTTACTGAGAGATAGAGGCAATCAATTTTGTGGACTAAAGTTTATAAACTAATAAATTTGCAGTAATTAATACAACTAAGGAAAGAGGAAGACCACCAAAACGTTGGGCTAATGCCACCAAAGGGTTAATGGAAGAGAGCTTTGGTGAGACTATGCGCTTAACAGGCAGCTACGACAGGTGACGTGAGGTTGTTGAATATGCCATACGGCAAAGGGAGGCAAAATGGAACATTACGTGAATCACAAGATGTCTACCAAGACGTGAATAAGACTAAGAAAACGTTTATATTTGGCATTCTTGCACTACATAAAACGATTTATGGGTATTTAAACTGTACTTTCAATATATGGGGCATGCTCTGGGAAAATACGACCCCATTTTCGCCAAAATTTAGAGCTACAAAAATATTGTTGCGGGACATGAAAAGATCTGAAAAAATGTCTAGTTTACGAATCTAAAAATATGTCTCTTGAGATTTTTTCTCAAAAGTGAACCTACTTCAGTAAAATAGGGTCAAAAAAATCTTCAATATTAAAATTTTGAGAATTTTTTACTCCAAAACAACGCACTTTATTGAAAATTTTAATTTTTTGATTTTTTCTTCCATCGCAATTAGGTGTTTTCACTATATGCAAATTATTTCGATATTGTTAAAATGAAGTACTTAATGTATTAAAGCATTTCCCTGTATTTAAAAAGCAATCCGTCGTCTATTAAATTAATATTTCAACAAATAAATAAAATAAAATTCGAATGTTTGAACAGTTACGCGAAACACGCCATTATTGGTGACACTGGTGACGTCATCGCTTACATCAAACAGTAATATCGCATGTACGTGGTATATAAACATAGCATTTTAAAGGCTTTTTGTACGTTTTTACCTATGATTTAATTCAAAATGGCTAATACAGGATTCGTAATAGCTACTTCAGGAAATTTACCGGCAGTGGATGTGTTCATGATCGCGGAATTTATAAAGAAAGATGATCGTTTCAACATAGCAGAAGTGAGGGGCTCTAAAGCTGCAATATAAGTACTAAACTTTTTTATTCTTTTTGTATTTATCTATTATTACTTTAACGTAGTATATTGATTCCTATAATATGATTATTGTATATAGTTGCTCAATATAATATACATACAAAGTTGATATTATATAAACATAACCTCTAAATGTTGCTCATAAACTTGTAATGTAGACAGGGTTAGATAGCTAGTTATTCATTATTTTAGATTAATACTCAGGCACGATAATGAAGTTTTAAACTTACTTTGCTTACTCAACTTACTTTGAAATGATCCTCATAAGCAGAAAAATGCTGATGCTGTTGTGACACTTTATTTTGCATTGTTTTTGTTTTGGTACTGTCACGAAAACCTTTTCAGGTTCATTCTTGGATGTATTTTTGCATCCTGGCACAAAACACCACTTATTATTATATTATAAAACGATAAGGTTTTGCAAAATAACGTGTGTTTATAATACACAACCCATGTTTGTTTACCAACAATGTAACTTCTGACGTCATCAGTGCGGGATATGGTGACGTACGGTTTTTCGCGGTAAAATTTAAATTCAAATTTAAAAGGGCTTATTTTAAGGAATAAATGGATTGCTTGGGAAAATTCAATTTTTTTAACCATAATTAAATATTGTCTTCACAGTCAAAGAGATTTTAAAATTTGTGAAAACACCGAATTATTGGTAGAAATTTCCAAAAATTGATGAAAAAATTCAGTTATTTTTTGATTTCTTACAAACAGTTTTTGTTCTATAACATTTTTTCATAAAGTGCGTTGTTTTGGAGTAAAAATTAATTTTAATATTGAAGATTTTTTTGACCCAGTTTTACTGAAAAAAATTAACTTTGTACAAAAAATCTCGAGAAATTTTTTTTTGTTTTTACTCAAAAAAAAAAGATGCCGTCCCAAAAATAATAAAAAAAATACAATGTAAAAAATTTTTCTGAAAAATCTTTTCGCCTTTTTAGGGCTGAATCACCCTTAATAAAAACATAAATTATAAATTACGCCACCCAGATTCGTAAAGTAAACATTTTTTCCAATCTTTTCATGCTCTGCAACAATATTTTTGTAGCTTCGAGTATTGGCGAAAGTGGGATCGCATTTTCCCAGACAATGCCCCATATATAAAACAAATATCAATTGATGCTAAGAATACATCTTGCTGTAGAGGCAGGTACATTTTTCCAAGGTCACTACTAGGATACTTATATAATGCTGTTGTATTAGTCAGTGTTACTTTCAATATATTTATAATAAATCACACAACACTAACAAAACTAACATCTCAATCATAATTATAGGTAAATTTATGGCAACTTTATAGATAATAGTTATGACAATTGCAATAGTCTATTTATAGCAATATGGTCACCTGAAATTTTAAACAAATCGCTGTTAACTTTAATTTTTGTTAAATTTATCACAGAAGGTGGTAAATACAATGTTAATTTTGATTTGAATTTTTCATCGACAATCGTATGTCATTCTTATTTTAATTTCAAAGTAACTATCAGATTGTCAATGTTACTATTGATGATTGAGTTAGAAAGAAACCAAGAAACTGATGAGATGACTAAGATCAACCGGCACGGTAGCTCCGTCGGCTAAGCGTCTTAGTGGCGGGCGTGTTTGGTTAGACTGCCTAACGTGTACTGGGTTCGATCCCCAGCACCGGCACTGGCAATGTTGGTGGGTAATGGATGTTGTCTGCGTTTTTTCAAATGTGTAACCCCCTTCCAGACAGCCTATGATAAGCTTTGGATTTGGGGGTTGTCTAGTGTCTATGTGTGGTGTTTATGTTTATGTTTAATTGATTGTTTATAACATTGGCATAGTGGATATACAATACTCAGTGTAAACTTTTCTGCCTTAAAATCCCAAAAGAATTCACAAAGTACTTAAAACAAAAACATAGACAAACCAACAATTAGGGATTCTACTCATCTGACCAAAGCGCCAGTGTATGCACGTGCAATTAATTCCTAATTCTCATACCATTATTGGTTATACCATTATTGATTTATAGCCATTATAGAGTGATGAGATTTTAAATGGTGTATATATAAAATATATTTCACGAAGTATTTTGTTGGCTCGACATCATGGATTATTTTGACCTCTAGAAATCGTTTCAGAATCAGTTATTCTGTGTTATGATTAAGGTTTGTGTTTATGCATTTTATATACAAGTAACGGTGCACTCGGGTGTTGAATAACGCTCGTTGTTCGGTGCGTTTCATTTGAGTTTGAGCTTTTGGTTAATACACACGAGCGTCAAAAATAGAAAGCAAGTGTACAAAATCCAGTCGTTGGATGACACCAAAGTTACGGCATTTGTTTACCTTGTTTCTAAGTTTATAAGAAAAAAAAAAGTTAAAAGCTGCACCTCACATTGTCTGATATAGGGAAGGGGCATTTTACTGCTGTTTTAGAGCAGATTCTCTAAAAATTTTTAATTATTTTCGAATGCACCAATCTACATTTGATGAATGTATAAGTGAAGTAAAATTAGAATCCATATAACTAACCATAACCATAATTAAAAGTAGGTAGGTATGAGAGTCTTGTTTTACAAGTGATATAGATACTACACTAGTCAAAATCAACGTCTGTTTGTATGCATGCGTGGCCTGCTTTATTGCTGAGCGTTGTTGACAAACCCGGGCGCACACCGTTGTAAACGTGCAGCAAATTTGCAGTTTGACGTTCGTCTGCAATGCCTCATTGGAAACGATGTATTTAAATAATGCACGTCAAAGCTCATAATGTGCGTTGGAATTTAGGTTCGTGTGCACCGACACTAATATAACCTCAAATATTACATTTTTGTAAGTTTATACTTACTCATTTTTAACGGTTTTATTCACATTTCTAGATTGGTACCTGTGTAACATTAATGAACTCTCTGGGATAGGCTGCATATAATTTTTTAAATCATTGAATATTCAAAATAGACCAAAATAGATATAGGTCATTTTTTTGTTAAGTACTGTTAAAGTTATACAAAATTATAACACAAAAATATTGACATTTCCTTTAGATGAATTTTTGTCAATACTGTTATTTGATGTCATACAATGCTGTTGCCTTTATTTCCTGTACTTGTGTAGTGTTAGCAGTTCACCCTGTAGAAGCCCCCAGATCATCCGAATGAAAGTGGCTGCTTAATAAAATAAACAATAAGGGACTTGCCTGTCTGGGCACTAGGATTATTCAATATTAATCGTGCTAGCCTGGCGAACAGTCTTCAATATTTCCACAAATTATTTTATTAATTCACAGTAGTTGAATAATTCCAATTTTGGCAATTATTAATAATTGTGCATTAATATTGAAATTAATAAATTTTATAACGGTAAAATTGAATTTCATTAATTGGTGCGAGTATTTCTCTAACAATAGTTTAAATTAGTGAAAGACATAACAATTCCTTGGTGCAATAAACTTTTCCAAATCATCTCTATCCTATGTGTCCTTTTCATTTTCGAGTTTTATCTGTTACAATTACAATTCAATTTTGTTTAATAGAAGATATACAATAATGACCTTGCAAAAATTTACCCCAGTGCCGAACAACAAAATGAGAATATAAAATAAACGCTATTGGGCGATCTCGATTTTCATTATTATTAATAAAGTAATACATATCTATGTTATTTTATATACTTCTGGATATAAATATACCTCTAGCGCTATTCTTTGGTTTATATTTGAAAAGGAATAACCCTGATCACCCAATAGCAAGAATGTATGTGACGTCATATTTAACCGCGTGTTTTCAGTGTTTACAAATTTTTCTACTTTGTTACATATTAGTACTAATTAGGTATTAAGAAAAAAATAGTAAGAATTTGCTTAACGCAGAAAAGTGAGGTTAGACATGCTCCATGAAAGATGACGTGAAAATAACGTGCCTTTAAAACAAATTATAACAAAAATTATTTTATTTTTAAATTTTCGCTACGACACATTGCACAAAAAATTATCATAGCTTTGGAAAATTTGTTATCTAGTAAATAACCAATTTTCAGTCAAAACACTTCGGGAACATATCACACGTCATTAAATAATGCAATTGTCTCAAACAATTTATCAGTCTTCTTTATTTCAGTATATTATCTTGAATAGATACAGAGCATATAAAAATGTCGGCACAGTTTTCTCTGTTGTTCAAACAGGCATATGGAAAAAATGTGTTGATTTTTGAGATGCCTTGTATATAAAGAAACAAAAAGATTCTCATTCTTAAGAATTTATTTTAAAACAGTGTAACTACTATGATGTATTTAATGTGATAATTTTAAGTGCGATGTATATTTAAACTGATTATCTAAAGTTTTAACAATTTTTATTCATAGATAACAAGATAGGTACCTACAGGGTAGTCCACAAAGCAACAGTTTTTATCAGTACATAATTCGCAAAAAATTAATTCAATAAGCGTGTTGGATGCATAAGGTTTCCCAACATACTGCGTCTTTTGTAAAATTAATGCTTCAAAATGTAACATGTTTGTTACCTTTTAACATCTTTAGAAAAACTCGGCTTTAAGAAATAAACCTCAGATGTTCAGTTGATAGGAACATCTAGTATTTGTAAATTTTGTAACATCTATAGAACTCTGAGTAATACTAGTTTTTAAGATAATCATTTTCCTGAATAATACGAGTAGGAAATCCAATTTCTACTTTATTTGCACAGGAATAACCAGTGACATATTTAAAAAAAATTAAATGTCTAAGATGTTCAAATTTATTGAAAAATAAAAGTTTCTTTTTCAAAATTTTCAACGTCTAATGCTTATTAGTGTATTCATATAAAAAACATATTTTTAGAATGGGCTTTTGGCATAATCAAAGGTATCCAAAAGTTTTGTTTTTCGAATACTTTTAGCACAACTAGACCCTGGCAATTCGCCATGTACTCCATACTGAAAGGTGTCTATTTCATTTTGAACATTTTGAAGTATCTAATTTTACAAAAATGGTTACATCGGGTCACCCTTAAAACGTTTAGCCTACTTTAAATTATTTTACATTGCAAAGTATATTTTCTCACTTTGTCAATAATTTTAAGCGAAAAGCAATAAAGTTGAATGCTACTGGACCTCCCTGTAAATAGTTATATTAATTGTTAAAAGATAATAGAAATAAGGAATTTATTTAATATATGTATTCACTATGGTGGTGATAAGCTCAAAAATTTTGGAAAGAGCAAAATTCCAAGGTCTGTTGCTGTCAGTAGACCCAAGAAACTGGAATCCATTGTGGTGTTGTTTGAACTTGTTCGATGGCTGCCTCCAACGCAGCTATTGTTTCATCAATATCATTATTTATTATGGTTAAATCGAAGTAGTGCCCGTATGCATGGCGCAACATATCAGATTCTTTAGCTAGTCTTTCCAAGCTACCATCAAACTGAAAACAAAATAATATGTCATTTAATATTATTGACAATATTAAACTCTTATAACAAATATATTACAATGTATAAAATTACATGTACAAATAAATTGATTTATGAATAATAAAATTATAAACGCTTACATAGCTTACAATGCATATTTTATTTTTCTGACAGATAGTAATGTACCATAATAATATACTATTTAACGAGCGAAAGTTATAACTCACGCAGATAATGTAGTTAATACCATTGTTGCAAGTTGAATACTATACTTTATCTACGATTACAACAATAAATATTAACATAATAGTTCATCTTCACCAACCGAATTCATCATTTTTGGCACAATTATTACTTAAGTGAATTTGATAACATCCAAACATGTTTCATGTATTGAAACATGTCAAATCACCTTCCTCCCCTAATAATAAAATGGACCATTCTATTTTATTTTGCGCGTTACATCGATTGGACAGGCTAGGCTTGAAGAGTTAAAGGTGAGTGGCTGTACACAGCGATTTATAATAAATCACTTGTAAGTTATTATACATCACGAAGGGTCGAAATCTTTCAGCAATAACAGGGTCACACTCAGGAGCATTAAATAAAGTACAATCAATTATATTAAAAATACATAGAAAAATAATATCACATAAAACATAAAGTAAATTTCGGTTGACAATAATATAAATCATAAATATTTGTTAACCAAATTACGAAACTAACAAATTCATAAAACTTGTAGATATGAAGTGCAATTAGCTGTCATGTAGCATTATTTACTAAGCTAATAAAATGAATTTAACTAAAACAAATACTACTACAATCCATATTTATATTTGGAAAAAAACTACTAATTATTAAATGACAAAAACATTGTTAATATAGAAAATAAACAACTAAAAAACATGTAGCAAAGTGATAGTTTCCATGACGCCATCAACCTGCGTGTAAAGTTATACAAGTCAACCGGTATGGACTTTAGCAGTTTGCCACGAGTAGGCTGGACTTTAGTCTGTGACTAAAGTAGAGAAATATTAATTTGTGCTTTAGTATTACGAGTAATTCATTAGTGAAACTATTTGTCTAGTAATTTTCCCCAGTTTCTGCATACTTCTTATTGTGTTTAGATTATGCCAAAAGTTAAAAGACATAACGACGTGTTACCTCGTGAAAGAAAAGACAACTACCCCGAATTGTATTTTGATGGTGTCAACATGCATGATTTTAAGAGAAAGTGAAACTTTGATTATCACACCATCTCAATGAGACATGTAAAGTATATTAAGGATTGCGGATGAATTCAAGTTGGATTTAATGAATTTCATGATTTCGTCCAACATTCCATGGTAGGTACCCGCTCAGCCATCCACATTTTAGACAATAAAAAAAAAAATACGAATTTCAAGCTTCCAGATGAATCATATCTTTGGAAATGCTATCTTAAAGAAGAATGTGAGAAGAGGCTCAAAATAAATATATTAGTCTGAGTACTGACGAAACGTAAGATGCAACAGAAACTGCTCACATCACGAATGTTATCTCAATAAAGGACACACTGAAGTGGTTGTGGCGGGAATCAGAGAAATGTAATAAAAACATGTTTATTTTAACTCACTGATGAGATATGTGCTTAAGGCAGGGAAGGTCTTGCAAGAGAAACATCCTGATTTAGTTCATTTTACATATGCAGCTCATGGATTGCATTGAGTAGCAGACAAAAACAGAGATTTATTTCCCGAAGTGAAAAAAATTTCTTGAAGGCACCGAGCAGAATCACACAGTTCTATGAACATTGCCCGGGAATACCCCTGCCACCGAAACCTAAAAAGATTTTTAAAAAGCAACGATCAAGACATAACTTGAATATATAAACACTAATTTTAATGTTATCGTAAATGTCATAGAATATCTACAATGCCATGAGCTGTCAATTCATCAATTTCTGCAAAAAATTAGTTCGACAAACTCGAGGAAGCAGAAGGAATTGTAACAATTAACAAACTTTTGGAGGAGACGTTAAATTCTGAAATGCATTCCAACGAATGCGCATGAGCGACGGGAGCTGTCAAGTATATTTCTACTCTGTGGTTAAGTCATAGTTATTACTACTCTATTGTTGTATTTTATCTATGCTCTGTGGTCAAGCAGTGGTCAACTTCGACAACAGTAAAGAAGAGATTGGGTTAAGTTTTCTTGTTGTATTTTGTGATATTTCGCTCCGACACTTATAAAAAAATGCCGATTATGTGTAAAATTTGCAATAAATTATATAGCACTTAATTTAATCTAAACAAACATTGTCGTAATAAGCACGGCAAACAAAAGCAGGACTATTCTTACAACGAAACTATCTTTGATTTTAAATGTCTGGACTGCAAGTGCTTCTATTCATAATATTAAAAATGCAGCTTTGTTTTCTTTCCTTATTTTAGGAATTAAGTACAACTTATATTTTACTTAGAAGGAAAAATTATTGTCTGGTGCCTATAAGTAAGCACTCTTATGTTATTTAATAAACAAATAATTTTGGTAGGTAGGTAATTTACCATTGTAAAAGTGAATTTTTAATTTTTATTAATATAATATTTATTTGCTAAATAATGTTTTTTTTTTTAATTTTTAACTACCATAACATCCTCCTATGAGAAAGAATACTACTTTGTTTTCTATCACTGAAGTTATTGTAACATACACCTTAACATATCATTTTCAAACGTAGATCCAAATGTATCAACGTTTGAAAATGGTACGTTAAGGTACCAAAACTGCAGTAACGTGTATGTTACAATAAATCCAGTGTTAGAAAACAAAGTAGTGTCCTTTCTCATATCGTCATGATTAATCATCGTAAAGTAACGGCTTCCACAATCGATTCTCCAATTAATTCTCTTTTCTGTCACATCCATTCTCAGGACAGTTTTTGTTTGCTATGCTATTAGATACAATGTTTGTTTAAATTAGCAAGTCTAGAAGCAATACTTTATGCAATTATGCATAAGATAATATACATTTACTTAACGAACAACTAGATTTAGGTTATTCCACATATTTATGTTCAAACAGGTAGTTTTTCTAGAAATTTAAATATTTGTAATTCTAATTTATAGTTTATTGCGTTTGATAAATGTTAAAGCTGTATGAAACCTTGGTCACACTGTGCAAATATAGTGAATTGTTTAATAAAGTAAATTGTAAATTATTTCATGTACGCTCACAAAAAAATAGATACCTCGATAAAATTCTTGTTTAAATTATAAATTGAGTGCTAGCCATGATATCTTATCGCAATCGGCATTTTGTGTTTCGGGACGAGAAGGTAAAAGTAAAAAGAACATAAATATAACCTCATTAGTTTTCTTTTTAATATTGACAATTTGACAGCTCCTTCGCTCGTGGGCACTGATTGGAATACACTTCGGAATTAAAAGTTTCTTTTTACTATGGACAGCCCCTTCGCTCATGCGCACTGATTGGAATACATTTCGGAATTTAACGTCTCGTATCTTCTCCACTCAACGAAATGACTTTACAGAAATACAAAAGGTAGTATGTTAATCTTATGAATAGAGATGACATAAAGAGAAATTACAATTACAAATTCACAATTGACAAAACACAACATTGTTTTGTTATAATATTTCTTGAAAAAGTTAAATATCAAGTTAACTACGGACTCTGTTAACGATGAAAAATTCCGACCCGTGTAAATCACACTGTTTGCTTATGGATACTGTTACTTGTTCAAAAGCAGTTGATTAGTTAACATGTAATCTAATGTGAGAAGATAAATATTATTATGTCACACATTTGAGCTTTATGAAGAATTGGCATCATACATTGCAATTACTTGTAATGAATTAGAGGCCTGGAGTCAGCGAAACCGTCTAATATTAAATAAAGCAAAAACCGTCTATATTAACTTCCATCTAAGATCCCCTTTACCAGAAAACTTTATATTGGAAAACAACTTAACGCTCTCGCAGACATCGAAGTTCCTAGGTCTATGGTTAGACGATAAACTGAACTGGAGTAGGCACATTGAACATGTTTGTTCTAAGTTAAATTCAGCATTCTATGCTATTATGCAATTGAAATCTTGTTTGAACACTGAAGGAGTCTTGGACATCTACTACGCGTTGGCATTCAGTCATATAGCAAATAATATTGTTTCTTGGGGAGGAGGCAATGATTTGATTAGGGTATTTGTCGCTCAAAAAAGACTAATAAGACTAATTTTCTCCCTACAGCCACTAGAAACCTGTCGAGGAGTGTTCAGAGAGAAAAAAATACTGACAGTGCCTTCGATATTCATACTGAAGTGCATAATGCACGTACACAAAAATAAAAATGACTTTGAAACACTAAACAATAATCATTCTCACAATACCCGACATGGTAACACTCTCTGCATCCCGAGTCATAGAACCACTTCTTATAAACACTCTCCACTCCACAAATGTATCACTATTTACAATAAGTTACCGAACCACATAAAAGATATCCAAAATGATAATAAATTTAAGAGGGTAACAAAAGATTTCTTAATTGACAATGCTTACTATTCTGTAAAAGATTATTTAAGTAGTTAGCCTATGTGTTTATTTCTGCCATGTGTAGTTGTTTACATACACTTTCTGTATATGTATGTGTGTATATATATGTATATATGTGTATGTATGTGTATATATGTTTGTATATATACAAATGGTAAAATTGTATTGTATTATATTCATTTGTATTTTATGCTTATTTACTCTATTGCAAATTGTTGAGTCTGTTGGTGTTTGTTCTTTACACGTTTATTTTATTTAGGTTACACTTCATATATATAAACTTTACTCTGACTTGTCACATGTACATATTGATGTATTCGTTTAGTGACCAATAAAATCTATCTATCTATCTATCTATCTATCTATGGAGTGTTATTGTATGTTGTATGTCTTGTATAGGAAAGACATGTTGGCCATATTACAAAGTTCTTTTATATCCTTCTTTATGTATGTCTATACCAATGTCATGTTGTGGTCACTGACAATCATTTATGTATGGTTATGTATAGTTTTTATATTTTTAAAATCTAATACGGACATAATATCTGTAAAACTTGTGATATTTGCTATTCTTAAGGTGGCGTTTTGATGAGGCATCCAACTTAAAACTACAAATCGTTTTAAATTTTCGTATAGTTTATAAATGAAAACAAAAACAAACAATAACTTATTGTAAATCAAATGCAGGTTTTGGACGTTAAGTTACAAGTCAAACAGATTTCTTTACACTGTTTAATAAACTAAGAATACGATTTTAGTGATTTCTGTTTAAGATAAGAGCAAACTACAGACTTTTAATCAGCCGATAGTTGTCGATCTCGTTTTGCCCTTTTGATATTTTAATTGATTTGTAGTTGATCGCTCTGCACATTTTCATCTAGCCCCATCGATCAAACTATTGGCCCACGAAACCTGCAATGAGTTATTTATTTTAATTTTTGGTTAAAAACTATATAAAATTGGACGAGAGTTTTTATTTTAGACAACTTGGTCAAAATGCCACTTTAAGTCCCACATTTATTTTTACATTTCATTACTTGTCACTTTATTAATAAAAAAGAAGTGAAATAATTATGCTACTAGCAGTTTTACACAAAAAATCTACTTACATCTGCTATATTTTGCAAAGCAGGAGCAGCAATGAACACAACATATGGTGAGAACTCAGCAGTACGTAGCACTTTGAGTGCTTGTGGTTCCACATCAAGAATGGCCATTTTCCCCTCTTGATGTATTTTACGAATTGTATCTAGTTTTGTACCGTACATAGCATCCTCGTGAGTGCCATATTCTAGGTACTCATTTGCAGCAATGTCGGCCATCATTTCGTCATGAGAGACGAAAAAATAGTTCCGTCCGTTTTCTTCATCTGCCCTGGGTTGTCTCGTTGTATCTACAAAATGGCATATGAAAAATTAAGCATAACATCTGAGATTATATAATACTGTTATGAATTACACCCCCTTGGAAAAGGACATGGTACGCCTATGCCTCTGATGGTGACTGGAAAGGCTCTAGAAAGAGCCAAGGACTTTTCTAGATTATGGCTGGAGAAGATTCTGGATTGATCTAGAGCTAATTTCGGAGTATATAAGGCGCGATTACAAGCGCGGGAAAGGAAGTTTATTTGAGAAGTGACACCACAGTAGAAAGAAGACCAGTAGTCCCACTTACTCTTGAGATTTGTTGTACTCGATTTTATTTTTTATGAATCCACTGCGCATCCGATATTTGTATCCCACGGCCATCCACATATACACTGGTCTAGGTAGAAAATACTAATAAACCGGCCAACACTTGCAATGACACTAAATTTTGGTTCGAAGATATTATATCCTTGGCAAATATTTTTTTGGACATTGGATTTAATGTTTACTGATTAATCAATAAGTGACGAATTAAAATTTGACCTACCTTTACTTAAATTTATTACATAACATCCGCGTCTGACGTCACAGACTGAAAATGTATGACTTTATATTATTACCAAGGGGTCAAGCACCTATAAAAATTTGTGTACGGCTGCCGAATAGGCCGTGAACTATCGATTAGGCTGCTGCGCCTGCCAATTACATTAACTGCCATGTCAGGAGATTACCTAAAAGTTGTACAGCGATGCCTACGGTGGAACACAAATGTGTACAGCTTGCTACAAATAGGTGCCTGCTTGCAAATAAATGATGTGTTAGAATTGCAACTAACTGATATAGGTTATTGTCTGTTATACAAATTGAGTAACAATAATAATATCTCCTGCAGCAAAACAAAAATAATTTAGTGTGAATGTATGCAACCCGTTTGACAAAATTTGTATAGGTTGTTGCCTATGGCGGCGGCGCTATGCTGGTATCTAAGTGCACTTGGAAATGAATAGGTATAGGTATTGCAAAAATTGCCTCTTTTTTAAAGAACACTACTTTTTTTGGTGACTTTTTTCCAGGCTGACTTCCTGGTGAGAGAGCACTTTCTTAGAGATAATTGTCTGGTCAAGTCTGCTAGTTATATACCTTTTTGGTTCTAGTAATAGTTATATATTGCTGAATAATTTTTATTATTGTGCCTGGTCATTTTTATAGGTATGTATATTGTTTAATAAATGTATCTAATCATGTTTGTACTTTTTACTTAAATCTTTTAATATTTTTGTAGCTAACGACTAATAAATCTACTAAAAGAACTGGGAACGTAATTATACGTAATTAATACTAATGACCAGATCCGACTCTAATAATGTATGCATATTTTTTTTTTATTTTTACATCTCTACCTAATAATTGAAGGCTGGAGAGCGGAGTGTTTTAAATAAAACTAGGAAACTAATTAAATAATTTATTCAAGTTAGCCAGTACCAGTACTTTATGAACGTCAAAAATACATACAATTGTACATTACATCATACAAAATCAAAGTGACAAGCACAAAATCACAAAATAGTATATGATGCAACAGGCACAAAATGATGCTCATCTTGCATGAGTATGGAAGTTTGCAAGAAGAGTCGAGGGTGAATTCTGCAATTGACACTAGGGCAAAGTTACCATTTTGTGTGAGTTGCATACTACAGTTTTTGTACAACATATTGTCTCTGTTTAATATACTACAAACATTGATACAAAGAAATAATTCATTACCTAAAAAAATGCCGTCAGAAACAAACTGTTGACATTTTATCACTCCATCAGTGGACGTGAAAGAGTCATTTGAATTTTCATGAAGTTTGATAGTCGCTGTATAATTGTCATCGAAAACTTTTGAAATTTAATGTAATGTTGGGTTTTCGGACTGCTAATTTTTGTTGTAAGTCTTCCTGATCTGTCGGACTTGTAGGACGTTCAAAGCCAATCATTCCCTCACCTGCCTCGTTACCTAAATAATAAAATTAAAAATTAGTGGAGTTTTTAAATATTTGTAGGTACGATACACATATATATTCACATTTGTATTTTTGTGGAAAAATTTTAAATTTATGTCGGCAGTTAAAGTCCTCTATAAAACAATTACAGATATTCAAAGTTAACAGTATTACTGTGAAGTCTTTGGTGATGATTTAGATCTTGAAATTAATGTGATATCTTCTGGAAATAAGTACTCTAAAACTTAGACCACGTTAACCACTTACAGCCTTCATATTATTCTATTTGGTGCCGTTATGATACATATAAATATTATATACATACCAAAAGCCTCATGTTCATCTTCAAAAGATAATCTCCTAGGATAATATGTTGAGGGACCAGGAGCATCAAGAACATTAATATCTTTTGAAATACTAGCAGGTGTTCTATCCATTAATGTTACTTGTGATAATAATTCTAAAATTGGAAAAGTAGATAAGTGTTGCAAGAGAATTACAAAGTATATAAGTACCTATATCTTCAACATCTCCTGTAGAATCATCATCAGAACTGTTTCTTTGTCCCTCGTATAAAACACTGTTGATTTCAAATATAAATGGAACTGCGTCTCTTTTTAGGCGATTTTCTTGAATACTCAAAATGTAAACTACATATTCTAAAATGTTCATATGTTGCAGTATGTTGAATTGTAATTATTCAAATCTGAATTTTTTACATTTGCTTTCCATAATAAGCACCTAAAATATAAAAATAATACATATAATATGTATATATGGGGTAGGTATGTACTTTAATCACTGATATAGTAGGCATAGTATTAAATCTATAACCCACTAAAAAATATCAATATGCTATGGTCAGAATAAGTTTAATTATTTTATAAGCAAACAGATGGGTATATATATATTCTCCTCTTATTTTGAGCCATAACCGCTAATACCTTATTCTCTTCTTTTTCAAATTTAGTAGGTAGTATTTAATTTTTAGAAATCTATTTTTAATTTAGGAAACTAGCAGTTACCTACATAAAATAAAGAAATTGCGTTATAAATGTGATATTTAACCATTATAATAAGTAGGGTTACCTAACCTAACGTAACCAAAAACTTTAGGATTCTATGAGCTGCTTTTATTTACAATTTAAATTTGTTGTCACTTATATTTTTTTAAATTTTTTAGTAGGTATACAGAATATGTAACCGCCTAGGAAAAGTATAAAACTTACCTATTTTTGTCCTTAGGAAATCTAAAGAAGGTTATCTCAGGGCATTTCCTGGAATTACGTTTGTATGCAATTTTAATCATTGTTGTAAAACATACAAACACAAAGTAAATATTGTCAGAAAGTAATTAGGCACTTTACTAAAAACAAATACTAGGATGTTAGCATAATTTCAAAACTCAAAAATACAACAATGGCGACTGCTATAGAAATAATATCAACAAACCTTACCACGCCTCCGCTGTTCACTGCGCATCAAGAATTTGTATCCCAGAAGCAGAATAAGCGCACTGTAAATTTTGACCAAGAAAAGGGGAGGAGTCGAACTACTGGTCTTCTTTCTACTGTGGTGACACGTTCGGGAAAAAGTGAGGTTAAAGTAAACAAAGTTTATTTTGAAGTATTGTATAGTCAGTAAATTGTTAAATAAAGTGTTAGTAGTGTTTATCTCTTGTTGAAATTATTTAGAACCCACGGATTCATACAGGGTGTTTCCCAAAAAGGTGGAAATCCGTAACAATTTGGTGTCGGAAGCGGAATTTTGACAAGAGGATTTTTCGGAAGCGTTCGAGAAGTTTTGGCAGTGTATTCTCGAAGTTGGTGCTAACACGGAGGACTAATTTACTGGATATTGTTCGAGGATTATTTTCAAACAAGAAAATAGTGTCAAGTGCATTTTTTGAGACATTTTTGGAACATTTTATTTGGACATTAGAGGTTAAGTGACGAAGACTCTAGATAAGACTTTTTCGTGCCGTTTTGAGGTTTTTCTGGACAGTCCCATTACCGATAGTGACGTAATTGTTAAATTTATTTGATTTCAACGTAGTCGTATGCCTATAACAACCAGAAGTATGGCAACTGAAAAGCAAATACAGGACTTATTTGCACAATTCCAGAAAGTGTTGGAAGGGCTAGAAAGAAGGCATCAAGAAGAAGTAAGTGAAATCAAAGAGGAAATAGACCTGCTTAAGCGACAGTTGAGGGATAGAGGAAGCCAGCAAGTGGTATTATCAGATCAGCTGTTCGAACCTCCCTCCTTTGACGGCCAAAGTTCATGGACCATTTACAAGATGCAGTTTGAGACAGCAGCGAGTGCAAACAACTGGAATGACGAAGAAAAGGCTATGGCGTTAATCGTGGCATTAAGAGGCCAAGCATTGGAAATACTCCAGACAATCCCAGTAGACCAACAACGGGATTTTAAAGTTTTAGAAGCTGCCCTAGATCTACGATATGGCGATCAACACCTTGCCCGAGTGTACCAGACCCAGCTGAAATCACGTGTTCAAGGGGCTGGGGAAAGTTTGCAAGAGTTTGAAGCTGCCGTGTGGAGACTGGCTCACCTGGCTTACCCGGATGTACCGAAGGAATTCCAAGATCAACTGGCAGTAGATGCTTTTCTGGATGGTATACAGGATGATGAGATCAGGCGAGTCCTCAGGTTATCTCGATACCAGAACAGCAGCGAAGCGTTGGTACGTGCACTCGAGGTGGAAGCTGTCCTTCAAGATACCCCGAGTCCAAGAGTACAAGCTATGAGTCTCGAAAGATCGCAGTCTGAAAAGGAGAACCAGAACGCTATGTTGGCCGACATATATAAGATGTTCAATCAGTTACTGGCTCAAGTGGATACTGCAGAAAGACAAGACAAGCCAAGCGGGGGTATTGAATGTTACAACTGTGGCAGAGCAGGGCATATCAAACGAGACTGTCGACAGCGGAACTCGAGGAATGTGAATGCTGGAAACATATGAGATACAGAATAGAAGTAGTGGAAGGCCAAGTGGATGGCATATGAAATGTTACAGGTGCGGAGAACGAGGACATATCCAGCTAGAATGTCCACGAAGAAACTTAAAGAGAGTAGAGGCCGATGTTGTGAAGCCGAGGGGAAAATCAGAGGAAGCTGGTACCAGAGAGACTGTGTCAGATAAAGAACGTGGTACCCCGAGAGAAGTAAAGATTTCCCAGCTTCGAAGCATTCCGAGAAGTCCACTGCTACCAGGATGTGAAAATAAATCGAAACCCAAGAAGAAGGATGCTGATATTTCATCCGGAAGAAGGTACATCAAAGATTGCAAGTACTACCACCAGGACAAACTGCAGGTCACGGGAGCAGTCAACACTGTCAAGGTGGAGGTGCCGGATGACAGGACAGATGAAGCGCTCAGACAAGAGCAACTAAACGATGTCGAAATTGGGCCTATATTGAAAGCCAAAGAAAGAGGAACTCGTCCAAAATGGAAGGATGTTTCAGGCAAAAGAGTGGGACTGAAGGCACTGTGGGCGCAGTGGGACTCACTGGAGGTCGTGAACGGGCTGTTGCGGAGAGCATGGGAAAGCCCGGATGGAAAGCAGGTGGTTATGCGTTTAGTGATTCCCAGGTGTCGAGTAGCGAAGGTGCTTCAGGAAGTGCACAATGGAACATCCGATGGACACTTCGGTGTGAACAAGACCCTGAAGAAAATACGAGAACGATTTTATTGGATAAGAAGTCGTCAGGATGTGGAGGCTTGGTGTCGCAAATGCAAGATTTGTGCAGCCAGTAAGGGACCACAGACTGGAAGTAAGGGTGAAAAGAAGCAGTTCAACACCGGAGCTCCTTTCAAGAGGTTGGCTAACGATATAGCGGAACCATCATCAGCCAGTGACCGAATGAAGGCTCGATATGACCGGAAGGGTAGTTCAGAAGGATTCAAGGCAGGAGACCTGGTTTGGCTGTACAACCCACAGCGGAAGAAAGGAAGGTCACCGAAACTTCAACCGCCTTGGGATGGACCGTATACTGTTATTACCCGAATTAATGATGTCGTCTATCGGATTCAACGAAGCAAAAAGTCCAAGATGAAGATCGTGCATTTGGACAGACTGGCGAAATACATCGATGATTCTGAGTTGCCTGATCGGGACGATCAGGCTTAAGGAGGGGGCAGTGTTATGAATTACACCCCCTTGGAAAAGGACATGGTACGCCTATGCCTCTGATGGTGACTGGAAAGGCTCTAGAAAGAGCCAAGGACTTTTCTAGATTATGGCTGGAGAAGATTCTGGATTGATCTAGAGCTAATTTCGGAGTATATAAGGCGCGATTACAAGCGCGGGAAAGGAAGTTTATTTGAGAAGTGACACGTTCGGGAAAAAGTGAGGTTAAAGTAAACAAAGTTTATTTTGAAGTATTGTATAGTCAGTAAATTGTTAAATAAAGTGTTAGTAGTGTTTATCTCTTGTTGAAATTATTTAGAACCCACGGATTCATACAGGGTGTTTCCCAAAAAGGTGGAAATCCGTAACAATACATAATAACTGGAGAACGTTTTATACAACAAAGTGTAAAAGGTTACGATCCATTAATACCTAGATAATATCTCTGTATTCTGAGACTTACAAATAAGTTTGATGCCAATACTGGGCCAATACTGAAACCAGAATCTGACAAAATTGGTATTAATGGTATTAATCAAGACTAGATGGGTAGCAGGAGGTGCCTGGCAAATATAGATTTAACACTTTAAATGACATTTCATTCGTGAACTTAAAAAATGAGTAAGATGTTGTCATTGAAATTACCTTCCTGTACTTCATATTAAATTCTATATAAAATCTGAGATTATGTTGTACAGCCTTTAAGTTTGAAAAAGACTTACGTGGTATTGGATACGCATATTGATCCGGATGTTTCGCTATAAGGGTATTCTTTATATGCCTCCTTCCGACACCATGAGCTCCTAATAGCACCAAAGTCTTTCTTTGAAAGGCTGGGTCAGACACTAGAATTTAATCACAATTATTATCATGTTTTAAGCAGTATCAGTTTATCAGGTGCGCTATGATAATAAATAATAAAAGACATTATTAGCAAAACTCGGAGAGTGACTTTAATTTTTGCAAATAATACCAATAAATAATGTGCAATGACAAGTTATATATAGATTATGGGTGCAATAGTTCCATATATCAAAATAATATACATGACAAATAAATATACATATATTCAATTTTAAACACCTAACAACAATCAGATACAGATTCAGAAAGGACTCTATGATTCCATTGTGGTGCTTCTTTATAGCTTTTTTTAGACGTCCTCATTCGGAATTGCTACCAGCCCTTGTGTTTTCTCACCAAAACTACTATTAACAATTAACTACAGTTTATTTACTCCACCAATTTTGTGTAAGAAACAGACCTATAGTATAAGTGCATAAAGTCCAGTTTTCGCCAAATGTATCATGCTCTCACAATATATCTGATTCTTATACAAAGCGGTTCAATACAAAAGCAGAATTATTGTATATAGCAATTCTTCAAAAATGTTTGATTTGCAGATAGTTATTTGGATTACTATTACTTGCATTCTTCCCTAAACTATATCGTTGCTAATTTGCAACTAATTTTGTCAACATGGCTGAGAAAATTAATGTTTTGCACTTGCAAGTCATTCTAGTGGCATTCTGCACCTTGCACCTTAATTTTTTTTACTAATGATGAGTTTTGCTAATAATTGCCTCGTATATTCTAATCACATATCTATGAAAGAACAGGAGATGATAAGACCTTATTCTTGTTAAAAAATAGGCAATAGAAAGGTAACTTACTTGGTAATTTTACAACCTCCTCGTAGGTAACTAAATCTAATTGGTCAAAAACTGCGTTATGCTTTGCCAAATATTTGTCCTTGTATTGTTTCTTTTTCCGACCAAATATTGAGCAATTGACTGAAATGGACACATCAAATTAATTAAGTGATTAATGTAAATCTTCATATCAGTAGCCCAGCCATTGTGGTTGCCAAAATTGTTGTAGTAGCCAGTAAAAGTAAACAAATTCAAGAATACATCATATCTAGGATTACATAAAAGTAACAAACACAAACACAACACAGATATAAAACTTAAATGTTGCAAATAAGTATAAAATTGACATTTCTCTCTTCAATTCAAAAAGCTAATTCCTTTCACTATGTTTCATTAGATTAAGCAAATTGATTTTTTTTTACTTTCCTTGCTGACCGAAGGGTTTTTCTATAGCATGATTCGCATTAACTTTCCAAGAAAGTTTCCAGTGATCAATCGTCTAAAATTTATTTTAAAATCATTAAAAAAATTTAGTTTTCAAACAATTACATTTAAATTCAAATATTTCGAAAACGGTTGGATTTTCGAAAATATATAATGAAAGACATATTAAAAAACAATTTGAATTCCAAATTGCATTTACACCTTCTGGAAATTGGTTTTTGCAGAATAAATATCTATATTATTCTCTGACATATTACACCTAAAAATTAATAAACACCCCCTGTTTAGTCTAGTTGCATTGTAAAAAGTACCCTACTAATAACTATTCACTATCATTATGGCCGTTTGGCGCACAACCTATTTTTACTTTGTGTAAATTTATTAAAAATGTAACTAACAGGTAGTACTTTTACGAGTAAAATAGAAAATTCTTTGCTGCAACACACATAGGTACAGAAAGAGCTAACCATCAATATTTGAATGCATTATTCTCAACTTTAAGAATGCTTTGCTCTGATAAACGATGAGAAATAAAATTCAAAATAACATGATTATTGTTGTATTTGTTTACTTTCTATTGCTGTGGCTTACATTTATTTGATTGGTAAACATTTTCTTGTTTTTTAAACTGTGGGACAGTAAACACAAGTATTCAACAAACAGTAAAAATTAATCACCTCTACCCCCTACACCATTTATATAGAGGTCTTTTTGGTAAAAACACAAATATAGCACAAAGTCCTGTATGATGCAGAGGCATAAGAACTTCTGCATTTCCTCTCATGAGATGATCATATATTCGCATTGCAGCTTTAATAATATTCATAAGTTTATCTAAATAATTATCTAGTAACCACAAATAGAAATATGTCATGCATGCCACATCGAAATATTATCCCTGCTCAAAAATAAATACAGGCATCAAACGGTTAGGAAAATATCTCGAAGGTCATAGGGATAGTAAATTTGATGTCCTCCTTCCTGAGAAAAAAAACCGTCCAAGAGCACACGCACATGATAGGGTTTCGTAGTCATACTTACTAATATTTTCTTCAACTTGATGGTATATTATACCTACGTTTTAAGAGTTACTTCACCTTGACATGCTCGTTCTCCAAAGACAGTGAATTCGTGTCTGCTATGATACATTCGGTAATTTTTTTTAAATTCTTGTATCGCTAGTTCTAGAAATTAGATGGGGTGGAAGTGTTAATAATGACTTTGAAAGTGTATATCTTGCGACTGAAGGGTTAAAATTATAAGGTCCCAAAACATTTGTTGCTGCATTTTAGGAGACCTGTCCAATGACACCTCACCCGATGTAAGTGTAATTTTTTTAGCGTTCAGTATATACTAAATGGGAGGAGAGATCCAAAAAATTAGTTTTTCATTTTTGTTTTCGGGGCTGTATACCAAATTCCATCTTACTAGGCATAAAAATGATAGAATGGAAGGATTGTGACATATGGATGGACGTATCGAAACTATAAGGATTCTTACGGAACTTTAAAAATATTCTTCAAATAATTTAGAATTAAACCCAGAATATCTAGGTCAAAAGTTGGTAATAAAGCACACGTAATAGAGCTCCCAAAGTCAATTTTGTTGATTCTTCAAAATTTATTTAGGTTTCCAAATTATTTAAACATTCATATTACTTCAATTTTGTGTTTTTAGAAAGTGAATTATCCAATTCATAGACAAGTCATTATGTCCGAAGATATGTTCCAGAACTTGCCATTATCAGAAAAATGTATATGTTTTATATAGCTCTTATAGACAGTTACAAAATAATATTTTTTTTTCACACTTATTAATAGTGTTTCCTGCTAATAATTACACAGGCACATAAAAAAAGGTCATGTACATTTGAGCATGATAGCTGATGCCCCCTTTATTTTGAACCGCTGAATCTGATACCGCTATCAGAATTGCTCCAACATGTCAGGATTTTTCCCTACCTCAGAACATTGCTAAAAATACTGACATGATAAAGCAATTCTGATGGTGGCATCAGATTCAGCGGATCAAGATACAGGGGAATATCGTGCTCTGCTCAAATATATATGATCTATTTTGTGTGTCTGCCTACGCGCTCCGGCACACACACAAAAAAAGTACTTTTACTTATCTCTTGCTTTTTCCCCCTGATTTCCCCTGAGTTACTTTCTATTTACCTGATCTATACACTTGATTTCCTCCACAACTTGCCCATTGTTTGCTATTACCCAATTCGGTTTTTATCTATTATGAATTATATTAATGTAATACATTTATAAAAATGTATATACTGCTGTAAAATATTTTGTTAAAAAACCAGTGATATTTAATAGTAGAGGAAAACTTTAATTCAACTCGAAAAATATTGTGTAGACCTTAAACTTTGCCTATAGGTAAAAAATAAGCCAAAGCTCACGATACAAAAAAGTTTAGGAATTTTTCGCATCCGCGGAAACCTATAAAGGGTAAAAAGGGGTAGCTTGAATTAAAAAAAATCAATTTTTTTCTATTTTCTTCACAAACAAATAGTTCAAATGAAAGTTGTTTCTTAGAATTAGCATTTCAGTGGAATTTTCTTCACATTTTGGGAATAGGTAGTTCAATGACTTCCGAACAAAAAATGTCATATGGAAAAATTGATTTAATGCCTTCCCTGCAGTGATTACAGTGACTGGAAGTTAAAGGTTTTTGAAAATCCAAAGGTTTTTAACTTCCAGTCACTGCAATTCTGCAGGAAAGGCATCCCATACAGCACAAGGACATCCTCAGTACATACTGAGGACAACTTTTCAGGACATATGGGATATCCTGGGAAGATCTCATTATCACCTTAGGATGCCCATAGGATATCCAAATGGGACAGTTCGGGCTTTGCTGATGACGTCCTTAGGACATCAGTACGGGTGTGTACAGGACAGCTCTTATATGGGTTATGCCTGGGTTTTACTATGAACAACCTGGGGACATTGATCGGACTTTATATAGGACATTCCCAGTTTTTTTAGGGTTTATTGGATATTTCTAAAGACAGCAAAAAATACATATTATTTTATAGGATCACATTGCTTTTAAACTTAGCCAATAAGTGAAGATAAAGGAATACAAGTTTATATAATGGCAGAGGTAAAATGACTAATAAAAATGTGATACATATATGTTCAACTCATACACATACACATATTTGTATCTATCAATTGGCTTATATCAATGACTTCAGAAACTGAAGTCATTGGCTTATATCACTTAAAAAGTAAATCTACCAAACTAATAGAGGTTATATATAGTCCAATGAAATAGGTCGACAAATCAAAATTTTAAGGTAAATACTTGAATTTTTGATATGTCACTTTGAAGTATTTGAACACGATTAATGAAAGGATTTTTTTAACCCCGAGAAGGGGTGAAAAATTATATAACAAAGTGTTTTTTCAAAAGTACTCAAAATGTGTAAAAGATAGTAAAAAAAGTTTCAAATAAAAATTGTAAAAGCATGAAATATTACATAAAAATTGATCTCTTGCCTTTTTTTGGTATTATTAAAATCAACAGAGTTTAGGGTGAAAGTTATAAGGGATGATAAATACAACTTTAAAAAATCATAGAGTGCTGAAAAGTTATAATGAATTAAAAAAAAAATCTATTCACTCAGAAAAATATAAAGGATTACGTATCTGACAATAACATCTTCGGATAATATCCAATCACATTTTCCCCTTTTAGATAATATAATAAATACATAGATATAACATAGTAGCATTACATTTATGAAATATTTAACGTAATCTTATTTGTCGAAAGAACTTTAAAATTAACGTGGAAAAGACATCGGCGCCCGGCGAATTTCTTAGAACTTTCGACTTGTCACAAAAAGGCGGCCAATTCAAAACACAGTAAATGTATGAAAACCAAATTATAAATAACTGCTATTTAAATAAGATATACATTTTAAATACATTTTTAATGAATTATTTGTACTGGATATCCTGAGGAATGTTGTCCTCGATTGGGATATACGGGACCAAATGAGGATATCCTAGGGATGTCATGTGTGGTGTGGGATTAAATCAATTTTTTCATTCGACATTTTTTATTCGATAGCCCTTGAACTACTTTACTTATTCCCAAAGTTTGAAAACAATTCCACTGAAAAAATTTTTCAAAATTTTTTAATTTCCAGTCACTGTAATTCTGCAGGGAAGGCAAAATCAATTTTTTCATGAT
Organism: Stenurella melanura; assembly: GCA_963583905.1. Taxonomy (NCBI): domain Eukaryota; kingdom Metazoa; phylum Arthropoda; class Insecta; order Coleoptera; family Cerambycidae; genus Stenurella; species Stenurella melanura. The sequence goes on along the minus strand of OY757317.1, from coordinate 64,104,672 downwards.
ATTTTTTGTTCGGAAGCCCTTGAACTACCTATTGGTACAGAAGAAAATTCCACAGAAAATATTTTTCCAATGCTAATAGTGCGGGGTCCTTTATACTTGTGAAAAATAAAATTAATTTTTTTTCTCATCCCCAAATTGTTCGAAACACCAAGAAATTATCTCCAAATTCGAGCAAAATCGGTTGTCATCGACAGGTGCTTCCAAAACCATAAAATTTTCCATGCGAGGATATCCTATGGTTAAAGCCTATGCCTATGTCTTTGTTTTAACCATACGATAACTTTAACCTCGCATTGTTAAACCGGTCCATATTTATAGAGTTCCAAAAATTACTCTGTGGGGTCATTTTCGGATCTTGTAAAAAGGTCTTATGAAGTTTTAATTTAAAAAAGAACTATTGAGTCGTATTCTTTGGGCAATTCTGAAGAGGAGACTTGAATGTAATTTTTATTTCACGTTGCTATCGCAAAACGAAAAAATTTCTTTACACATAAGAAATTCACGGGAAACTTCATGACCTCGGAGACACGTGTCAATATTATCCGATTTTGCTCAAATTTTGAGATAACTTCTTTGGGATTTGGAACTGGAACTGGAGGGACAAAGAAAAAATTATTAATATAGGTACTACAAACCTTTCGTAGGAACGTCAAAATTGTGTGGTGAAAATTACATCTAAACTGATTCATTGGTTACAAAGATAAAAAAAAAGAGATAAACAAACACACAAACTTAAACCCCAAATGCATGTATTCACTTTGTGCCGTTAGGGATAAAAAGGACGGGAGCATCACATATTTCTATATGAATAATGGAAAGAACAACTATGTTAGTACAATGAGAGCTTAACATGTAAGACTTGCTCTTAAAATATTCTTTGTTCTATATTTGTGACACATCTCGCAAAAACATCAACTAGGGTGCGAGTTCCAAGGGGGGCAGCCATGCAGTTTCTCAAAATTAGACGATTTATGTTTCCCAGCAGATCACAAAAACATGAATATCTACAAGGGAAACATTTACATTGTGAAAAAATAGAGAGTAATTACGAAAAAAATTTGGGTAGATGCTACAATTAGGGTTTCATGCGCTACATTTAATCTACATAAGGTGGTAATCATATACCTGTGGTACCATCACAACCATTAGCATGAGAAGTACATCCTTTTTCCACGTCTGGCATTCAACAAAAATACAAGTCACACCAAAATACATTTTTTTATTTAGAGTGGATAGTTAATGAGAGTGGGTATAAAGTGGTACAATTAAAATACTGCAGTTCATTACGAGAGGGTCTTAATTTTAATAGATAAGTGACCGAATAGCAACCTAATAAGAGAAACATTAATGTGAAAATGAGCCCATTTTCTGTGGTGTTAAAATCAGCTGATAATGGATATAGTACCATAAAAAATCGATAAGTACCACTATTAGTCCTTTTAGAAATTTTAAATATTACATTCATATATAGTGGCACACAGGCAAGCTACTTAACAAACTTATCGCCTCCAACTGCAATGTGTTAGTGCCACTGTAGGTTATCATAGATGTAATACTGTAATACCATTTTGGAATTTAGCCCTAATTTTTTTTCGTAGGTATATCTGTCTGCACCTTCTCAGGTCAATAGTTGCTTTCTGTGTGATTTTCAGGATGGACAATCCATGTCAGTATTTGACCAAAGATGACTTATAGGTATTTTGATTCTCAGGCAAATGTAACTTCTACTTCCTTGAGCGCTAGTGAGGCCTCCCAAAACTCTTTTTCATATATAAAAGTCATTTTTCCATGCAACCAGTATGTACTTGTTACCGTCCTTGGTCACTGGGAATGGTCCGGCTATATCGAGCGCAATCCACTCAAAAGGAGCTCCGACATTATATTACTTCATTGCACCCTTACTTCTAATCTGTCTGTCTGGCTGCACAAATTGTCCACCGGATGCTTCATTAAACACTTCCTGAAGTACTTTCGGTACTTGACCCCTGGGAATCACTAGACGTATAACAACTTGCTTCCCATCTGGGTTTTCCTATGCACTATTCTAGATAAAGCATCTGTGTTCTTATGAGATCTTCGATTTTCAAGTCATACTATTGCACCCTTTCTATCCAACGAACCAGTTGACCTTCCGGGGTTTTCAACAGCAACAGCCATTTCAATGCAGCATGGTTGGTTCGGATTTTGAAATGTCGTCCAAAGAGATAATTATGGAAATGGTCCACATATTTGACGATGGCCAGTAACTCCTTTTTGGTTACACAATAATTTCTTTTCGGTTTGAAGAGCACTTTGCTGTCTGTTCTGAATTTGGAACAGCACACAACCGATCGAAGAATTGCTGGCATCCGTATCTAAAATAAAAAGTGATGGCAATGATTTATGGAGTCCCTCACGCCTCCTCTTCGCGAACTCTCCGATATAGCAGTCGCAAATCGTCCCTTGGCTACAATTATTAGATTATCAGCATGCCCTGTAGTAAAAAGTAGTAATAAAAGACTTCCAAATTTTCCGCAGAAGTTCATCAACAAGGGCTGCACAACAATGACAATAATATCCCTCCTCTTTCTTTGTTTCAAAGTAGCCTCACTTGGATTGGACACTATTAACTTCCTTTCTAAGCTGGCTTTAATCCACTGGCAGAGCACTGGTGGGGCTTCTGCTTAACAATGCTTTCGTTAAAGAACGAGTTGTCATATCACTGAAACCACCTTCTATTGTTGCCACTGCCATTGAATGAGTTTGTCATTTAATGACTATCCAACACAAGGTCTGTCGACTTTCTTGATTGGCACACATATTTTTCCTCAGTATTTCATCTCTAATGTATCTATACAGTAATTTTCCCACTACTTTAAATAGAAAGAGAACATCCTGTCCCTTTTGGAGCAGGTGTTATTTGAACCATTAACAGATCTAGAGGTATTTTTAAAAGCTTTTATTTAACTTGCGTGTTTTTAGGTCAAATCTTGCAAGCTGAATTAGAACCACTTCCTCGTATCCTACGGAGTTGAAATTTTACAAGTTGATACAGTTTCGATGACAATGCATTTTTATGATAGGCATGACCTAATTGTACACCCAGGATATACAGTGTGGTCGATTAAGTGTGTAACAAATGTAAATTTTTTTAGTTGCACAACCAAAGTTAAAATACTGCCAAAAGTTATTGCATGTCCGATAAACATTTCAGGTGCTTCAAGTTAAATAGGGTAGGGCAAAAATATGAAAATTGTTCAAGAGTAAAGTGCGCTTATGTCGAAAATAAAATTATGTAAAAAATATTTTTAAGAAAAAGTTTTTTTTTTTTAAAAACTACTAAAAAGTATTTTTTTTTTAAATTCATACACCTGGAAACCAAAAACTTTGGCAGCGGTGAACTGAGCAAAGTAAGTATGCACTAGTACTATATGACCGCCCCCAAAGTTTTTGATTTCCAGGTGTATGAAGTTTTAAAAATTGTTTTACTTTTAAGTAGTTTTTTAAAATAAAAGCTTTTTCTTAAAAACATTTTTTATATACTTTTTTTGTAGACAACATTGGTGTTTACCTATTAAGATATGACACAAAAGATTCTGTTTGAGTAACAACAATACCATTTCTCTCCAACTGACGTTTTTTCTGTTTCAAAGAATAACTTGTAGTGTCGAAATTCATAACAAAATCTGTACAATGGTTCTCGAAGTTAATGACTGATAGATACAGCTACACGTTTCCTATATTGTGTAGGTATTGATTCCACCAACACAGTCAACTTACAGAATTTATATTTAACACTTCTAGTTCAATATGCTTTACCTCTCTTTTCTTTTTTTGACAATCTCTACCTCACTAATTCAATTTCGCCTTCTGCATTCAATAATTAGACTATTTATAAGTAGGCATTTACTAATACTGATAAAATAAATAGTGGGAATCATATTATTCTAAAATTAAATGAATTGCATTGTGTACTCTAAACATACAGAATGTTGTTTCTTAAAATTTTTGCTTCCAAACATGACAAGTAACGTTGAAAGTTGAAACATATTGACCCAGGTCTTTTGTTAATATTAAATGTTTCATAATAGCAATTAAACACAAATTCGCTTGCATAAGTTTATCTATTTGCATAACAATTTTTACCACAAAGATTCAAAGTTTTCCAAAGACAGATGAAGCGCAGTAAATTTTCTTGTAGCCACCTTTGTAACCACTCTGCTTGTATTAGTAACTGAATTATATAAATGTATATACATAGAAGAAACTATCAATAGGATAAATTTCATGCTATTAAGCCCAAGCTCATGTGATTGCCTTTTTGAAATAATATGACGTATATCAGCGCTGCATATTGTGTAGCCTGTCGAGCAAATATCAGATAATTTAGATATATGTAGAATCGTAAACGATAAATTTAATGTTTCAAGGTATTATGGGTCATTTATTGATATGAGTGAGTTCCAGCATTGATTTTTAGAAAAACAACTCCTAGTGTGGATACAGCGACATGAAATTGAGGTCGCACATATATATTTTCAAATCATGTGATTAATACCATTATTAGATTTGCTTTGGCCACATAAACCTACTTTTAAAGTAACAGATTTAAATAGGTCAAACTTGTAAACTATAACCATGCAGTATGACATAATATTTTATTATTTTATAACACTTTCAGTTAAATTTGCATTATATAAGTTATGTGCACATGAGTTTGGGATATAATTGAGTTTTATTCTTTAATTTATGATTATTTTTATAGGTACATGCCACACCAAAAATGCGGTCATCTACATAATGATCCCTGATAACTATGTGTAGGCCTACGAAAGTTGATTTAGTGATCAGGGTTTTTATGAACTGCTGGACTGAGAAAAAACATTCTAAACAACACGAGAGATGCATATAAAATATTACAATAATGTGTATTGTTTATAAAGTGACTAAAGCAGAAAGTTTTATAACACGCGTCTTTTGTATTTAATAATAAGACTTCAACAAAATTTGACTTTAGCTTAAGTCACCTTTTTTTGTTTCTTTTTAGTTAGACGTCAAAAATATGTTTTAGGGTAGGGATACTTAATTTTGGAAATGTTTACCTTGTTCTTGTTTTGTTTTCTCCATTGCTGCGCAAGCAGCTCTCCACTCCTGCAACTCAGGAGAGGGAATAAGGCCCGCTGATCCAGCAGCGTTATCTTTTCGTGCTTGCCACCAGTGATGATCATCTTTACTAATAATCTGAAAAAAACATATTAGGCACTGAAGGAATGTTTGTAATTTCTTTTTCATAGGGCAGGTTTTATCGACCAAGTTTAAATTAATATCAGCCTAGGCTTTGGATTTGAGGGTTGTCTATTATTTGTGGTGTTAGTACGGGAGCCAAAGAGTTTAACAAATAGAGGAGACAAGCTCCATAAGCGCAATGTATAAGCAGCGGGAGGCTGTAGGCTTCTCATCCCTCTCACACGGTTCGTTCTCTCTTTGTCGCATAGTACATGAGGGGTGGCGACGATTGACGTTATTGGTTGGAAATCAAAGAGCGCCGTGTAAGGCTGTGTTGCTTTGTAAAACAGTGGTGAGAGAGGGTACGAGGTGTGCCGGGTGTGTGACAAGGACGAAGAGCCTACCGTCTCTAAGGCAACCAAACCGCGACTCCCGGCAAATCGCCAGTTTGTCGTCTCTAGTTATTAAACTCTTTGACGGGAGCCCATTGACAAAAGTGGCTTGGTGCACCGCAGTTGCGCCGCTTGGTGGAGATGTTGTAGGCATCTGTAGCTACCATTTCCCCCTAACGGCAGGTCACATGACCTCGCTTTCTTCGAGAGAGACAAAAAACAAAGGGCCGCTTAAATGTTGGCATAAATTCTGAAAAAATACAGGCACATGTTTTGGGCAAAAATAAGCATCTTTTGTCTCGTGGTATTTTCCAAAGTGCTTCCTTCTCCCGTAAAAAAAAACAAGAAAAAAAAATTCAAAGACCTTTATTAATTTGTTTAGGGTGAAGGAAGTGTTCTAGAGAAAAACTCCAATAGCAAAAAGATGCTTATTATATTTCAAGATTTCTTAGCCAAAAAATAATTTCGGCCAAGAACTTCACAATTTATTTTTTTTCCAGAAAAATCCCGAAAAATTCTGGCACATTCTTTAGATAAAAATAAACATCTTTTACCTCCTGGACTTTTTGGCTAAATCGCTTCTTTCTCAAGAAACAATTCAGGAGTGAAATTTCAATTTTTTTAGTATTTTTTAGCATTTCTTTAGGGGAGTCAAATTAGAGAAAAAAGGACACGAACTTCGGAAAAATTTTCCGATCGATGATTTTTGTTGGAACGTGTTCAGAAAGGTGTGGAGAATAAAATATGATTGTACGAAAAAACTGACAGTTTAAGTGTCGTCGTGAATAGACGCGTTTTTTTAAGATGCTCTCTAAAAAGCGGTAAAAAAGTGGTAGAAATTCCGTTAAACTCGAAAAAATTTCAGCCACCAGTAGATTAAGAAATTCTGTTTGAAATGAAGCACCTCAATAGAAAAACAGAGTTCATATGGAATTAATAATTACAAGAGTTTCTAATAATATTAAATCAAATAAAGCAAACAAGCTCGAGTGAAGTGCAGTGTCCCTACCTACGTACACTCTAGACGACCCAAGTGGTTCATGGGCAATAAATAATAGCATGGTCGGTGTCAGGATGAGGCACATATATTTACAAAGCAATATAGCTGCGTTGTGACCTAAAGTTATTGTATACAGTGAAAAGTTTTTAAATGGGACAATATTAACTCAACCCAAGAAAGAAAAGGAAAGGAAATAAAATAAAACAGCAATCATAAGACTATGCAGAAAGACAGATAAGCTATAAATTTATTTATTTTTATCTTTAATTGATATTATTCTATACCATCTTAATTTTTATCAGCTCGATTTATTGATTCAAAACATAATATTTTATTATTAATTTGGAAGACGGAAATTGAAACCGATTGTCTCAAAGAAGCGGCAATTGAAAAGATATTAAACATAATATATAGGTGATGAAATGGAAAAACTGCCCAAAATGGAAACCGATTGTTTCAAGGAAACGACATACAGGGTGAGCAAGCTGTCCCTTCGGACCTTTTTGCTGCTAATGCGCAAAAAAATAATAATTGTGATAATAATAATAATGTTACCGCGAGATAGGGCCTTCCCCAGCAACTCCGCCGTAGATGGATATTTACTTGTGGAGCGGTTAATAAATAAAAAAAAGAAAGGGAAAAAAGTGAAAAAAATACAAAAATAAAATAAAAAATAAAAGCTGCTAGATTCAGAGACACTAGAAGCAGAAAACTTAGAAGAAGAAAAATAAGGAGATGACGATAGATGGAAACTTAAAAGAAGCATGGAAACTGAAAAGAAGCATCTCGCAAACAATTGCACCACATCCCAGCCGATGAAGACAAATGGAAACTTAATAGAAGCATGGAAATTTAAAAGAAGCCTCTCTCAAACACCTACACTTCTCATCCTATATTCCCACCCCATGCGTCATGCGGCTCTCGCTGCTGACAACAAGCATGTCCAATGTCCAATCCGGCATATGCAGCTGGCCCGACGGTATATAAAACATCCGAGATTTGGTTCCGGCACGCGGCTTGGCCGTCCGTTGGGCGTATTCGACGGACGACCAGGCTGCGTGTTGGAACGAACCTCCATGGATGCCCGGAATTGGCAGCAATGCCCACCATACGCTGGCAAATCAATCAATCAATGAACTACTTTTCCTTGAAACCCAGTGCAAAATCATATCTTACGCTGACGACACTCTCCTATTAGTGGAAGGAGATAACTGGGAGCAGGTAAAAGAATCGTTAGTCATAGAATTTTCCAAAATCCAACAGTGGTTGACTGAAAATTTACTTACATTAAATCTAGATGAAACCAAATTTATGTGTTTTAGTATCTACAACAAATTTTTACGAAATATTCAAACAATAAATTTACACACATTCCTTTGTATTGCCAATGATTATTTAAATTGTCACTGTATCCAAGTACTAAAATCCACAGATAATATGAAATACCTAGGTATTACTATAGATAAGAATTTAAAATGAACTGAACATTACTCAGAAATATTTAATAAAAGTTATTCTATTTAAAAACATGCGGTACCCCTCAAATCAATTATTTAAAGAATTTAAAGCTTTTAGTCTAGATCTCATGTATGTAAAATTCGCACTTATATTTTCCTATAAATATAATTTGTTTCAGAGTAACCCCATCGAGCATAATTACAACACACGATGCAAGGAAAATCATAATATTAAAGTTCCCTCTTTAAGTAGAATCTTTGACTGATGATTTATTTCATATTATAGTCCTAAGTTTTATAATTTCTACCGATTTATAGAAAAATGAGTAATAATGTTAAATTATTTAAAAAATATATAAATAGTTATTTGATAGCTAACGATTTACCTTTTTTAAATATACTTTATAAAGAATAAACATATAATTTTTGCTGTTATTGACTTTTGCATATTCATAGCAATAAATGTGATGTAGAAAAAAAATGAGTAAGTGGTCTTAATTTCCCAATAAATCAGTAATATAATAAACCTATCTTCAAATATCTTCATCAATATACACATAAAAATTATTTATAATATGAAAATAATATGTATGCACACAGACAGGTTTTCTGTAGCTTGGGTGTGCATTTTAAACTAAATATTTTGTAAATTATACATTTTAAAAGTAACAAATAAAGTTTTAAAGATCCCTAACAAAGTTATATTGATCAAACTCAAATAAATGACAAAAATTATCTCGATCAAAAATTCGATTTGTAGGTTCGTGGTTCGATACATAATCTCAGTATTCACCAACATTAAAGACGCAAATATAGATATCGTTATTATTGTGTACATAATTTAACGAACTAATAATTTCAAACATTGAATTGTAATAATTCATGTTTTATTAATAGTGCACTAATGTTTACAACCGTACTTACTTGAAGAATATCACCAGTTTTAAAGGCAATCCCAGCTTGCGCACACGGAATGAGGTCGTCCTCTAGTGGATCGTAGTCAAACTGAGCTCTAACGAAAATCTGAAAAAAAAACCGGAATAAATATGAACACATTAAACACATATTCTTTTATGAAATACATTGTGAGGAAAACTGTCATTACATCGCGATAGTATGTACATAGCTCTTAACATAATGAATGGTGAAGAAACAATGCTTTTATTTCTAGAACAGTTTCAGAGCATATCCTATCCTCCGATCTATTAATCTGCCAGCAATAATTTTGATCTCATATCTGCTGTCTATTTTATTATATCTAATACACATTGCGAGAGTTTTTAACATTTTTGTGGGGTTGTCTACTGTGCATAACAATCTACTTATATATTTTAATAGTTTTTGATAGACAAGGTGATTGGAAAAGCAATGCTGACCTTAAACAGGGTCTGGTTGGTATCTTTTGAACAAACATATCTATATGAAAATGTTCCTTGTGTAATGCTCAACTTTGTGCCTTTTTTATATCTCCATTTTTCATCATTTATGTAAGTATTAGGTACGCACTTAGTTTAATTTTTGATATCCTGAAAATGTCTTTTTTTCGTTATCCAAAACAAATAAACTTTCAACAGAAATGAAAATTAAAAGTTTCTGTTGTCTATGAAAAAGATACATTTTTAGGGAAAACATTGTAATGATAATTCAAGGCATCGAATTTCAAAATCCTACACAAATGTTTTATAAAGTTGTCTAAGTGTTACAATCATGTTCAAAACTTCTTCATTTAACCCCCCTTTACAAAACATACCATCAAAGTTTACCAGTACCCTAAAAAAGCTAAAAGAATATTAATCGGCATAATTTCTCACTTTTTCAAAACTTAAATATTTATTTATTTAAATATGTGGACCTTTTCAACAAAAACAAGGCGACTATACACTTGCACCATTTTAAAAGTACAGCTACTTAATTTTCATTTTTAATCTAGTGTCTCGTGGACTACCTGAAATTGTTCTAATGTTCATAAATGGAAAAATATGTATTCTTTTTTTTAGTTGTTACACACAAAGGTTCAAAGTTGATAAAATCATTTTGTCAAAATAACAACAAATTTTCAAATAGGGGGTAGGTATATCCATGCAATTTCATACTACAGATAGTAGGAATTTAACAATGTATCACAGCACAATACAACGTTCTTCTAAGGTTTCTGTTAGCAAGAGTGTTTGGGAGATAAGTAAAAACAAAAAAATAATACTATATGGAAGTGATAAAAACTTAAAATGTCAAGTTTTATCTCGTTCTGTTAAAAATATAGAAATGGCGGTTCGAAAGTGATCCCGTTGACAACCAATCTCCCATTTAGCATTAAAATGTTTTTGTTTTATTCACTTAGCTATTATAACCAGAGCCCGGCGCAAAAGTAGTTATGCCAGAGTCGGTCTTCACACACAGATAAATATAATGTTTTGAATCCAGAATCTTATGATTCACATTAGCAAATAAATACATTATTTATAGGAAACAAATTCTTTTACTGAAGAAATAAAAAGTATGGCAAAGCTCATAAAATACTAAATAAATAACTTATTATTAGAAATTTGAAGAAATTATTTATTTAGTATAGCTGAGCAAGTAGATGTAGAGATGTTTACTGAAATTGGTGGATAAAAAACACCAGACTTCGGTCGCACATTATATATACCTGCAGCGTCGGTCTAATTGTCTAACCGAAAACAAGAAACTGTTATGTTATTTTTATCTGTGCACATAATACAAGGCACTATATTTTAAAAAATATAAAGAGAATTTTCGACACCACAAAAACACTGCCACTCTTGTCGCTCTCTTTCTACTTTTCTTACAACAACAAATAGGATACGGTAAACAATAATAATAGTAAAAGAAACAGCAAATTGCGTTTTATATTTTGCAGAAGACTTTAAACAAGCAGAAAGCACTTGAAATAATGAAGGTCCAACAATTATTATTATTTTATGACACATCGACCAATGGCATATACACTTACGCATTATGGAATCAACATACTACAGACTTGTCGGTATATTTTCAACTTTTGATAGAAATAAAAAATGTGTCGTGAATTATTATGCCGTCGAGTGGCTATCCATTAAATGAAACAGTACTTTCATGTATTCTAGATCTTCTGGAACTGCGGGTTAACGGTGTAGAACTTCTCTGTACCAGCTATGAAAAAACAGTTTCGTGGACACATCAAGTGGAACATTTTAAAACGTGTTTCATCTGAACGTCGTAAAAACTAAAATTTAGTATATATGCATGGATATTTCTCACGGATCCCTCTAGCCATACGCGACCCTTAACGTAAGCCGGAAACAGATCAGTATACATACAGTAATTGATGCAATGAACATTATATTTGATCTACGGCAATATATTTTTAGAGTATTAGGGGGTGTTGCTCAGATAGGCATAAGAAACAACCCCGCTATTTCAACATTCATTCAAATATGTGCCGATTAAATTGGTAGACGTTGAACTATCCTTTTCATAACACAAATGGATATTTAGTGACAGGCGCCAAAGTTTAACTTCGGACCTTTTAGAACAAATGCAAATAATACATTTTTATTATTCTAATAAGGCATAGCTACTAAGTGTTTGTGTTTGTGCATCCAACAATAAATGCATCAAAGTATGACTTATAATCCTTTCGGAGCCATTTACGGAATTCACTACATGCAATTATAAAGTAAGATATTGCGCATGAAAATGTTTATATAGTTCATATTGTGCAAAGCCGATTCTGGATTTTACGTCATAACTACCTCGGAGCCGGGGCCTGATTATAACACTGCAAACTTAAGCTACGGTATGTCATTGTGTACATTAAAATGTTATTTTATTATAGTAAAATTTATAATGGGTATACAAAAATTAATTTAATAAAATGAACGGCGATGTTTGGCTGGGTACCAGTCGCGAATTTGTTAAAATCTTTGTGATGCGCTCTATTTGAAAAGTTACAAAATCCTTTTTTTCGATTAAAATTATAGCCCTTATTTCTAATGTATTTCCATGCCCGTCTTGTTATTTCGACCATAGCAGTGCTTAGATTTATTTCTGTTCGCAATTGTAGAGCAGCTTGCTCTATTTTGTTATCACTTGAGTACGCCTATGAATTTTCTCAATATAGATAAGTTCTTTTATCGTATCCCACACGTAAATGTCCATTGATGTCAAATTTGGACACCTTGATGGTCACAGAAACATGTGTGCTGACGGCTCGTCGATGACAGACTAAAGCTTAGCAACAAATAATCATATAGTCCATTAAGATGTTACAAAATTTTGGCCGAACCTTGCATTTTGGGTAGGACAAGATTTTTTCTTTTGATGTTAACGGGGGGGTCAGTGTGAGTATAAAACTCGATTTTCGTAGTTTAAAGCCCCGCCATTTGGCCGCCACCTTGAAAAAGGGGGCCTAAACAATTTTTCCGCGATATCTTGAGAACCGTAAGTCTCACAAAAAATTTTCTTAGACTTTTTTTGTAGAGAATTGAAGTCTCTACAATCTTGATCTAGATACTTCTTACCGTAAAACTGAAAATGAAAAATTATAATTCAAAATAGAATTTTCAAGAAACATGTCATTTGAGGGTTACAATTTTCTTTTTATTGATTTCATTGAAAATACAAATCAGATGTTTCTTGTACATCATTTTTTTGCGAACAATTTTCTCTACTCATTTTTAAATTTCTCTTCTTTTGAGAGGTGCTAGGACGCTGTAAATGAATCAAGTGCATCAAAAAGGGCGTTGGACAATTGTGAAAAAAAATTGAGAATATTTCTGGGAGGATTCTAAACACTTTTTGTCTCCTGCACTTTTTGTCTAAACTTCTTCTTTTTCGAGTGAAAAAATTGCAAAGTTCCAAAGTTTTGATTTTTCGTCAACAGATAACTTAAAAAAATGACAATTTAAAAAAAATGTTTCGAACAAACGCAGTCGTATTTTCAGTCAGACAATCCGAATTTGCAGTAAAATATAGGGTTTACCGATTAAAAAATCGAATTTGACCTTGAATGACCTTAACCCTTCCATCAAAAGTCAAAGTGACATATACCGCCGTACTGCCCCTATCAAATTCTACAACTTTTGCTCGAAACATTTTTTCGCAGAGTGCTTAATTACTCGAGACATTTGAAAATTTAATCACTCGGGTGATTTTTTTTAACCCGAAACTTTCAAATATCTTGAGTAATAAACATTCTACGAAAATATGTTTTAAACAAAGTTGTAGAATTGGTTGGGGGCAGTTCGTCGGTATATGTCACTTTGACTTTGGGTGGAAGGGTTAAGGTCATTCAAGATCAAGTTCGACTTTTTAATTGGCAACCCCTATATTTTATTGCAAATTCGGATTGTCTGACTTAAGAATAGACTACTTTTGGTCGAAACATTTTTTCTGAAATTGCCATTCTTTAAGTTATCTGCAAGGTCAATGTAACATTTCAATGGACTAATATGAGTCAACATGAAACACGTACTAAAAATAAGCAAAACTAACCGGAATCAAGTGCTCGTCCCGAACAAACTGCTTATCTAAATATATACACGAAACTCCAGGTAAAACTTTCTAATAGCAGCATATATGCAATGTGGCTCATCTATATCGAATAAGATTGTGAGTTTTTCTTTTTGTGGTAGGGGGGGGGGCGAAAGGGGGTTGGTGGTTAAGAGAAAAATATTTGTTATTCACGTAGTTGAAGCTAAAACATTTTTCTCTGATACACATAGACTTTTGAAATAACGTAAAATACATACAATTTTCGAGAAAAAAACACACCCTCTTTAGGAGTGAGGGAGGGGGCAAGGTATTGAGAAATTGGTAGGAAAATATTTCTTGATATTTTCATTTCTCTAATTTAAGCAAATTAAGGCCATATATTTGATTATTTTAATACTTTTCGTACTGAAACCCGTAGAAAAGATAGAGGTGAATGAAGGGGTGAATGAAGGGGTGAATGGAACAAAACTACTGGATCAAAAATGCTTCCAAGGGTAGTACTACTAGTACAAACATTTACAGAGGAATAAAACCTTTTTGTGACTTGTTTGCGATTTTACACGCTTGTCAAAAACCACCTCACTTGTGACTAAGTTGCAAAACACTTTTTTGCATATTAACCCTTTCGGTGCACCATTTGACCGTGAGCCCATTTTCCGGGATTTTCGGAAGCTGGGCTTAGAGCCGAACCTGACGACAGGAAATGCTGGCAGGGGTATTTTTGGATTGTTCTCGACGTGCGACGTCTAGATACATACAGTGCGGCCCATCACCCCTGTAAAAATGTGTATTATCTGAATTTTACGGGGCTTTTTTTAAAAGATAGGCCAGCGAAAGATCTACTTTTTAGACCTACTATGATTTTTTTTCAATGTCAAAAACGGACAAATTTGATTAGCGAGTTTTTTTTTATAAAATCTAACTATACCACTGGATTTAGAAACATCTCAAATGTGTAAATCCAAAATTTTGTGAGAGAATATTAAATAATGACAGATTTATGACAAAATTAATGTAGATAATATTTCATAATAACTTTTACATGATTTTTTCTAAAGATCGAAGTAGCCCATGAAAAATAAACAATAGAAAGGTAAATTAACTGGATAGTTTTAATAAATATTGTCTTTTTATTGAGTAATGACGGATAATAATAGGGTGCCATGGAAAACAAATGTTAAACTCAGACGTCAAATCCTTAGAATACGCATATACGCAGAGTTGTTATTGAAATTATAAAATTGATCAATAATATTGTCAAGTATTAGTTTATTAGGTTGGAAGTTAAAATTATGGATACTCTAAATGTAGTAGAAAAAATTGAAGTTGTGCGCTTTAGAGGAGATAATGACTGAACTTTGGGAGAGGTATGTGAGATATTTAATAATAGGCACCCGAATAGGTCCAACATCACTAAAAGTACCCTTTCTAAAATAAACAAGTTTTTAATGAGTGTGGCGCTCTGACAAGGCGTATTATAAGAACGGATAATGTACAAAGAAGACCCAGGTACGAGCAGACCGTTTTAAATTATTTTAACAACAATCCAAACGCCAGTGTAAGAGTAGCTAGCTTAGATTTGAATTTACCTAGAGAAAATATTCGCCGATGCCTTAAAATGAATAAGGTAAAACCATTCAAACCCAAATTTTTACATACGTTGGAACCTGGTGATGATGAAACATGGATGGAATTTTGCTTGTGGGCCCCAAGGAGAGTATCTTAATAATAGAAATTTTTTGAAAACTACTTTATTCAGCAATGAGGCAACATTTACCATAAATCGGGTGGTATCGTCACAAAATTGTAGGGTTTGGGCTACAGAAAACCCAGAGTGGGCCATTAATTGTAAATCATTGGTTCTTTCTTTTTTGAAGGTAATATGAATAGCATGCTGTTTTTACGGTTCCTAAGAAACGAATGGAATATGCTACATGAACTTTCAATACAAGAAAGAGTAAATCTACACTTTTACTTAGATGGTAACCCTGTCCATAATGCCAGAGTGGTTACCAGATGGCTTAATGCTAACTTTCTTAATCGATGGATAGGTCGAGGTAGTAATTGGTTGGCCACCCCGATCCCCGGACTTCTTTTTATGGGGTTTAATAAAATCTAAAGATTACAGGTCACGCCCGAGTAATAGAGAAGATTTGTGTGCTAGAATAAGACAAGCTTGTGCAGAAGTTACCCGGCAACAATTACAGAATGTCGTAAAGAATATTAAAAAACGATTCGACAAGTGCATC
Organism: Stenurella melanura; assembly: GCA_963583905.1. NCBI lineage: Eukaryota > Metazoa > Arthropoda > Insecta > Coleoptera > Cerambycidae > Stenurella > Stenurella melanura. The sequence goes on along the minus strand of OY757317.1, from coordinate 64,088,876 downwards.
GAAATAAACGGCGGCCTTGTAGAAGCTACAAAAATATAAGATGAATTAATTGTATTATCGTGTTTTAGTTTTAGTGTAATGTTGTAATGTGTTGTTATTTTGTTTATTAAAAACTTAATTATTATTACTTTCAATTGTTCTTAAGGCAAATATGATTAAGTTTGTTTAAAAGACAATATTTATTAAAACTATCCACTTAATTTATCTTTCTATTGTTTATTTTTCATGGGCTACTTCGATTTTTAGAAAAAATCATGTAAAAGTTATTATAAAATATTACCTACACTAATTTTGTCTTAAATCTGTCATTATTTAATATTTTTTCATGAAATTTTGGATTTACCCATTTGAGATGTTTCTGAATCCGCTGGTTAGATTCTATAAAAAAATCGCTAATCAAATTTGTTCATTTTTGACATTGAAAAAAAAAATCATAGTAGGTTTTGAAAATGGATACATATCTCTAAATTTTTGTTGTGAAGTAGAGCTTTCGATGTCCTATCTTTTAAAAAAAGCCCCTTTATAATCAGATAATAGACATATTTTTTACAAGTGTTTCCATTCAAAATGGGTCACACTGTATACCACATTGCAAGCAAAAAGTCTCAACAAAACATCAATGTGAAATTTCAATGTGAATTCATCAGGTCATATGACCGCCTTCACGGCCCGGCATTGTTCACCCACCTACTGACAAAGAGAAAGCAAAAAGTAAAGGCCTATTATTTTTTTGTAGCGAGCGGAGTGACTATTAGAGCTATATTTAAAATTTTAACTAAAGACATCGCCGATTCCTTATGAATAACAACGTATGACAAGTCTCAAGCTCTTCACGGATTTCTCAGCCAAGCTGGATTATAAATCATATAATATCGGAAGAATTTGAATTTCTTACTTTTATTTCTAGAATAATATAAATAGAACTGTGCACTCCATATACAATTGTCATAAATGTTATTTTAGTGTGGTCAATTGATCGAGTAAAATTACATTAATTAACTATGACTTTTTAGTTAAAGAAATAAATTAAGTTTACTTTTTCTCCATCTGGTTTCTGTGTTTAATTAAACTTTATGGAAAATTAACGTTGAAATCAGCGTTATATTATCATAGATGAATGCTCCAATAATTTTTATAAATTAATTTTAAAATTGTTCAACAGATGTTACCATCGATTTAACTCTCCAAAGAACGATGATCTGCTTTCATGTTTTGATATAAAGTTACGTACAAACAGATTTATCATATTTATCTTAGTCTATGGTCGTAAGGTCAATAATGCATATATTTTCATTGTTATAATAATTAACTATAAAATTGATTGTGGAAGCCATTATTTTGTGATAGTTAATCATGACGATATGAGAAAGGACACTACTTTGTTTACTGGTAGGTGTTCGAATTCATTCTAACTTTAAATTATTGTTACTTACCAAATTCCATATTGTTAATTAGGATTTGGATTACACAAGTTTAAACTGTTTCTCGAGCTCAGATTTAATATCAGTATTAGATAATGTAACGCTCGCGTTTTGAGACACACTATAATTTAATTTGTAAATCGCAATTATGTGTGCCAAAGCGATAAAGCGCGCGATTATTCCTTTTACTATTTAAATTTAAATTATAAGACATTGATCTTAGCATTATAGGCGTTTAAATATTATCGGCTAGTCATGACAAATACTTGACCAATAGCGTGGTAGCTTCTACGACCAAGTTTAGTTAATAGTAAGCGGAAATATTCCTACGCCAAGTCGGCAACAAGGAAGGAGACGCTGAAAAGATGGCGCAGAGGCGGTTGGTCGGTAGGTAGGGTAGAATTAAAAAGCCGCCATATATTTGTAAATATCTGTATATAGTGAATAATAACTGCGAATGGAATCAGTAAAGTAATTATTTTAGTTTATATGTTCTGTGTTATAGTGTAACATTGCCCATAGTTACAGCAAGGCTTTATGTTAAATTGTGCATCAGAGTAATGTGTAAATCACAAAGTGCAAATATTTATTGGTCAATTAAATGACAGAGTGAATCTGTATTAAATAGCATCAAATTGCGTGATTAATCTGAATTAGTTGCTTTGATGCCATCCATGATTATTGGTAATTTTAAGTACCTGGTTTGTAGTTTGTATGTTCATTTTTGTTGAGTGCCATACGTTCATTGACCTTCATGTGTCCAGGAATGAAACTGTAAGTTTTTTATTTTATTTTCTAGTTGTGGTAGCTCAAGGCTACGCGCGTGGAGAAATAATATTTTTAGTGCCGTTCAGGAATTGGTTTCGTGATTTATTTTTCCTTACCGAGTAAGATCGGTAGACAATTTAATCGCTTTCATGTTAGTCGTAGACATTGGCCACGTTGACGTGATTTGTTGACAATTTCGATACCCCAAGAGGCATACATAGTGGCTTAATTAGTGTGTGCTCGCTAGCAACATTTGAGATTGTCCAGAAACAATAGAAAATCCGTTACGCGCCGAAAGCTTTTTGTATGTCTCCCCAATTTGGGTATTCGGTTGTGAAACCTTTTGAGGGTTAAGATTTACAGTGCCGTGTCAATTTATGTAATTAGTTTAACTGGTTAATCCTTGTTAAAATGCTATTTGTTGTACAGTTCCTAGTAATTTTAGTGACTAAGTTATAAGTTTTCCTAGCTCAAACCGAGCGATACAAAATATTGTATCGATTCATCTCTGTAATGCTATTTTTTGACTAGAGTATTTTGCTTGTTTTTTGTAACTCCGAATGTTAACAGATTATTTGTTTAAGTAGTTGTTTAATTTCATTAAGCTAGCACTCATTTAAATTGGGATAGCTCGGTGTTTCCTTATTTTGCCGGGCCAATTCATAGTTAAAGTGAGCAGAAATTGTGTATTACTTGATTTCCAGTAACTAAAAATAAGGCGGCGTCCAACTACCGTTTTTTTGTTGAGCCTTGTAGCACTGTGTATTTATTTTTTGGTAGTTTCCTGTTATTAAGTATTTGCCAAGGTAAGTGATAACCAATATTAAGCCAAGCTATCTAGGATAATCTACCCCCTGAGGTCTTATGTTCTATTTTTAATTATAATTATGATTGCGGATTTAATATAACTAAAAGGCAAGGTTATAATAAAAGGGTGAGTTAAATAATCTTCAGTGACCTTTTTTTAATAAATGTGTTTAGCGGCAAAAGGTTAATGGAAACAATAATTAAAATATATTTTCTTAATCGGGTAATTAAAGATAGCAAATATTTGTAATTATGCAAACGTTTCATTCTAATAAATGGCGGAGGATTCGGTGATTCTTAAAAGAACTATGTTGCATTTTAATAAATGGCGGAAGATCCGATGATTCTTAAAATATCTATGTTGCCTTCTAATATATGGCGGAGGATCCGGTGATTCTTAAAAGACTTACGTTGCCTTCTAATATATGGCGGAGGATCCGGTGATTCTTAGAAGACCTATGTTGCATTCTAATAAATGGCGGAGGATCCGGTGATTCTTAAAAGACCTATGATAGTTTCGATGCTTCTTTCCTGCCTACACATCTAGACCAGTGACTCTATTTTATAAAAGTGTTGTCGCTCTTAGCACGCCGATTTTTTTTTGTAAAAGCAGTAAAGAATTAGCCGTAATACGGGAAAAATACTCTTGATGTAATTCATCCGCCGCTAAATAATTACCACAAAATTCATAATTGTCTATAAGCCTTTTTCTTTACAATTTCTGTTCTAATCATCCGATTTGAACCTCCGAAAGCTCATTTTACTCGGGAATACAGGTACTTTTAAAGGAAATTGATTCCATTATACTTGAATAATGAATACTATTTTTACATAGCAAAAACTGGCGAATTTTTGCACACCTTGAATTCCGTATTCAAAGTTACATAACTATACGAATTCTTAAGTTAGATTGCTCAAAATTTATGCATACACTTCAATGGTTACTTAATAGAATAAGTACAAAATTTTGCAAAATATGACGTTTGGCAAAAGAAAAAATTTGCTTATACTTTGGAGCAAGCTCTTTCTTATCATGATTTCTGCGGGAAATTACAAGGTTTGGTTAGTATTACCTGTAGTATAGGCAATGAAGGCAACATTTTGTAAAAACCTCGCAAATATTAATAGAAGGATCATCTCGGGGATTTAGGTAGGTAATAACCTGTAGAATGAAATGTTGGATTCTTTGCACTTCCAAGTTCCGGGAATATTAAAAAAAAAAATAATTGGAAAAACTTTTTGATTTTTGGTTTTTTGCTCTAGCGGCTAAAATAATGAAAATGGAGAAAAAAATTTAAATAAAAGTTGTAGCCCGTTTCTTTATCTATAAAAATTGTTCTTACAAATTTCTGTCTTCCTTAAGCCGTTTAGGAGATAAATCTAGTTTTCCACTTACAGTTTTGAGTCGCTCCGAAATGCGCGGAAAATGAGAATTTTCCGGGAGTTTCGTACGAACGGACACATTGATCGATAATTTTTACTATTCAGAGCCGCTAAAAAAATTAAAATAACATAAAATAGAGAAGAGACTCAGCTCTAATCGGAACTAATCACATAATTCATACAAATTTTTATCATAGAGAAAAAAGTGTTAGAAGATGGCTTAGTAAACTTTATACACTTGATTTATACATATTTTTGAGTTTTATGGATCCTACCTATTTTCCCGTAACAATGGGTGCTTTTTCACTGCATGGATTCGATTCCAAGAAACAAATAAATTGTATATGTTTTACTGCATAATTGTGCATTTTCTGAACGGGTATGAATAATGTAGACAAATTCAAAAAGTACTGCATGCATTAAAAAACTCTAGTCATTCCAAAGAATATGTTTCATTGTACTTATAATCCAAAAATTAAGAGTGTGCTATTATTATTAATTAAGATACAGCGAACTGAACTCCAAAATTTGGAGGTGACTGACCGATGAGAAATATACCCTCTACTTTGATCGCAAGGCATATTTTTCCAACAAAAGTAATTGCAATAAAATGTTAGTTGGATTAATATATCATTATATATGAATATATTAGCAAAATGAATGATCTTCTAACGACTCCCGGCAAAGATATGAATAAATCTGTGCACCAACTGTACAAAGTACCAAGCCATCTTCTAACACTTTTTCTCTATGATGACATTTTTTATGAATTTTGTGTTAGTTCTACATTAAAGCTGAGAATTTTCTCTACATTATATGTTATTCTCATTTTTCTAGGGACTCTGAATAGTAAGAATTATCGATCGATAAGTCCGGTCGTACAAAACTGCCGGAGTATTCTCATTTATTGAGCATTTCGAAGCGGCTCAAAACTATGTGGAAAACTTGATTTTTCTTCTAAACGGCTTAAGTAACACAAACATTTGTAAAGACCTTTTTTGTAGAGAAAGAGACGAGCTACAACTTTTGTTCAAAACTTTTTTCTTTATTTTCATTATTTTGACCGCTAGAGCAAAGAAGACGAAAATCAAAAAGTTTTTCCAAAATTTCATTCTAAACCTATTTCAACAAAAAAGTGTTTTGAAAATTTTAAAAAAATGAATTTTTTTCCCCACCACTATAGAGCAGATGATGGAAAAAGTTATCAGGTTTTCTCTGTAATAATAGGGCTAACTACATTGCGATTATAATTCTCATACTAAGTAATTTCTTAAGTAATATTTTTTTAGAGTGACCGTACTGTATGAATAAAGAGGGAAGTTCTGTGTAAATACCTTTACCGATTAAAAAAAAATAAATGTGTTTAGTGGCAAAAGGTTAGTGGAAACAATCATTAAAATATATTTTTTTAGTCGGGTAATTAAAGATAGCAAATATTTGTAATTGTGCAAACGTTTCATTCTAATAAATGGCGGAGGATTCGGTGATTCTTAAAAGACCTATGTTGCCTTCTAATATATGGCGGAGGATCCGGTGATTCTTAAAAGACCTATGATAGTTTCGATGCTTCTTTCCTGCCTACACATCTAGACCAGTGACTTTATTTTATAAAAGTGTTGTCGCTCTTAGCACGCCGATTTTTTTTTTTGTAAAAGCAGTAAAAAATTAGCCGTATTACGGAAAAAATACTCTTGATGTAATTCATCCGCCGCTAAATAATTACCACAAAATTCATAATTGTCTATAAGCCTTTTTCTTTACAACTTCTGTTCCAATCATCCGATTTGAACCTCCGAAAGCTCATTTTACTCGGGAATACAAGTACTTTTAAAGGAAATTGGTTCCATTACGCTTGAATAATGAATACTATTTTTACATAGTAAAAACTGGCGAATTTTTGCACACCTTGAATTCCGTATTCAAAGTTACATAACTATACGAATTCTTACGTTAGATTGCTCAAAATTTATGCATACACTTCAATGGTTACCTAATAGAATAAGTACAAAATTTTGCAAAATATGACGTTTGGCAAAAGAAAAAATTTGCTTATACTTTGGTGCAAGTTCTTTCTTATCATGATTTCTGCGGGAAATTACAAGGTTTGGTTAGTAGTATTACCTATAGTACAGGCAATGAAGGCAACATTTTGTAAAAACCTCGCAAAAATTAATAAAAGGATCATCTCGGGGATTTAGGTAGGTAATAACCTGTAGAATGAATTGTTGGATTCTTTGCACTTCCAAGTTCCGGGAAAATTAAAAACTTTTTGATTTTTGGTTTTTTGCTCTAGCGGCTAAAATAATGAAAATGGAGAAAAAAAAATTAAATAAAAGTTGTAGCTCGTTTCTTTATCTACAAAAACTGTTCTTACAAATTTCTGTCTTACTTAAGCCGTTTAGGAGATAAATCCAGTTTTCCACTTATAGTTTTAAGTCGCTCCGAAATGCGCAGAAAATGAGAATTTTCCGGGAGTTTCGTACGAACGGACACATCGATGGATAATTTTTACTATTCAGAGCCGCTAAAAAATTGAAAATAACAGAAAATGGAGAAAAGACTCAGCTCTAATCAGAACTAATCACATAATTCATACAAATTTTTATCATAGAGAAAAAAGTGTTAGAAGATGGCTTAGTAAACTTTATACACGATTTTTTCATATTTTTGAGTTTTATGGATTCTACCTATTTTTCCCGTAACAATGGGTGCTTTTTCACTGCATGGATTCGATTCCAAGAAACAAGTTGTATATGTTTTACTGCATAATTGTGCATTTTCTGAACGGGTATGAATAATGTAGACAAATTCAAAAAGTACTGCATGCATTAAAAAACTCTAGTCATTCCAAAGAGTATGTTTCATTGTACTTATAATCAAAAAATTAAGAGTGTGCTATTATTATTAATTAAGATATAGCGAATTGAACTCCAAAATTTGGAGGTGACTGACCGATGAGAAATATACCCTCTACTTTGATCGCAAGGCATATTTTTCCAACAAAAGTAATTGCAATAAAATGTTAGTTGGATTAATATATCATTATATACGAATATATTAGCAAAATGAATGATCTAACGACTCCCGGCGCAAAGATATGAATAAATCTGTGCACCAACTGTATAAAGTACCAAGCCATCTTCTAACACTTTTTCTCTATGATAACATTTTTTATGAATTTTGTGTTAGTTCCACATTAAAGCTGAGACTTTTCTCTACATTATATGTTATTCTCATTTTTCTAGGGACTCTGAATAGTAAGAATTATCGATCGATGAGTCCGGTCGTACGAAACTGCCGGAGTATTCTCATTTATTGAGCATTTCGAAGCGGCTCAAAACTATGTGGAAAATTCGATTTTTCTTCTAAACGGCTTAAGTAACACAAACATTTGTAAAGACCTTTTTTGTAGAGAAAGAGACGAGCTGCAACTTTTGTTCAAAACTTTTTCTTTATTTTCATTATTTTGACCGCTAGAGCAAAGAAGACCAAAATCAAAAAGTTTTTAAGTTTTTCCAAAATTTTTTGAATTTTCCCGGAATTTGGGAGTGCAAAGAATGCATCATCTCGTTCTCCGGGTTATTACCTACTCAAATCCTGGAGATGGGCCCTTTATTAATTTTTGTTACCCTAATTAGCTAATTTGCCTGTACTAAGAATAGATGATGAAAAAAAAATTGTTTCCAATTTTAAAACTTCCACGTTTCATTACATTCTAAACCTATTTCAACAAAAAAGTGTTTTGAAAATTAAAAAAAAATGAATTTTTTTCCCCACCACTATAGAGCAGATGATGGAAAAAGTTATCAGGTTTTCTCTGTAATAATAGGGCTAACTACATTGCGATTATAATTCTCATACTAAGTAATTTCTTAATTAATATTTTTTTAGAGTGACCGTACTGTATGAATAAAAAGGGAAGTTCTGTGTAAATACCTTTACCGATTAAAAAAAAATAAATGTGTTTAGTGGCAAAAGGTTAGTGGAAACAATCATTAAAATATATTTTTTTAGTCGGGTAATTAAAGATAGCAAATATTTGTAATTATGCAAACGTTTCATTCTAATAAATGGCGGAGGATTCGGTGATTCTTAAAAGACCCATGTTGGCTTCTAATATATGGCGGAGGACCAGGTGATTCTTAAAAGACCTATGTTGCATTCTAATATATGGCGGAGGATCCGGTGATTCTTAGAAGACTTATATTGCATTCTAATAAATGGCGAAGGATCCGGTGATTCTTAAAAGACCTATGTTGCATTCTAATAAATGGCGGAGGATCCGGTGATTCTTTAAAGACCTATGTTGCATTTTAATAAATGGCAGAGGATCCGGTGATTCTTAAAATGCCTATGTTGTCTTCTAATATATGGCGGAGGATCCGGTGATTCTTAAAAGACCTATGATAGTTTCGATGATCCTTTCCTGCCTACACATCTAGACCGGTGACTTTATTTTATAAAAGTGTTGTTGCTCTTAGCACGACGATTCTTTTTTGTAAAAGCAGTAAAAAATTAGTCGTATTACGGGAAAAATACTTGATGTAATTCACCCGCCGCTAAATTTGTTATTGCAAAATTACCACAATATTCACAATTGTTTATAAGCCTTTTTCTTTACAACTTCCGTTCTAATCATCCAATTTGAACTTTCCAAAGCTCATTTTACTCGGGAATACAGGTACTTTTAAAGGAAATTGGTTCCATTATGCTTGAATAATAAATACTATTTTTACATAGCAAAAACTGGTGAATTTTTGCAAACCTTGAATTCCGTATTCAAAGTTGCATAACTATACGAATTCTTCAGTTAGATTGCTCAAAACTATTTTGCATACACTTCAATGGTTACCAAATAGAATAAGTGCACATTTTTGCAAAATATGACACTTGGCAAAAAAAAATAATTTGCTTATACTTTGGACCAAGCATTTTTTATCACAATTTCTGCTGGAAATTACAAGGTTTGGTTAGTATTACCTATGCTTATTAAAAAAAAAAGTCAATAAATTAATATTATTTATTTATGAAACACAAAATTTGCAAGTAACAAAAATTGCAATAACTTCTTTACTAATGCAAGTTTTAATGAGATTCGTCGAAAAAAAAATTCGTTGATTTCACATTTTGTGGACCCATCTTGGACCATTTTAAGCCAAGATATCCACGATTTTAGTTTTGCCACTGTTGATAATTTTGTAATTAACATTTTCGAAAAATTCGAAATGGAGGCTATATGTCGTACTCTTTATTATCTGAAGTAACATTGTTTTATATGTAGAGAACGTGTTTCCGTATGACTAAAACTAGTTGACAGTAACTCTGTGTTGTTATTCTTGTATCACAAACATACAAATAGTATATCTGAAATTTCAAACGTATACTACGTAACAAAATGATTTTCAATAAAGATATAGGTCTGTAGCAAAAAAAAAATTTACCTACGTTTGATTAGAGTCTGTGTAAGCAATAATAAAAAAAATGGGAAACGACGACTGTAAATTTGTATTGATAAATTATTGTATAAATATCTTATGTATGAAAGTTCGCCCCTTCCTTTTTATAAACCATAATGTTTATTTATTTATTAAAAATGTATGCCAATGCATTGCATCGAAAAAAACAGAGACTAGCACTGGTAGGCGAAGATACACCTTTCAATGCCATTAAAACTCAGCCCCACTACTGAACATGCGTACTGTTGTACGAGCAGTCGTAGTTGTTCATAATAACTTTTTAGTATTAAAAATACTACTGGGCGCATGATATAGGACCCATCTTACGAAAAACGTATCGAGAGCGACAGATCTGTCTAGGCCGCTGCGCTAGCCTTGTAGAGTAGAGTAACAAGCTGCCTCTATTGTGTCATTCCGTTTGCAATGTGTTGCTAAAAGCTACGACCTATTTTAAACGATGCCCCATCAAAAGAGAAGATTTGACTTGGTCGTGGAAAAATCGCCCTGTACAGGGGGTTGCAGGGGGCGATTTTCCGAAAAAGTAAAAAAAAAAAATTGTTGTATATTTGAAATTTACAGCACGTCAGCTTTGTTTTCACGTAATATAACGTACATATCTTAATACTTAGTATATTTTTCTAATTATTCAATATTGTCTGCGCCATGCTTTCTTATGGAGCGCTTTAATGAATTAACGCTTGCCCTGAAACGTAAACAATTCACAAATCCTTTAACTCATCATAACTCGAAGCGTGTTCATTTTTCGAAAAATACCCCTAAAGTAAACGTTGTACGCTTGTTAACGAGGATTTAGTCGGTTTTTCAAATTTATAATAGGATTTACCATTTGATTTGTAGGAATTTTTTTGTGGACCATTGTCGAATCTCACCGATCCGACCACGGACATGCGAGGAAGGTTTATAATTACCGAACGCCCCTGCTATACTCGTCCTTATGCTATTGAGCACGCATACAGTCGATTTTCGTAGGATAACTGTTTAATCGTTCTCTTCTGAGACCGTTTTCTTTCTTTCTCTCAACGGTTTTACCTATATTATAGAGATATATTATCAAAGGTATTTAATATATAATTATTCAGTTTTTCGTAGTATGATTAATAAAAACAATATTTATAAAAAATGAAATATAGAAAATAATTTGGTGTAATTTAGCAGGCATATCAATAGGACGATCCTATAGGACTTCGACCTAGAGCAGTATAGTTGCATCTGGTATTTTCAGTACGCTTAAGATGCAAGATCTGTGAATTTTTTTTCAGTGTAATACGTACGGAAAAATATAAAAATGTAACTTCAGATAGTAGCATATAGCCTCCATTTCGGATTTTTCGAACATGTTAATTACAAAAATCTCAACAGTGTCAAAACTAAAATCGTTGACATCTCGGCTTAAAATGATCCAAAAGGGTCCGCAAAAGGTAAAATCAACATATTTTTTTTTCGATGAATCTAATGCCATTTGAATCTTATTAAAATTTGCATAATTATAAAAGTTATTGCAATTTGGGTTACTTGCAAATTTTATTTTTCATAAATAAATAATGGATTAGCTTGCTCTACTTATTTTCCCCAATTTGCAACCCGCCACCGCTTCAACGGAATCATCTCAATCAGATGTCATCTCAGTACATACGTGTACCAAACAAGTGAACATCTTAATTTTATTATATCAACCCCTTTAATAATGGAGCGGATGTGGTGAGGGGAATGAAAAATATAAAGAAATCTGAGGCCTTGGTCTCTAGTATGTACACCAAACCTTAAGTTTTTGTATCCTTACCAGCTTGCTTTACTCATTTTCTCCAATTTACCTCTACTTACTCCCCCACCCCTTCAACGGAATCATCTCAAAATATAATTCAATGCAAGATGCCTTTGTAACACACACTTGTACTAAATTTCAAGTGAATATCTCAATTTAATGTTAACAGCCGCTTTAATAATGGAGAGTTGAAAAATGTTATAAAAAAAAACGGTAAAGGTCTTTACACAGAACTTCCCTCGTTATTTGTGCATGGCGGTCAGCTGTATTTTTAAATATAATAATGAAAATAGTTTTTAATAAAATGTCTGCACCCAAAATCATTTTCACAACGAGGGCTTAAAGTATAGGACCCAGCGTGCAATTACCTGACATTTGTGTAAGCTAGAGACATGTTCAATCCTTTGCCTTAGAGCATGGCAGACAAGAAAGTAATATGCAAGTGGAAACTTCAGTAAATAAATCAAAATGTCTTTTTAAGTTGTTACAAGTATTTGTATCACTTAATGGAGGTCCAGCGACAGACACCCTATGGCAAAGGATTAATGATGTCTCTAACTTACATAAATGTGTCAGGTAACTGCTTGCTGGCTCCTGTACTATTGCGTTTCTTTCTTCGGACCTTTAATCGAGCACCAACTAATTCTTTTCTTCTATCTTTAAAAATGGATACTTATAAAAAAATCGGTAAAGATATTTACACAGAACTTCCCTCTTTATTTGTGCATGGCGGTAACTCTAAAAAATCGGTAAAGGTCTTTACACAGAACTTCCCTCGTTATTTGTGCATGGCGGTCACTCTAAAAAATTAATAATTACGAAATGACATTGAGAATAATAATCGGAATATAGTTATTGCTATTATTACAAAGAAAACTTGATAAGTTTTGATCAAAAAAATATACAGATTGCTCATCCAACAGCAAAAGCTCAATACTAAATAACAGGTGCCACATATGGCAGGCTTGCGCAAATACCTTTACAAATGTCCACCATGACTGAATTATTTCTTGGGATGACCACCCTGTACATTTTTCCATAACAGTATAATAGGTGCATATGTCAGATATTATTGCCATCCGTCACATCAATCCAACATTCGCGTAATGGAGTGGAAGTATAGTGGTGGTTAAAAAATTTCATTTTTATTTTAATTTTTCAAAAATGTTTAAAAAAAAATTAATTTTTTTTTTCTGAAATAGCTTTAAAATGTCAAACGTAGAAATTTTAAATTTGAGCAAAAAGGAAAGTTTCCGTCTATTCTATAATAGTGGTAAAAGAAGTTTAAGATTTAAAAATTACATATTTTTTTAAATCGGTTTAGAATGTCATGAAACGTGAAACTTTTAAATTTGAGTAAAAAAAGTTTCCATCTATTCTAGTGTTAATTTTTTTTCCAAACTGGTAACAAAATGTTGCAATTTTTTTTTTTCGAAATTGGTTTGGAATGTCATGAAACGTGGAAATTTTAAATTTGAGCAAACCAAATTTTTCGTCTATTCTATAGTAGTGATAAATAGATTAAAAATGTTTTCAAATTTTTTAAAAAAATTTTCAAAAACATTTTGAAATTTGTTTGAATAGTTTTAGAATGCCATGGAAACGTGGATAGTTTAAATCTGAACAAAGAAAAAAAATTCTATCTTAGTGGTAATTTTTTTTTAAAATAGTAAACAAAATTTCTAATTTTTCTTTTAAATAGATTTAGAACGCTATGAAACGTGGAAATTTTAAATTTGAAGAAATAAAAAAAAGTCCATCTATTTTAGTGGTAAAAAAAATTTCAAAAATGTTGGTAAAAAAAAATTTCAAAAATTTTCAAAATTTTTTTTTCTGAATCAGGCTTAGAATGCCATGAAACGTGGAAATTTTAAATTTGAAGAAAAAAAAATTATCATTTTAGTAGAAAAAAATTTTTCAAAAATGTTGGTAAAAAAAATTTAATTTTTGTTTTTAATAGTTTTAGAATGCCATGAAATGTAGAAATTTTAAATTTGAGCAAAAAAAAATTTGTTCATCTTGGTAAAAAATTTTTCAAAAATGTTGGTGAAAAAAATTTTCAAAATTTTTTTTTTCAGAAATAGGTTTAGCGTGTCATGAAACGTGGAAATTTTAAATTTGAACAAAATTTTTTTTTTATCTTTGTAAAATTTTTTTCAAAAATGGTGAAAAAAATTTTCAAAATTTTTTTTCCAGAAATAGGATTAGCGCATCATGAAACGTGGAAATTTTAAATTTGAGCGAAAAAAATTTTTTTTCACTATTTATTCCGTTTAGACGGTCCACCCTGTATATATTCCAGTGAAATTTCTACCATTTCTGCGCTGACAGTAGCGTCAACTACCTGCCAAATTTGACTGCTCTCCGTCAAGCAGTTTTTTTAGTAAATGCACCAACAGACAGACAGACAGACAGACAGACAGACAGACAGACAGACAGACAGACAGACAGACAGACAGACAGACAGACAGACAGACAGACAGACAGACAGACAGACAGACAGACAGACAGACAGACAGACAGACAGACAGACAGACAGACAGACAGACAGACAGACAGACAGACAGACAGACAGACAGACAGACAGACAGACAGACAGACAGACAGACAGACAGACAGACAGACAGACAGACAGACAGACAGACAGACAGACAGACAGACAGACAGACAGACAGACAGACAGACAGACAGACAGACAGACAGACAGACAGACAGACAGACAGACAGACAGACAGACAGACAGACAGACAGACAGACAGACAGACAGACAGACAGACAGACAGACAGACAGACAGACAGACAGACAGACAGACAGACAGACAGACAGACAGACAGACAGACAGACAGACAGACAGACAGACAGACAGACAGACAGACAGACAGACAGACAGACAGACAGACAGACAGACAGACAGACAGACAGACAGACAGACAGACAGACAGACAGACAGACAGACAGACAGACAGACAGACAGACAGACAGACAGACAGACAGACAGACAGACAGACAGACAGACAGACAGACAGACAGACAGACAGACAGACAGACAGACAGACAGACAGACAGACAGACAGACAGACAGACAGACAGACAGACAGACAGACAGACAGACAGACAGACAGACAGACAGACAGACAGACAGACAGACAGACAGACAGACAGACAGACAGACAGACAGACAGACAGACAGACAGACAGACAGACAGACAGACAGACAGACAGACAGACAGACAGACAGACAGACAGACAGACAGACAGACAGACAGACAGACAGACAGACAGACAGACCGACAGACAGACAGACAGACAGACAGACAGACTGACGGAATTGAAAAACCTATATTTTCGTAATCTCCGTGATCTGAAACGTCAGAATCCGCAAAAATCTCGGAGGGTGATTTTTTCTCGAATACAATATTTCCCTTCGGTATGCGAGGGAAGTAAAAGTTGAAACCTTCGCTTTTAGTATATACAACAAATACCAAGATTCTGTATTCTTACCAGCTTGCTTTACTTATGTTCCCCTATTTACCCTTATTTAACCCCCAATCGTTCCACGAAATCATTTCAAAATATAATCTAATTACAGATGTCGTTATAATACATACATGTACCAGTAAGGCCTGCGGTTCATCGCAATTTCGCGTTCATCGGGTGACTAAATTAAAAAAAAAAGTAATATGGATAGAACCTTTTGAAATTTGTTCCTTAGATAGATTCCTGACAATGTTTACAAAAAAAATGTTCGATTCATGCGGGCCTTTAATTGTTATGAACAATTAATTTGTTCAATAAGAAAAACATATTTCTAGTGACTGGAAATTATGTTTTTAAAGTCGACCAAAATAAACAGTTTTCATTCTTTATGATTTTCCAAAAAAATGCTTCCTAAAAAAGTTACGTCCAATTTTATGTCGAAAAATCGCGAAGATTTTTTTCTCGCTCATTTTTACACGTACAAAAAAAAAAAAAAAAAACAGCATTGTGGAGAATTTCCCGTAGAATAACGCGAAATTTTTTATTTTTTGATTTCATTAATGGGAAGATGAAAAAATTTCATTCAGTCACTAAAAAAATTTCTCTCTTAGTGAACAAATTAATTGTTTATAACAATTAAGGAGGTTGAGGCGTTACACGAAAATAATGAAAAAAATCTGAAATAAAGATTTTTCAATAAATTTTTGTATGACTCAATTTTCTGTAAAAAATCCAAAGTCATTAGGAAACTCATAAAGTTAAAAATTTAAAAAAACTTTTACATGTAGTCTTATGGAAAATATATCGACCCAACATGCAAATGGTACATTTTAAAACAAATAACTAAAGAAAACAGAGTACTATGTTTTTTTACCACATAGTCGTAGAAAACATAGTACTGTGTTTTATTTAGTTATTTGTGCAAAATGATTAAGTACCACAGAGTAACGGCTCCTTCAATCAATTTTTTGGTATATTTTAATTTATGGCAAATAACCAAATAATGTCAGCAGTCCCGAAAACTAACTATGTAAAGCATTGATGTCTTACGCATATTTTAATACCGTTTACAATTAGGAGACTATTAATAAATAAAAAAATGATATAACATTTGTAAACTGCCAAATTTCTCTTTTCGTTAATTATTTTTAACTGATTTTTCAATTATATAATGATTTAATTTTAATTTTCACCGCTTCAAATTTTTTTTTTAATTACTTATTTACTGAAAGAAAATTGTAAAATACACAGATATTTACAGAAATTATTTTTTTTTAAATAAGTTTGGACAAAACCTTCAAAAGTTAGTTCATTAAGTAAAATAACTAAATCTACTTATATAATTAATTAATAATAAAAAATAATTTATTTATGCCTTTATGACAATAATTATTGGTATCATCGACTTATAACCTTTTGTAATAATTTGTTATGGAAAAGGTCCGATTTAGAATTCGGCTTACTTTTGGCTGGGACTGTAACGCCTCAACCTCCTTAAAGACCCGCATGAATCGAAAACATTTTTCCATAAACACTGTCAGTGACATCTAAGGAACTAATTCCAGAAGGTTTTATCCGCAGTACTTGTTTCAAAAAATTTAGTACCCCGTTTCATTTTCTAAGCGTTTAAATCGTGATGAACCGCAGGCTTACAAATTTCAAGTCAAAATCTCAATTTTATTTTATCAATCATTTCAGTAATGGAGTGGAGGTGGTAGGGAGACTTGAAAAATATTATAAGTCTTGGCTTCTAGTATATACACCAAATCACAAGAATCTGTACTGTTACCAGCTTGCTTTGCTTATTTTCTCATATTTACACCTATTTAAGCCCCAACCCTTGAACGAAATCATTTTAAAATATAATCTAGTTCCAGATGTCGTTATAGTTTACACGTGTACCATTTCAAGTGAATATTTCAATTTTATTTGATCAACCCCTTCACTAACGGAGTGGGGATGGTGGGGGTTGACAAATACTATAAAAAATCTGACGCCTTGGGTTCTAGTATGTACACCAAATCCCAAGTTTCTATACTCTCACCAGCTTGCTTTACTTATTTGCCATTATTTATCCCTATTTAACCCCAAACCTTAAACGGAATCATCTCAAAATATAATCCAGTTCCATATGTCGTTATAATGTTACGGGGACCAAATTTCAAGTACCTGAATTTTATTTTATCAACCCCTTTAATAATGGAGTGAGAGTGGTGCGGAAAATCGTCTCAAAATATAAACTAGACGCTTTGTGATTCACAAATTATTATAGTTGGCCTCCGTTTGTTGTACAGTACGACTGACAGTATACCGTCATCTGTCGCGGTTGCCTGTTAGGCACACAGTCTCACTATATCTTTTTCCCATTAGTTCCTTGGTGACAACTGCCCGATGTTCGCCCCTTTCTATCGGGTTTTCACTGAATTATTAACCGTTCCATATTACTCACTCTCTCTCTTCAGTTGATGTGCCCAAAAAATAAGAGGATTCGAGGCAATACGATGCTGGACATTGCTTTTGGGGACGTATTTCTGACAGATTCGATCCATTAGTGCCACGGGCTGTCCAGGCAATTCGTAGCACTTGGCTCCAGACCCACATCTCGAAGGTCGTCTGGTTCCCTAACGGTTCATATTTTCTGAGACGTAAATCAATATGGAGAAAACTAGGGAGTTAGCAAGTCGGATCCTCTGTGCTTCGTGATTTTTCTGTAACGCTAAACTGGCAAGTTGTCAATTTTACCACCTGTAACCTTCGCCGAATCACATATCTTCAGTTGCCGATATTATCTACAAGTGCTTCAAGGTATACCACACCCCGTAGTGACCTTTCTTTAACCTGTTTGGATGGCTATCATTTGCTCAGTCTACACTCATAATCTTTGTTCTGTTGTCATTTACACTTAAACCATAATCGGAGCCCTCGACCAGGATTTTAGCCTCATCGCGTCTTGAGAATTCCAAACTTTTTCGGGCAGTTTCTACCCAAATCTACCTAAAAAAATCCTGTCTGGCGGAAGTTTCCAAGGTTGCTAAACGACCGAAAAACAATAATAAACATGTAAAAAAAATTGTGGCTAAAATTGTTGCGACATGTCCGTTTCCTGGCTTTTGTGTTGATGTAGGATGTATTGAACTCTATAAAACTTTGAACGCCTTGTGCAAGCGACGAGTGAAGAGAAAATTTGAAAATTTCATAATGAATTTTAAAGTCAAAACATGTTTTCATCGCGACACGTCCGCTTTCTATGTAACTTGAGGATTTTCGTGCGAAACAATCATGGAAAAATAAAAACGGACGATCTGATTGTTTTCCGCTAGAGGGAGTACTTGTGTACTTGTGAAATGTAATTTTTTTCGGCTCCTGCGAGGTATCGCGACACGTCCGTTTCCTTGATTAACTTATTGGTAGGATTTAGATACATGTAAAAAAAATGAACGGGAGTTTTCTACATTGCTCATCATCATACTTACACACAGAAGGGTGTCCGAACTGTGCCGCGGTGTAGGGATCCAAGATGGTGAGGGAAGAGCGAAAAGTAATGTACTGGTTTGTATTGTCTCCTGGTTTTTCCTAACTTAAGAAAATGCATCTTAAAATCTTTAATTTCACGATCTAAGAGTTGATTTGGGTGGGACACTACAGTTCTGTCCCACTGTGAGTCATTTGGATCCTCTTTATCTTTCTCCGGCTGTCAGTTATCTTTATGTCTATAGCGCGTGGCGGCCGGAACACGCAGCGTAAGAGACGACTCCATTTAATTTTCTGCAACCGCGCAACACGGAAAATGTCCGTTTAGACTTTTTTAGGATATATAGACCTTGGTCAACCATCTATAAGATCTTTAGCCATGTTGGAGTAACTCAGTCAAGGCAAAAAATTTCAGTTCTTCACGGGTTGGTGTTTATTTTTACATTTTAAATAGAATTCCATTAAAAACGGACGAGGTGCAATAAAAAATTACACGATTTTTTTTATCGACAGAAAAGGCTTTTCCACCGCATCCGCATTGCCCAAGGCTTTACTTTACACATGACAGTTCCTTATTTTTCCTTAAACTAAACATTCATTGATTTGTCCACGTCGGGATGATAAGATATTTTGGTCGAGGGCTCCCGCACTATTATCGTCTGAAGCCTGTCTAGGAAATATATGAGCTTATTCCCACTTGTTGCAACTGAGAGAAGATAAGAGAATTGTTGGTTTCGATAAAAATTATCGAAATGTTCAACACTGACGCATTTATCAGCAAAGATACCCTAATGTCAGCATCTGAAAATTTCCATTGAAAATTGGCCATAAAATTGCTTCCTGAAGGGTGTAATTTAGACATGAAATGTTGCATGTTGCAAATAATTCAGAGTATCGTCTAAACAAGCCCGAGTTTTATTGGTTTTTAGAGATATCCTTCGTGAGAATATTATCGAAAATAATATTAAAATTTACGAATTAATTTTGTGACAATTTACTTCAAAAACCATCAATTAGCAATAAAATATAAACCAAACAAGTTTATTCTACAATTTACGGGATACATGCTTTAAATAGCAAATTACATCTACGCAACTACCTCAAAATTAGTCAACACTACTAATCCAAAACGGTACACTAAAGTAAACAAATTAAAAGCACATCACACCAGCACCAGTAGAGTAATATTTGTGTACTTACTAAGACTGGCAGAGGTTTAATCCGGAATAACTAGATCAAAACAGAAAAAAATATTAAGACAAAACTTTCAGCAAGTGAAATTATTTTCTAATTCTAGCCTAGTTTATGTGTTTTTGGGTTGACATTATCAGGTGAAAATTCGAACGGAGAGTTTGAGAATTACTTTTCCTTTCTCGCACGCCAGAGATTATATTTTTAATTTAGGCAAAACATTTATAAAGTTCAGGTCTTTTATTAAGCTTATCCGGTCTCTTGTTGGCGCTGAACTTTTCTTTCTTAATGTAAATCACGGAAAACGACGTAAAACAAGGAAGGATGTCTCAGAGGATGTTCAAGTAAATATTGTAACTTAATAGAAGGGGGTCGTTTTTTCAATTGCAGAAAGCAACACACGATTTAGACCGGTCCATTTAGAAGAAAATACACCGAAATACAGACAAAAGAGGAATGTGGCAGGAGTTCTTATTCGTTTTAATTTATCATTAATATATTATATACAACGGGGGAGAGTGATAGTGGATTTCGTTGAGGGTGGTGGTGATGTGAGACGCTTCCGAATAAAGCGCAAAAAGAATCGGTTAAAAATTCTGCGTAAAGTGTGAAGAAAAAAGCATACACCGAATTAATAATTGAAAATTACTGAGACATATTTCTTAATAGTACCAAAAATAAAGTAAACACGTGCCTAGTGCGGTGCCTAGCTGGACCGTCGTAGACAGAAACAGAAAGATACCTTTATACCTGGAAAGGAAATAAATATATCAAGCTAGTAAGAGTCCAAAAACTTGAGACCTGGTGCACATATACAGGGCCTTCATTAATAAACGTAAGACACGTGACCAGTTCATTTAAATTTTATCTTTGTTATATCTATCTCAGGTATTCTAAAAAAAAATGTTTTCTTAAAATGTTTTCTTAACCGCTTCTCAAGTCACCGAGGTAATGTCCAAGAAACAAGCGTGCCTTCTTGCTCTTGACTTAATTTTTGTTTGCTTAATTTGATTTTTTATTGGTCGTCTCGGGCTTAGAGTACGACTGGTATTATGATAGCTAGCAAATTTATTTAATGATGGGCGCCAGCTAGCTCTTTTGAGACTCTGAGACTTGGACTAATATTCAGGTAGGCTTCAATTGCACTTGTTGTTTAGTATTTAGTAAATAAAACGACGAATTTTAAGATAACGACGAAAAGTATAAAAATTATTTATTAATGAAAGTACAGTCTTGGATTTATTTGTAGAAACACTTATTATTAAAAATTGTACACTAGTATTTTTATAAAAACTCAACTATTTAAAAAGTCACTGGACGCGAGGTTTAATTGTTTTGAGAGCAACCCGGAGAGAGAGAGTAGCGCGGAGATGTGAACTGTTAACGCGATGTGGAGATACTGCCTGCCTACTGTACGCTTTCGGTGGCTTTTATACTAGTGAGGAATTCCAGAAAGTGGAAGTGACGTAGACTCGTGACATAATATGACATCAACGACATCAAACGATGGCCTACGTGACTAAATGCATGTAGCCGGTGTGAGTCATCAATGTCTTAGAACGGTGCTCGTATCTATTCGGAAACTGATTACGTTAATTTACGTAATTGAAATAAAAGAGAGACTCAACTCCGTGCGTTGTGCGCGTGAGCAACTGGATTTATGCGGGCAATCGGCAATTCGTCCGCATGAAATTTGGAATAAAGATGCTGTTGTGAATAGCGCGACTTGTGTGGATCCGTCGACACGGCGACGGCGACGGCGACGATGGATTTGAACGAGTGTAATACGCGGGGTACTTTCAAATTTTAGTAATGAAATTTGAATAAATGAAATTTGACTATTATTGTTTTTTGATCAATTCTTAATGTATGTTAAATTTGGTGAAGATTAGTGAGCTTCAGAATGACTGGATTGTATTTTAGATGTTATTTATTAAGCGGAAGGCTATACGTATCGACGGCGACGAGATAGATTAGGGGTACTTTCGAAAATTTTGTAACTTGAGAGAAATAGATATAGGTTCTTTGCATGATTTTAGTGATATACTCGAGTTTTGGAGAGTTTGAATTTGAATACAACGGAAGTTATTGAGTTTTTAGTATTATTTATGAAAATAGACAGATATGTTTTTTTATAGATTTTGTCGCAAGCAATCAATTTGATAATTTTAAACGAATTTTTTTGGAAAATTTGAACTTAATTGGGGCTGAGAATTTTAGGTACTACAACAGTAACTCCTTGAAATTCGCGGTGAGCAGGGATCGAACCTGCTTCGCTAGGTATGCCAGTATGAAAGCTAGACGCGCTAAACCACTGAGCTACCGTCCTCTAGGGATTTATTATGAATTTGTTTATTTTTAATTCTTTTAACTATGTGTTTTAACTATTATAATTTCCATATCTATCAGTTACCTTTAGAATTACGTAATATTCATCTGGTAATCTTGATGGTAAGTAATAATAAAAAGAATTATAATTTTAGGTTAGATATTTTTCTAATGTTTTAGATGCAAATTACACAAAGTTACAGTAGCTTTTACGCTGAAGCAAGATGCCGTTATTTTAAAACCCCATTTTCGAAGTGGATTTTGCAATGCAAATTGATCGTGGAATATGCGTTTCAATTGAGCATTGAATAATTTATGGAATACTTTCCTAATGCAAATATTCCATATGGCACATTTGTCAGTCATACATACATAACCTTAAAAATTTTACAGACAAACATTGCATTTGCAAGTGGGAGCCACCTGGGAGGAAAACTGTTTTAACTGAGATGGTTATGAATGACGTTCAGGAAAGAACTATAATTATAGGACATGGGCTACAGAAAATTCTCACAGTTACGTCGAAACAAATTTGCACCCTTTATAAATTGGTGCATGGGTGACAATTTACAGGACGAAAATAAGTGTTTTAAAATCAGTGATGATCGCAATAAAGTACAACAAGCCGTGGAGAAAGGTCACGATATAACCAATGGTCAGCTGCAAATCGTGTTTCAGAATATAAAGTGCAATGCACAGGTATGTCTAGCAGCTCAAGGCTATCATTTTGAACAGCTACTGTGATTTTTTCCTAATCTAAATTAAAATTTATTTATTGTCTTCTAAATTAGTACATTTTATACTGTACACCAACATAGCTAATAGAATACTCATTACTCATGCATGTTCTTTTACTTCCACATCCACGTAGCGGATTGGAAGTATAGTAATCGGAAAAAAAAAATTCAATTTTTTTTTTCTTGAAATGGGTTTAGAATGTCATGAAACGTCGAGATTTTAAATTTGAGCGGAAAAAAAATAATTCTGTCTGTCTGTCTGTCGGTCTGCCTGTAACTTCTTTTGTCCGCACGTTTTCTCCGGAACGGTTTAAGACATTGACTTCAAATTTTGTACACGTATATATTATAATGAGATCTGGAACTGGATTGTTTTTTGAAGATATCCGGTGAAGGGTTGGGGGATAAATAGGGGTAAATAGGGGAAATATGTAAAGCAAGCTGGCAAGAGTACAGAAACTTGAAATTTGATGTATCTACTACAAGCCAAGGCCTCAAAATTTTTTAGTATTTTTCATCCCCCCCACCCCCACCAATTAATTATTAAAGGGGTCGATAAAATAAGATTGAGATATTCACTTGAAATTTGGTACACGTATATAATAATGACATCAGGAACTAGATTATATTTTGGGATTATTCTGATGAAGGGTTGGGGGTTAAATAGGGGTAAATATGGAAAAATAAGTAAAGCAGGCTGGTAAGAGTACAGAAACTTGAAATTCGGTATATGTACTAGAAGCCAAGGCTTCAGATTTTTTAATAATATTTTTCAACCCCTCACCACCCTTACTCCATTATTGAAGGGGTTGGTAAAATAAAATTGAGATATTCACTTGAAATTTGGTACACGTATGTATTATATCGACATCTGGAACTAGATTACATTTTGAAATGTTTCCGTTGAAGTGTTGGGGGTCAAATAGGGGCAAATAGGGGAAAATAAGTAAAGCGAGTTGGTAGGAGTACAGTAACTTGAAATTCGGTGAATGTACTAGAAGCCAAGGCCTGAGATTTTTTAATAACATTTGTCAACCCCCGACCACCCCAACTCCATTATTAAAAATTGATAAAATAAAATTGAGATACTCATTTGAAATTTGATACACGTATGTATTATAACGACATCTGGAACTAGATTATATTTTGAGATGATTCAGTTGAAGGGTTGGGGGTTAAATAGGGGTAAATGGGGCTAACTAAGTAAAGTAAGCTGGAAAGAGTACAGAAACTTGAAATTCGGTGTATGTACTAGAAGCCAAGATATCAAAATATTTATAATATTTTTCAACCCCCCCATCATCCCTACTTCATTATTAAAGGGGGTGATAAAATAAAATTGAGACATTCACTTGAAATTTGGTAGACGTGTGTACCATAACGACATCTCGAACTGGATCATATTTTGAGATGATTCCGTTGAAGGGTTGGAGGTTAAATAGGGGAAAATAAGTAAAGCAAGCTGGTAACAGTACAGAAACTTGAAATTCGGTGTATGTACTATAAACCAAGGCCTCATTAAAGAAGTTGATATAATAAAATTGAGATATTCACTTGAAATTTGGTACACGTAGGTAAGACTACAAAAATTTGGGACTTGGTGTATATACTAGAAGTGAAGGTCTCAGATTTTTTATAATAGTTTCCATCCCCCACCATCACCACTCCCTTATTAAAATAGTTGATAAAATTAAATTTAGATTTTTACTTGAAATTTGGTACACATATGTATTATAATGATATCTGAAACTAAATTATATTTTGACATGATTGCGTTGAAGGAGTGGGGGTAAGTAAAAGTAAATAGGGAAAAAATAAAGCGAGCTGGTAAGAGTACAGAAACTTGATATTCGGTGTATGTCTTAGAAGCCAAGGTCTCAGATTTTTTAATAATATTTTTCAACCACCCACCACCCTTACTCCATTATTAAAGGGGTTGATAAAATAAAATTGAGATATTAACTTGAAATATGGTAGACGTATATATTATAACGACATCTGGAACTAGATTATATTTTGAGATGATTCCGTTGAAGTGTTGGGGGTTAAATAGGAGTATATAGGGGAAATAAGTAAATCAAGCTGGTAAGAGTACAGAAATTTGGAATTTGGTGTATATACTAGAAACCAAGGCCTCAGATTTCTTTCTAATATTTTTCAAACCCCGCCATCTTCGCTCCATTATTAATGGGATTGATAACATAGAATTGAGACATTCACTTGAAAGTTGGGACAGTTATTATGTATTGTAATGACATCAGAAGGGGTGGGAGGTGGCAGGTTGTGAATAGGGGAAAATAAGTAGGATAAACTAGAAACGTCATTTTTATCGTACGTAGTGGAAACCAACGCCTTAAACTTTTCTATAACATTTGCCTCAAATATTATTAAAATTCTATGACCAATAATTTCCACGTACTAGAGTGCAAATCTAGTCAAGATGTTTCTTTTATAGTGACTTGAATGAAAAATCTGGATGTGGAAGTAGTGATTCCTTAGGCAGCGGTTTTTTAGTAAGTATCAGTTCTTATTTACTACCTGAGTTCATAGATTCATATTTTATACTGGATGGTTGTTAAATTAATAGGTCGTCTCTGTAGCGTAGATTTAACGCCTGTAATTTTATGTGGTTTATTATTGTCTTTGTTCATATTTTATTATTTCATAATATTGATTATTTTTATTAGATATTCTAACTGGACAAATCCTACACTTTGCTGAATTAAAAGTTATTAATTTATTTTGAATCATACATTGTCGCGTATTTTCACCCCTGAAGCCACCCTTCAGGATCCGTGGGTTCTAAATAATTAACAAGGGGTAACCACTAACACTTTATTTAATAATTTACTGATTACATCATACTTCTTAATAACCTTTACACTTTGTTTACTTGATATTTAACCTCACTTTTTCACTTTTCAACTTCTTCCTCTTGCGTCGGGAACCTCGCCTTATATACTCCAAAATCGCCTCCATAGTTATCTAGAACACAATCGAAAATCCTCTTCCACCACATTCCAGAAAAGTCGATCTCTTTCTACAAACTTCCAGGATGGTCACTATTAGTCATGGGCGTATCAGTCTCCAGTTTCAATGCATAACAATATAATAAATACATCCTCAGGAGTATACAATATTATTAATAGAGCTTGAATATTTTTGATATCCTGATAAATCGCTGTAAATTATTTATTGTATCTGTTTTGTACAAAATAAACTATTTTACGTCACTGGTTATATTATACTTAAGTATACTAAATTTTATTTTTATTCTCGTTATTCAAATTCGGTCTAAATATGAAACTATGCTAAGTTGCATGTTAAAAGAGTTATGCAACAAGACTTTTATTCTCCTTTTTATGTTTTTTTTTAATTGATATTAAAGGTATCTCACATTCAAATTTCTTTTTAGTACCAAAAATACATCTTTTGCTACAGGACGGGTGTACAATTAGCCGACTTGTTCGTGTCGTTGATATTTACTAATCGTGGCTTAAAAGTAGACCCCTTGCAGTTTCAAAATGTCTGCTGCTGTACCTCCAAAAACCATATGTATAATAAATAAATTAATATGTTAATACGACCCGTGCACATATGAGACTATCATAACCTCTATTGTACGCTGTTATAAGTGTATTTTCATGTCTTTATTCGCATTTCTAGATTGGAACCAGTGTAACATTAACAAACTCGTTCAGTTAAAATCAATATCATTCTTCAATATTGTTGAATATTGAAAACAGACCGCTAATTATAGGTTGGATTTCTAACTTGTAAATATCAATACATCTTTAAAAATCAACAATATTAATAAATTATATGTACTTATCCTATCTAAGAGAGTTTATTAAAGTTATACTGGTTACAATCTAGAAATGAGAATAAAGTTACAAAAACGTAAAATTTGAGCCTAATTAAATTTATCCAACACTTAACTTTCAAGTAGAACGCCACTGGATTTAGGGATTTTCGTTAAACAGACTTAGTGGGTTGCATACATATTGTGGTCACGTGTCTTACGTTCATTAATGAAGGTCCTGTACTAGAAATCAAGGTATCAATTTTCTTTATGACATCCGTCACCCCCACCATTACTCCCACTCCATTATTCAAGGGGTTAACAAAATAAAAACCGCTGCCTAAGGAATCACTACTTCCACATCCAGATTCTTCATCCAAGTCACTTTAAAGGAAACATATTGACTATATTTGCACTCTAGTATGTGAAAATTATTGGTCATAGAATTTTAATAATATTTGGGGCAGATGTCATAGAAAAGTTTGTTCAGTTGGTTTCTACCATATACGTTAAAAATGAAGTTTCTAGTTCACCCTACTTATTTTCTACTATTCACAACTTACCACCTCCCACCCCTTCAATGGAGTCATCTCAATCAGATGTCACTAAAATACTACGTGTACTAATTTTCAAGTGAATATCTCAATTTGATGTTATCAACCTCATTAATAATGAAGCGGAGGTGGTGGAGTCTTATCAGCTTGATTTACTTATTTTCCCCTAGTCGCTCCTATTAACCCCAACCCTTCTACGGAATCATCCCAAAATATAATCTAGTTTCAGATGTCGTTATAATACATACGTCTACCAAATTACAAATGAATATCTCTCAACCACTTTAATAATGTAGTAAGGGTAGTGGAAGGGTTGAAAATATTATTAAAAAATATGAGGCCTTGGCTTCTAGGACATACACCGAATTTCAAGTTGCAATACTCTTACCAGCTTGCTTTACTTATTTTTCTCTATTTACCTCTACTTACCCCACTCCTTCAACGCAATCATGTCAAAACATAATCTAGTTTCAGATGTAGTTATAATACATAAATGTACCGAATTTAAATTTAATTTTATCAACTCTTTTAATAAGGGTGGTGGGGGATGGAAAATACTAATAAAAAAACCTGAGACCTTCGCTTCTAATATATACACCAAATCTCAAATTTCTGTACTTTTACCAGCTTGCTTTACTTATTTTCCCTTATATACCCCTATTTAACCCCCAACACTTCAACGGAATCGTCTCAAAATATAAACTAGTTAGAGATGTCGTTATAATACATATGCGTACTAAATTTCATTTGAAAATCTCAATTTTATTTTATCAACCCGTTGAATAATGGAGTAGGGATGGGGGGGCTGAAATATATTATTAAAAAATCTGAGGCCTTGGCTTCTAGTACCAAATTTCAAATGAATATCTCAATTATATTTTATCAACCCTTTTAATAATGAAGTAGGGGTGGTGGGGGTTGAAAAATATTATAAATAATCTGAGACCTTGGCTTCTAGTACATACACCGAATTTCAAGTTTCTGTAGTCTTACCAGCTTGCTTTACTTATTTTCCCCTATTTACCCCTATTTAACGCCCACTCCTTCAACGCAATCATGTCAAAATATAATCTAGTTCCAGATGTCGTTATAATACATATGCGTACTAAATTTCATGTGAATATCTCAATTTTGTTTTATCAACCCCTAGAATAATGGAGTAGGGCTGGTGGGGGGCTGAAATATATTATTAAAAAATCTGAGGCCTTTGCCACTAGTACGTACACCGAATTTCAAGTTTCTGTACTTATACCAGCTTGCTTTACTTATTTCCCCCTATTTACCCCTAAATAACCCCCAACCCTTCAAAAGAATCGTCTCAAAGAATAATCTAGTTCCAGATGTCGTTATAATTCATACGTGTACCAAATTTCAAATGAATATCGCAATTTTATTTTATCAACCCTTTTAATAATGAAGTAGGTGGGGGTTGAAAAATATTACAAAAAAATCTGACGCTTTGGCTTCTAGTACATACACCGAATTTCAAGTTTCTGTACTCTTACCAACTTGTTTTACTTATATTCCCCTATTTACCCCAAATTAACCCCCAACCCTTCAACGGAATCATCTCAAAATATAATCCAATTTCAGACGTCGTTATAATACATACGTGTACGAAATTTCAAATGAAAATCTCAACTTTATTTTATCAACCCCACTAATGGGGTAGGGGTGGTGGGGGGTTGAAAAATATTATAAAAAAATCTGAGGCCTTAATTTATAGTACATACACCGAATTTCAAGTTTCTGTACTCTTACAAGCTTGCTTTACTTATTTTCCCCTATTTACCCCTATTTAACCACCAACCCTTCACCGAATATCCTCAAAAAACAATCCAGTTCCAGATCCCGTTATAATATATACGTGTACAAAATTTCAAGTCAATATCTTAAACCGTTCCAGAGAAAACGTGCGGACAAAAAAAAAAGAGTTACAGACAGACAGACAGACAGACAGACCGACAGACCGACAGACAGACAGAATTTTTTTTTTTCGCTCAAATTTAAAATCTCGACGTTTCATGACATTCTAAACCTATTTCACGAATAAAAATTTTTGAAAATTTTTTTGCGATTACTATACTTCCAATCCACTACGTGGATGTGGAAGTAATTAAGATATTGTCTTTGGTACACGCATGAAACTAGGTTATATTTTCAGCTTATTCCATTGAAGGGTTGGGAAAAGAAGTAAAACAAGTTCGTGAGAGTCCAGGAACTTGGGATTTGGGGTACATACTAGAAGCCAAGGTCTCAAATTTGTTTATCACGTCTGTTACTCGTACCACCATCTCCACTGCATTATTAAAGGGGTTAACAAAATAAAATTGTGATTTAGTGTGTGCACGAGAAAAGTTTTTGGCATCAGCGACCCCCATTACCACCTGGGGGCAGACGATTTCAAATGTTATGTTATTTCCACATACTTGAGTGTGAATGTGTGGAGATATTTCCTTGAACGAGAATTGGATGAGAAATCTGGATGTGGAAGTGTGTCATAGTGATGTCTTAGGTAGCGGTTTTTTTCAGTAAAATTTGTATTTCTTGCCGCGGCCGCAGTACACCATGACTTCGCACTTAAATAAGAAAATCAGCGTTTCTGGCGTGTGTCTTTTTCGTTGAAAATTTCATCATAAATGGGGCCATATTGTAAGAGGAAACCCGTGGTATAAAATGAAGTTGATGCTATTGAGATGAGAACTTGTCAACAGAATTTGATGAGTTTGAGTATTTATATTATTATACAATAGGCTTAAACTCGTGTCATTATTGTTATACATTTAAACAACCCATTATCAAATATTATGTTATGAAAACTGTCTCAAATAATATCTAAGACTCGAAAACCGAAAAAAATTATGACAATACTAAAAATTATTTTTTTTGCTTATATAGCAACAACATAAACAAAGAAGGTCTAAAAAATGTTGTACCGTGAAAAGTGTTGTTTGGAGTCCACAGAAACATAACCTGTTATTTATAAAAGATTTTTAATTGCATTTTAATTCGCCGAGAAAAGTAGTAATGAAGAAAAATATATTTCTAAACCCCATTTTTAAGACTGGCGGCTACCAATTGTACCGTCTCTTTTATCATAGGCATTATTTTACAAAATTTTATGTTCTACCAAAATGGTATGTATAGATAGTGTTTTCGTTTAGTTTTCAAAATATTGAAGAAAAACTTTAAAAAGTCCCTCATTTTGGTGTCATTTTTTTAGTATGAATTTTTCATACTAAATAGAGGGGATTATATCTCACAGTGCATATTAGGAGTCATAATTCTTACTTTAGAAAATTTCCTCGATCGATGATTTTTATTGAAACGTGTTCAAAAAGGTGTGAAGAGCAAAATATCAAAATGCCACCGTGATGCCAACATTTTAAATTCAATCTGTATAAAAAAACTGACAGAACCATTGGAAAAAACAGAAAATTTCACGAAAGAAACATAATATATTACATGTGTCTTTCGAATTAAAGTTGAGCGAGCAGTAATTTTTTATAACTTAATAACCAACGCTTGGACCGCTACGCCGGCCGTCCTCACGCTGGAATAGGCTTGCGGAAGCGCGTGTGCTGTACATAAGTGGTTTTGATTGGTAAAAGCAAATGATATAAAACCAATTGGACATTAAAAAGTAACATTTTCTTGAAGTATCATGTGTGTTGCAATAATTTTTTGAGCACTTTAATTATTGCATATATCACTTTATAGTGGATCATTGAATGAATTCTCGATTATTTCATAAAATTTATTGATAAAAAGTGTTCAGTCAAAAAATGAGAAAAATTTATTTCACAAAATCCAGGACTTCAAAATGTGTCAATTTTCGAAAAAGACAGTTTTCCGCTATGAGTATGTAACTTTGATTGTTAATATTAAAGTTTTGAAAAGTGATGTCGGCCCTTTATAGGTGATCAAATTAAAGCTGAAGATATGTATTCTAAGTAACAATGATTTATTTTGCGATAATTATAAGTATTCATGCTTGTTTTTTTTTCTAACAAGATGATTCTTTAATTTTGCAACGAATAAACCGGAGAATTCAAGTGTGAGCAAAGTTAAAAAATTAATTTTTTTTTTTGTTGACAATACCACCTTTTGGAGTTGGAAGCTTAGGTATTAATCTTCAAAACTGCAACTCAGTTTTATTTTTATTCTTTTTAATAAAATAAACATTAAAACAAAAGCAAAAAATCGTAAAACGTTAATAATTACGTGGTTTTCAGTACTGTGACGACAGTAACAAAACGCTTCAATGTAAATTGACTAGGTACGTGACTGTACACTGTGTACGTGTGAAAAGTGAATCAGTTTTCTGTAGCAGCTTTTATAAAGAAGAGTATTCAAAAATGTATTATCGATATGTGTCCCAAAAATTATTATTTCTTTAAATAAATGCATCGATAAATTCATAACTTTTTGCCTTAAGACTACTACAGTTTTGCATATTTACTGCATTTGAGTGAGTTATCCTGTAAAGGCCTTTTCTAATTTCGCAGATGTAACACCAGATTCGTATTCAGCATACCCAAAAACATTTAGAAATTAATTTTAATAAATTTCTATCGATTCCTGTTCAAGATATTAACGTTTACATACATTTTACATTACTACGTTTTGTGCGGCCGTTTTGTATCCGCCATTTTGAATTTCGCAAATCTAACATCAGATTCGTATTCAGCATACCCAAAAACATTTACAAATTAAAACTTTCCGTCGATTCATATTCGAGATATTTAATTTTACATCTAATTTTGCAGTTATTTTCCATTAATAAAAAAAAAAAAACCGAAAAATTTCCGCAAAATTCTAGAGGCGGCATTTTTTGTTGACACTATTTGGAGGATATTTCAATACGTTTCATAAAAAAATATGGAACGAGGAATTATTCCGAAGTTCGGGTCCTTTTTATCTAATTTGACTTCCCTAAATGGATCTCTGGAACATTTTCAATATGCCTAAACTATTACATTACCCAAGAAATTCCTAACACCGGCGAATTTAGCACTATAATTTTGATTCTTGCAATATGATGAATTTACTAAACTATGGACGTGAAACGTGCAACTGCAGCGTTGAGAACACATCTACAAAACCACTTCAACTATTTTTTACTGGATTATGCACAACGTGAATTTTTGCACTTAAAATCTAGAAACGTTAGCGAGAGATTCGGAATAAAGCGTATCCATCATTAATTCACTTCAAGCTTCACTATCGTACATGGATTCATGTCATCAACTATAGAATATATTTTCCATCAGGATTAACTATTTTATTTTAAATCGGGACTCTAGTTTCTATAACAGTAAATGAAGTATTGGCATTACTAAGCCGCGTTTTCATTTTGCAAATAGTTGTCATGACAGTTAAAGTGCAATAATACCCTCATGTGGAAAATTATACAGGCACAGTTCATGCTGGTAAAGAGAAGATAAATGGCTTTTAAATATTTTTTCATATAAACCCTAACTGTATAGTGTTAGGGTTTATATGAAAAAATATTACGATCAATTTGACATCAATATAGTGAGAGTTTAATTATTTGCAGTAAATTAACCATATTCTAAATAATAGCTTGTGATGTGATGTATTTATAGTATTGAATTATATTTCGGTTATGATTGCCCTAAAAATAAAACATTATTTGGGAAAGTCGGATTAGTCACAGTGTTTCTGTGTAATGGTAAAGAGAACTGAACCGTTTAATTATGTCTATTTTACTATTGAACGGTTGCAAAGACACTTTGAAAATTAAACACAGGGAACAAGTATAGACGCAATAGCGTATAGAGTTAGTACTTAGTACTCTTAGTAGTCAGTAAAATAAGAACAAAAAATCGGTAAAGGTATTTACACAGAACTTCCCTCGTTATTTATGCATGTCGGTCACTCTAAAAAATTATTCTGAAACAGGCTTAGGATGTCATGAAACGTGAAAATTTTAAATTTGAGCAAAACAAAATTGTTTCGATCTACTCTAGTGTTAATTTTTTTCCAAATTGGTTAAAAAATTGTGCAATTTTTTTTTCCGAAATAGGTTTGGAATGTCATGAAACGTGGAAATATTAAATTTGACCAAAAAAAAATTTTTTCCGTCTATTCTAGTTTTAAATTTTAAATTTGAGCAAAAAAAATATTTCGTCTATTCTATAGTAGTGATGAATAGATTAAACATGTTTTCAAAATTTTGTTTTAATTTTTCTAAAACATTTTTAAATTTGTTGGAATAGTTTTAGAATGCCATGGAAACGTGGAAATTTTAAATCTGAAAGAAGACAAAAAATTTCCATCTATTTTAGTGGTAAAATTTTGTCAAAAATAAAAGAAAACTCTAAATTAAAAAAAAATAGATTTAGAACGCTTTGAAACGTGGAAATTTTAAATTTGAAGAAAGGAAAAAAAAACGTTTCCATCTATTTTAGTTGTAAAATATTTTTCAAAAATATTAGTAAAAAAAATTTTCAAACATTGTTTTTTTGTAATAGGTTTGGAATGCCATGAAACGTTGAAATTTTAAATTTGAACAAAGAAAAAAAATTTTTTTTTCATCTATTTTATTGGTAAAAAATTTTCAAAATTTTATTTTTCAGAAATAGGTTTAGCGTGTCATGAAACGTGGAAATTTTAAATTTGAGCAAAAAAATTTTTCATCTATTCTATAGTAAGTACTGATAAATCAAAAAATGTTTGAAAAAAATTTAAATTTTTTGAATAGGTTTAGAATGCCATGAAACGTGTAAATTTTAAATTTGACCAAAGAATTTTTTTTTATCTATTTGTGGCAAAAAATTTTTCAAAAATGTTGGCGACAAAAATTTTCAATTTTTTTTTCTGAAATAGGTTTAGCGTGTCATGAAACGTGGAAATTTTAAATTTGAGTAAAAAAAATTTGTTTTCATTATTTATTCCCTGCTTATTTTCCAGTGAAAGTTCTACCATTTCTTCGCTGACAGTATGGTCAACTACCCATCAAATTTCACTGCTCTCCGTCAAGTAATTTTTTAGTAAATGCACCAACAGACAGACAGACAGACAGACAGACAGACAGACTGACGAAATTGAAAAACCTATATTTTCGTAAACTACGTGATCTGAAACGTCAAAATCCGAAAAAATCTCGGAGGGTGATTTTTTCTCGAATACAATACTTCCCTTCGGTATGCGAGGGAAGTAAAATGAGATAAGAACTTCTGGTGTTAAAATACATAATAGGGTGTGTGTACTTTTTCTTTAAGCTGAAAAATATAAAATACTCATGGTATATATTATAGCTGAAACAATCTTTGGATAAAAAAAAGTTTTTGAATAATTTTAAAGGAATTTATATTCAAATTAAATATTCGCCACCAAAATAGACAAACCTATATCTTATGTGATATCGCTCTCTATATAAATGTAGGAGTATTGTGTACTATAGTGGTAATATATACAAGTATTATTTTTTGTATGTGTTTATAAATTGTCAAAAACTCTTAATGTCATTATTATAAGTCAGAAACATGAATGGAGCACCAAATAAGTGGTGTTTTCTGCCAAGATTTGGGGGTATCCACTACCATAAGAGGCGTACAAAAGATTTCCCCTAATGGACGAATTTATTTGACTTCCTGATAAATTCCCCTGACTTCCTGATGAATTCCCTGACTTCCTGATTACTTAGAAAAAACGCCGCTTTAACGGTTTTTGCGATTTTTAAGCAAAAATTGAACATTTTCACAATGGGAAGTCAGTTACATTTGTCGGATATTCAATAACTACAAAGTGAGACGTTAATAAAATCGATCGGTTCTTTAAGTAAATATTTATTTGCAAAAAAGTGAAAAACGTGCAAATTTTAGCAAGATTCATAATTATCGTTTAAACAATGGAGGAACTCTCAAACTTTGCAAAAAGGTTCGATATTACGATCGCAATAACTGGTCAAAATGGGATGAGAGAAATGAGATATTTTATCGTATTTCCAAATACTAATTTCCCTAATATGGGTCTAACATGGGACAGAAAACAGCATGAATATGGATTCAGCTGTTCTAGATTTTTTCAATGTGCATGAACGGACAATATAAGATGTATCACATAAGTATGTACATGTTATAATTATTAGTTAATTCTCAAATTTTCGCCGTTACGGGGCTGTGAAGATAATATTAATAAATGCCTAGTTGACAAATGGCAATTGTCAGATGTCAAATAAGTAATAAATGCGCATGCGTTTTAAATAAAAATGTGCTGAGTTCCTATGAATTCCTCTTAATTTCCTATGAACTTCCTTGAATTTCTCGTGAATTCCCCCAATTTCTTATAGAGTTTCTGTGAATTCCTCCGAATTCCTCTTGAGGTTATCATGAGTTTCTCTAAGATCCTCTGAATTCCTCATGAGTTCCCACTGAATTCCTGAAGGGTGTACAAAAGATTTCCCAAGCGGTTAATCCCCCAACCAAGATACAGAAATGTTTCCGTAAATGCTCAAAATAAAAAGTTTCTAGGTGTTCCTATTATCAATTGTTCGCAGAAAGTGATAGACTAATATTAATACTGCCTTATTTTAAAGTTATGCTAACACAAATAATCAACACGAAATTCATGAAATTTGTTTCTTTATATTACCGGTTTTAAGAAATGTGCCTTCGTTTTATATTTGCGAAGAGTAATAATAATGTACGCCAATGATAGTCTAATTTACAAGTTCAAAAAGGTTTTAATTTGAGAAATAGCTCCTAGAAATATGAGCGATAGCTCATTGGAATCATATTACTATTTTTACATTATTTTTACATTGAAGAAAGGCATTCATTAACGTTAAAAAAAAATTTTTACGCCATTTCTTTATGAACTGTTTATAAGCAAATCGACTAGTTTTATATTTATAATTTTTTTTTCTTAAAAACATTATCTTATTGTTTATAATCGTTCTTTTAATTATCCATCAGTTGAATGATTAGTTAAGAAATTATTTTTTTTCTTAAAAATCATAATTGACAATCCTCAATAAAGTAACAAAGGAAATTTGTTTTTTATCAACAATTTCATTGTTTATTAATTTAATAATTTGTTATAAACAAATTCTGTCGGTTCCAATATTTCTTTTCTAAATCTTAAAACAGCAAAAACAGCCAAAACAGCCATATGCAACAACACATTAAAAAAAATTTGTTTGTATTTTTTATAGCGTTTTTCATTATTACACAATACAGAAGTTGAAACGGCCACTTGATTTGTCAACTAAAAAAACTGATGATATAAAAATTAAATATGTTTTTTATTTATTTTTAAATCAACAATTGCAACTTTCAGAATTTTATCACTTAACAAAATTGCCTTGAAGGTCCATTACCGTATCTGCATTATTTGATAAGCCAGAAGCTAATTTTTTTTCACAAATGCGCATAATGATTAATAATAGTTACAAACTTGGGTCAACTCATTTAAAGATTGATTAATCCTCTATAAAAATGACTTGAATGTCTATTGTGATATCTCTAATAGTTTAAAAGTTATATCAGTTTTTTAGTTGACAAATCAAGTGGTCGTTTCAACTTCTGTATCGTGTAATATTGAAAAACGCTATAAAAAATACAAAAAATTTGTTTTCAATATGTTGTTGCATATGGCTGTTTTTATAATTTTTTTAAGATTAAAAAAAATATTAGGATTGTCAGAATTTGTTTATAACAAATTGTCAGGTTAATAAACAATGAAATTGTTGATAAAAAAAAATTTTGGTACTTTATTGAGGATTGCCAATTATGATTTTTAAGAAAAAAATAATTTCTTAACTAATTACTCAAATGATGGATAATTAAAAAAAACCAATTATAAACAATAAGATGTTTTTAAGAAAAAATATGTTTCTTAAAAATCATAATATTCTCAAGACAACAAAATTGTAAAAAAAAATAAATATAAAACTAGTCAATTTGTTTACAAACAATTTATAAACAAATGCGTATTTTTTTTTAACGTTAAAGCATGCCTTTCTTCAATGCAAAAACAGTAATATGATAACGAATATGAAGAAACATTTTTTTACAACTTTACTTTGGTTTTTAATTTTTTGTTTATTTTAAAAAATTATAATAAAGAAAATAAACAATTTTTAAAAACTTTTATAACTTGATCTTGTTAAGTATATGTATAAGAAGTGCTCCAAGAAGCGAAAATTTTATGGTCCATTTATAAAAAAAAAAAAATGACGACGGAGGTTCCATAAAATTTCGTTAGTTAACAATGGCCTAACTTGTTGAAAAATAAACTTTAACATTTTTTTCCCAACGGGACCTTATTCTTTGAATTTTTTCAAATTTGTTAATTGATATTTAATAGTATAAAAAAATATATTATGTGATGTACTCTCTTTTGAGGCGGCGCTCGCATCCTGTAGCGGTCGCGCCGAGTCCTATTTTCAGCGATAAATTAAAATGATAAATAATGGAGATAGAGTTTCGGTAGTTGACACTTTTTATTGGAAATGTCCTCCTAATTAAGAATCTTTTTCCGATTTCTGTTATCGCTTCTAATTTTTGAGTTATAAGCGAAAAACTAAATGCCATTTTTTTTTCATCTTAAGGTGGCGATTTTCTAGAAAGAGACATCCGATAGGGAAATATTTATTATTTTTGGCCATAACTTTTTTTTCTTAGTACGTATATTTAAAAAAAGTACCTAAGTAGAACCATGACAAGACTATTACTATGAATTTTCAATCAATAATTTCAATGGTTTGTAAAATAGCTAGATTTAAATTTAAAAATTATGTTAATCTTCCTATTTCTTGGTTTTAAATCTAGCTATTTTGCAAACCACTGAAATTATTGAGTGAAAATTCATAGTAATAGTCTTGTTATGGTTATACTTAGGTACTCTTATATATTTTTTTGGAATATATGTACTAAGTTAAAATGTTATGGGCAATAATAATAAATATTGTTATGAATTACACCCCCTTGGAATTGGAGATGATACGCCTATGCCTACTGATAGTGACTGGAAAGGCTCTAGAAAGAGCCAAGGACTTTTCTAGATTATTGTTGGAGAAGATTCTGGATTAATCTAGAGCTAATTTCGGAGTATATAAGGCGCGATTACAAGCGCGGAAGAAGAAGTTTATTTGAGAAGTGACACGTTCGGGAAAAAGTGAGGTTAAAGTAAACAAAGTTTATTTTGAAGTATTGTATAGTCCGTAAATTGTTAAATAAAGTGTTAGTAGTGTTTATCTCTTGTTGAAATTATTTAGAACCCACGGATTCACACAGGGTGGTTCCTAAAAGGTGGAAAATCCGTAACATTTTGGTGTCGGAAGCGGAATTTTGACAAGAGGATTTTTCGGAAGTGTTCGAGAAGGTTTGGCAGTGTATTCTCGAAGTTGGTGCTAACACGGAGGACTAATTTACTGGACGTTGTTCGATGGTTATTTTCGAACAGGAAAATAGTGTCAAGTGCATTTTTTGAGACATTTTTGGAACATTTTATTTGGACATTAGAGGTTAAGTGACGAAGACTCTAGATAAGACTTTTTCGTGCCGTTTTGAGGTTTTTCTGGACAGTCCCATTACCGATAATGACGTAATTGTTAAATTAATTTGATTTCAAAGTAGTCGTATGCCTATAACAACCAGAAGTATGGCAACTGAAAAGCAAATACAGGACTTATTTGCACAATTTCAGAAAGTGTTGGAAGAGCTAGAAAGAAGGCATCGGGAAGAAGTAAGTGAAATCAAAGAGGAAATAGACCTGCTTAAGCGACAGTTGAGGGATAAAGGAAGCCAGCAAGTGGTATTATCAGATCAGCTGTTCGAACCTCCCTCCTTTGACGGCCAAAGTTCATGGACCATTTACAAGATGCAGTTTGAGGCAGCAGCGAGTGCAAACAACTGGAATGACGAAGAAAAGGCTATGGCGTTAATCGTGGCATTAAGGGGCCAAGCATTGGAAATACTCCAGACAATCCCAGTAGACCAACAACGGGATTTTAAAGTTTTAGAAGCTGCCCTAGATCTACGATATGGCGATCAACACCTTGCCCGAGTGTACCAGACCCAGCTGAAATCACGTGTTCAAGAGGCTGGGGAAAGTTTGCAAGAGTTTGAAGCTGCCGTGTGGAGACTGGCTTACCTGGCTTACCAGGATGTACCCAAGGAATTCCAAGATCAACTGGCAGTAGAGGCTTTTCTGGATGGTATACAGGATGATGAGATCAGGCGAGTCCTCAGGTTATCTCGATACCAGAACAGCAGCGAAGCGTTGGTACGTGCACTCGAGGTGGAAGCTGTCTTTCAGGATGCCCCGAGTCTAAGAGTACAAGCTGTGAGTATCGAAGAATGTCAACCAGAAAAGAAGAAAGAGAACCCTATCTTGATCCAGATACAGGAGGTAAATAAAATGATTAGTCAGTTACTGGCTCAATGGGATACTGCGGGAAGACAAGGAAAGCCAAGCAGGAGTACTAAATGTTACAACTGTGGCAGAGCAGGGCATATCAAGCAAGACTGTCGATATCGGAACTCGAGGAAAGTGAGTGTTAGAAACATGGAAGGGACACAGAATAAACAAAGTAGTGGAAGGCCAAGTGGACGACGGAGTATGAAATGTTACCGGTGCGGAGAACTAGGACATATCCAGCTTGAATGTCCACGAAGGAGACTAGAGAGAGTGAAAGCCGGAGATGCTGTGAAGTTGAGGGGAAAATCAGAGGAAGCTGGTACCAGAGAGACTGTGACAGATAGGGAACGTGGTACCCCGAGAGAAGTAAAGATTTCCCAGCTTCGAAGCGTTCCGAGATGTCCACTGCTACCAGGATGTGAAAATAAATCGAAACCCCAGAAGAAGGATGCTGATATTTCATCCGGAAGAAGGTACAAGGAAGATTATTGCAAGTATTACCACCAGGACAAGCTGCAGGTCACGGGAGCAGTCAACACTGTCAAGGTGGAGGTGCCGGATGACAGGACAGATGAAGCGCTCAGACAAGAGCAACTAAACGATGTGGAAATTGGGCCTATATTGAAAGTCAAAGAAAGAGGAACTCGTCCAAAATGGAAGGATGTTTCAGGCAAAAGAGTGGGACTGAAGGCACTGTGGGCGCAGTGGGACTCACTGAAGGTCGTGAACGGGCTGTTGCGGAGAGCATGGGAAAGCCCGGATGGAAAGCAGGTGGTTATGCGTCTAGTGATTCCCAGATGTCGAGTAGCGAAGGTGCTTCAGGAAGTGCACAATGGAACATCCGATGGACACTTTGGTGTTAACAAGACCCTGAAGAAAATACGAGAACGATTTTATTGGATAAGAAGTCGTCAGGATGTGGAGGCTTGGTGTCGCAAATGCAAGATTTGTGCAGCCAGTAAGGGACCACAGACTGGAAGTAAGGGTGAAAACAAGCACTTCAACGCCGGAGCTCCTTTTAAGAGGTTGGCTAACGATATAGCGGAACCATCACCAGCCAGTGACAGAATGAAGGCTCGATATGATCGTAAGGGTAGTTCAGAAGGGTTCAAGGCAGGAGACCTGGTTTGGCTGTACAACCCACAGCAGAAAGGAAGGTCACCGAAACTTCAACCACCTTGGGATGGACCGTATACTATTATTACCCGAATTAATGACGTCGTCTATCGGATTCAGCAAAGCAAAAAGTCCAAGATGAAGATCGTGCATTTGG
This sequence comes from Stenurella melanura, assembly GCA_963583905.1. Lineage (NCBI taxonomy): Eukaryota > Metazoa > Arthropoda > Insecta > Coleoptera > Cerambycidae > Stenurella > Stenurella melanura. Next base: position 64,048,034 of record OY757317.1, on the reverse strand, counting down.
ACAGACTGGCGAAGTACATCAATGATTCTGAGTTGCCTGATCGGGACGATCAGGCTTAAGGAGGGGGCAGTGTTATGAATTACACACCCTTGGAATTGGAGATGATACGCCTATGCCTACTGATAGTGACTGGAAAGGCCAAGGACTTTTCTAGATTATGGTTGGAGAAGATTCTGGATTAATCTAGAGCTAATTTCAGAGTATATAAGGCGCGATTACAAGCGCGGAAGAAGAAGTTTATTTGAGAAGTGACACGTTCGGGAAAAGTGAGGTTAAAGTAAACAAAGTTTATTTTGAAGTATTGTATAGTCAGTAAATTGTTAAATAAAGTGTTAGTAGTGTTTATCTCTTGTTGAAATTATTTAGAACCCACGGATTCACACAGGGTGGTTCCTAAAAGGTGGAAAATCCGTAACAATATTTCCCTATCGGATGTCTCTTTCTAGGGAATGGCCACCTTAATTTGTTTATAACTTTTGCAATTTTTTATGTGCTAATAAAACATTTTAGTACATTTTTCTAGACGTCATTCCGAATCCAATGAGCTATCGCTCATTTTTTTAGGAGCTATTTCAAGAATTAACATCTTTTTGAAACTGTGAATTAGACTATGACGTTATAATCAGTGTATCGACTTTAACAGGCTATAACATGAGAGGACAACAGAGGTTGTAACACATTACAAATCAAACTGAACATCATTCTTTCGACTGATTGTGTAATATTCAATCAGGATATTTTTATATACCACCGGACCGGACCGACTACATACGCCAGATTAACAAAAAATAGAAAATTTTTAAATCTAAATTAGACGAATTACTACAAGTTCGTGAATGCCGCGATCCACCCAAACTTCATTTAATAATCCAAAGCTTTTTTCCCTTTACACCGACTCTAATACCGATTTTAGGTAATAAGATTCAATTAACTGAAGCCTGGTGAAATTTAATTTCACAATTTCATTTGACCGTTTCTTAAAAGGTAGTTAGCAAGCCCGACGAGGGGGAGGTTGAGAGCGTTTTCCCCCGGGCCCGGAGTTTTTGAGGGGGTCCGGATGTCTGAAATCCGGGAGAAGTTGGGAGATGCATGTGCAAATTTTGATTGCGAACCTTAAAAATTATTTCGAACAACGGGGGGTGGGGGCCCGTATATTACTACCCCCGGACCCCGTTTTTCTCTCGACGGCCCTGGCGGTTAGCAGTTGTGCAATTGTGGCAGCCCTATTAGATTCGCCATTTAGAACTTCCAATTCTTGTCGTCAGATTCAGTATCAGCTATTCCGAAAATATATAACTGCAAATTTTGACCCATACCTACTCTAAGTTTGCAAAAGATTTCAATAGAAATCACTTAAGCCATTCTGGAGAAATGCTGGAACAAACATAAAAGACTACATAGTCGAACTGAGAACTACGATAAAACTTTTTAGTTCTGTATTGTATTGTTATGCATTACACCCCCTATGATACGCTCATGACTAATAGTGACGTCCTGGAAACTTATAGAATGAGATAGAGTTTTCTGGAGTGTGGTGGAAGAAGATTCTCGATTATGTTCTAGATAACTCTAGAGGCAATTTCAGAGTATAAGGCGAGATTCCATGGCGCGAGGAGGAAGTTTTATTAAAGTGAAGTTTGGTAGCGTAAAGTGAGGTTATAAATGTAAATATAAACATTGCAAAAGTTAGTTTAGAAGTATAGTGCAATCAGTAAATTATTAAATAAAATGTGAGTGGTTACCCCTTGTTAAAATTATTTGAAACCCACGGAATCATACAGGGTGTTTCCTAGGGGCTGAAACACGTAACAGTATTCCTTATGATTAAATAATTACATGATTAATAAAAAAGTGTTAGCCCAAAAATCTAACTGCTAATATGTCTACAACGGTTAATGTTAGGTATAGGACATAGTTAATAAATTGTTCGGAAATAAAAGGAGAATCCAAAATATAAAAATATACAGGGTGCTCCATTTGAAAAAGTAACGTTACATAACCTGCGGCATTTTTAAGGCACCAGATAATGTTTGTCTAAATAGAGCTGGGACACCCTGTATATATCAATACAATTATTTTTATCTTCCCTAAATATTTTATGAATTCTATTAAGAAACGATTACTACTGGTGTGATGACATGTGCTGCATACATTGAAAAACAAAAAAGATGGTAAATGAAATTAAAAATAACAAGTAAAATGTACAATCATTCTAAAATTTAAAACATATCTCACAACTTACAGGAAATTACACTTGAAATTAAAAATATGATATACAATACAATATACATATAATTAATATAATATATAGTCCAGTCAATGAACTCTCAAAAGTGGGGTGTAGAGGACATGGTCGGGAACAGAATTTTTGACTTCGGGGCTGTGTTTGGAATACTTAGGAGGTAAACATACTAAAAGTCGCCGAATTTGCGAGGTGAGCGGAGTGCAGGGGGGGCCATTGAAGGTCACTTTTTTTGGATTTTCGTTGATATCTCGAAAACAGTGCATCATAGCTAAAATAGTAATCTATTCAAAATTAAAGCTGACAAAATTTCCTACAAGATTGTTATTATTCATTATTCTTCTATTCCTAATGGTTTTCGAGATATCTGCTGGCGAAAATCACCTATTTTCGAAATACGCATTTTTGCCTCACGCTTCTTGACAAACTTTGCCTTCTAGCACCTCAGCCTTTAGTTTTACGGTAATATCTTCACAGTAGAGCATTAGTTGTAGATCCTTCATTTTTTTTAAAGTGAGTTGTTATTAATACTCCTCCATTAGCTTGACCTGTAACATTCTAAGCAAATCTTACAACTCAATTTTCACATACTTCCAGGCGTAGGATTGACTTGAAATTTTGGACGTGTATATGGTTCACGTAACAATACAATGTGGCAACTTTTATAAAAAATCCTAGATGGCGTTTCGAAGATGGAGGGTAGTCTATTGTCATTTAATATCCGATTCTACTGAAAATTGATATCCGGGGTTTCTTGATTGATTACAGACATCTGATCAAGACGCAAAAATTCAAAATGGCGGCTTCAATATGGCGGATAGGTTTTATCATTTATCGTCTGATTCGACTGAAAATCGATATCTGAGCATTATCGAGGTTGCAGAGTACAATTATCTAGTCTAAATTTAATAATTCAAAATGGTGGCGTCAAAATGGCCAATGAGTTTTGTAATTTACAGTTTGATTCGTCGGTATCTGCGAATTTTCAAGGTCGCAGATTATAAATATTTAGTCGAAATTTTAAAATTCAAAATGGCGGCTTTAAAATGACGAACAGGTTTTGTCATTTATAGAGAAGGAATTATATCGAATAGATACACTATTCCAATTGGAACAAAACTAAAAAGAAGATAATAAATAAATAATTTAAAAAAATCAAAAACACGCTGTTAAACAGAAACTGTTAAAAAATGCACCAAAAAGAAGAAACTAATGCCAATTATAACAATAATTATGTTAATTAAACGTAAAGGCATGGGGAGCTCAAAGCATCTGGATGAACAGAGAATTTTAGCCAACAGGCGTCCTACGCCATTTGCATTTATTAACATAGTTATTTTCATTATTAACATTATTTTCTTCCTTCCATGGCATTTTTTAACAGTTTGAATAAATGTCTCAATGGGTCGGAGGTCCCAAACCATCAGGGTTTCAAGATAGAGCCAGTGAAAGTTGGGATTATGGCCGTACATCGAATATTATTCAAATGATGCCCTTATTCCTGGGTCTGGAGAGTTTTGGTTGGCGTACAGTGAAGGAAAACCTGTCAATGACTATTCAGTGTCCGCGTTCCTCATTCCTTCATTTCCTCGTCTCTTTGACCGCAAAATAGGCATGTCCGACGATTTCTTTGTGCTTTTCTTGCGTTTCCTCTGAAAAAAGTGTTTCTTCGACTGCAACTAATTGGTTTTCGGATATAGGTGTTTCTTGTGTGATTTCATTTTCGGCTTGACAGTTTTCATCGTCGGGTGAAAAAAATGAATGTTTTCGAATAAATCTGAAATAATTTAGAGTTGCACACGAAGCTGAGAGAATTCGAATGGTTTACGCTGAATTCATTTCTTGCGGATGGTCTCCTCGAAGGTAGTTCGCAAGTTAGAAAAAAATTAAATGTTCGTAGCTGTTTTACGATAGATTTTATTTTTTGTGTGAATATTGTCACTGTCAATACCTCATAATCCTCAACTGGCTCTATCTTGACACCCTGGTGGTTTGGGACCTCCAACCCATTGAGACTTTTGATCAGGGGCCCAAAATATAGAACATATCAAAAATCCAGCCAATTTAACGGAATCCACTTTTAGATAAGGAATTGTGCAGAGTCCATTCAATACAATCGGATTTTTCGTTCTTAAGTTATCGTGCTTACACTAAATGTGACGGACAGACGGACGGACGAACGAGCATTTTGAAAGATTAGAAAGATGTTCAGAATTCTGGTGATCGAATTCAGTGAAATGAAAATGTTCTCCCTACGAGCAATATTACCGGTTTTAAAAATGTGCCGATCGAATGCAATATACTCTTCGTTTTGTTCTTGCGAAGAGTATAATTGATAAAAGCTTTCTGTGTCGCCATAGGTTAGCTGGAGTAAATGATAGTTAGATTAGTGGTTGTCTGTACGAGTAATGGCCAAGTGACAAAAAATAAAAGATTAAAAACTATTTTACTTGTTTGGTCTATACATTATTTGTTTAAAACTAGGTCGTAAGCTGGCACATCGAAGAGTTCTCAATTTCATAAAAATGAATTCAGGTTGTTTGTTCCACCGATGCCGTAATCGTCGTCTATTGTAAATTCATAAAGTACGTCTAAGATAGGAGGCATCTTTGAGCTCGTCTATTTTAAAATAATAAAGATGATAATGCCTTTGGCGTCGAGTAAGACGATTTAAACCGCGCCGATAGAGTCAAAATTAATTTCCCACAAACAATTATGATGTCTTGTTTATAAAGTAATTTAAAAAAAGGGCGAAGAAACTTGTTTAAATGAAATGAATGCGTTTCATTCTTTGAGTATAATATTCTGGCCTCTTCGAGACAAAGGAGTCCTGAAAAAATAAAACTCGGATCGAAGGAAGGTTATGTAAATTGCTGCAGTAGTTCAAAGACATGGGGTTTTTATTTACATGTCCGCCTCTACGCACCATGTGTTTGACAAGAGGTGGTCGTTAGCGCCGCAACTGAACCGGCTGGTGAAACGACGATACACCACTCTTAACTCATGTGGAGTGAGGTCATTTTAAAGGGACCAGTATGTTTTCTTATGAAACCGGTGAGAGAAAATTTACTGCCAACTGCATAATTCATCAAATTGTTTCTCGACTACAAATTGTGTTATCCAAAAAAAAAAAAAATTAAGATGAAAAATAGAAGTCATGTGACTACCTAATCTTCGATTTTTTTCAATATTTGTTATCGTTCTCTGTAGAAAATTGGATGTTATTTAACTATTTATATTGAGAATAAAGACCAATTATTATTATTCGGTCCCGCTATTTTACCTATTCGTGCCAAACAATATCATGTTCTTGATCTTTCTCATCTTGAACGAATTATTGAATAAATATATACAGGGTGGACCATTAATAATAGGCCATAGTGCAGGGGTAGATTCTTTGGGCAAAAATATGAGGATATAAGCAAATATGCTTTAGTAAAATGTTGCCGTGGAAAAAGATAGGGTGTTAAAATTCAAATTAGTTTTTCGTTTTTTTGCAATGACTCAACAGCCTCTTGACTGATCTTCGCCAAATATTCGAGAGGAACTTCTTTTATTCTAAGCATATGTATTACATTACGTTAGATCATAGAGGGCGCTGCAGGATCTGTATCTGATGATGAATTTTTTTCATATTTTTTTTGGACGAAACGTTGTGGTACTTTTGACCTGATGAGGGCGTCATTTCCACGTATAAAAGGTACACTTGGTAGAACTTGATAACTCCAACCGTTTTCGAGGAAATTGCCGTTAAACATTTGAATAATTACTTGAAAGACAAATTCAAATTTAATGAAACAAAGCGTATTTATTGAAAACAGTACAAAACGCAAGGGAAAACAAAATCGTAATAGCAGCGTAAACTCTTTCTCACTGTCTTATGAACTAATGGAGTATTTTCATGGTATTGAGATAAATACATAAATCAAAAGATTGTGTAGAATAAGGATCTAATCTTATTAGAGACCAAAAAATAACATAAAAGCTGACTTAGTGACATTACTATTTACTGTATAAACTTTCCTTAATTTGAAAATTTTCGAGACAATAAAAAAAAACAACTATGTTAAAAAATTAAATTTTAATTTCAATAATCTTAATTTATATTAGAAAATTTAAATTTTTAATTTTTTTACATGAAAAAATTATTACAAAATTTTCGGCAATAATTTTTTTTATTTTTATTTAATTTTAATCGCAAATTTGATTTTATTGGATATTTTCTATTACTAACTTTTTTTACATTAAAGAATTAAGGCCTAAGGCCAGCTCAGCGAGGACAGAAACCTCGCGTAGAGCAAAAGGCAAAAGCTGGCTTGATTCCGATGTTCAGTATGCATAGCGACTGCAAAGCACGGCCTATCGATCCTTTTGGCTTGAAGAGTTTTCAGCAAGAGGTGTCAGAAAAGTTACCACGGGGATAACTGGCTTGTGGCGGCCAAGCGTTCATAGCGACGTCGCTTTTTGATCCTTCGATGTCGGCTCTTCCTATCACTGCTAGGATATTCGCGACGCAAAGCATAACTTGCTTATTTAGAAACAATAACATCTGCCGAAATATAATAGGATGTTGTATCTCTAAATAAATAATTCGATTCAACCCTTCAATCCATAACTGCTACTAAAGAAGAGGTGTTGAAAGCATTCAACGAATATCCAGAACCCTTCCACTCACGATTTCAAACAGGAAAATTATCATTGTTATGGGATATTTCAACGATAGAGTCGGTTCCATACTGGAAGATGTTCACTTACGAGGTATCGTTGGAAAAGGTTTCGGATAATGAGATGAAAACCGCCAATGATAACACACATGCACCCATGATATGCGATTGTCAGGCAGTAAATCAGATGGTGTACCTTGAAGCCCTTGTGAACAAGTGAGATTCGACGACGAATATAGATTGCAAGTACGGCAACTTTGGCGTGAAATATCACGAAGAATACAAAAATCAGACCTGCTAAAGTTCTCGTTTTCTTATACTTATGTCTCTGAGACATAGGTCGTTAGAAGGTGGATATACAGCGAATTCATGGCTTCCAGATGTGGGGTTAGATACGCTTATTATGAATTTTCTGGATACCTTTAGCACCAACAGCTACAACAGATTTTCTAAGAACTACGTCGCCCCTAAGCGACTCTCCAACATCGTATTTTCCTGAATGTTCTCACTTTTCAGTCTCGCCACCTGGGAGGACAATACAGAATTGATAATTGCTCAGGAAAAATCAGATGGCCAGAACAAAGAGGACGTCTTCCAAAAAGTTGGACTGGTGTCACTAAAGAGCTGACGGCAAGGAGCTTTGGTGAGGTCGTACGCGCCAAACAAGCAACCAGTACAGGTTGTATGATACTGTCAGACATATCATACAGTGGATGGAGGTCAGTTGGAATCCAACACGTATCACAAAATCTTTGTCCAGGTCGTGACGAATAAGAAAAAGAAAAAGCCTATTAACTACATAGTTCTATGAACATTTTTAAATGATTGGGAAGAAATGAGGAACTGTAACAATTTATTCAAGTATTATTTTTGGAGAATACTAGCAAGAATTAAAATATCTAGTGGAAAGTCAACTTGGTTTTACACAGAAACTGGATTCGGCTTCTATTAATTGAATATTTGATATCTCTGAGGTATACTGAGGATGCATCACAAACAGAATATCATTAAAAATAAAAATATTCTACGTGACATGTCGCTTCACCTTCCTTAGTCAAACAGTAACATACACGAATATTCACATTGTTAACATATACTGCAGTTAATTATTACAGAAAAGAAACTCGTTTGAATTTTAAATTAATTTAAATCTGAAATTTCACATAATCACCACCCTCACAAAATTAATTCAGCTGTATGTGTGCCCGGAATAATTAATGTTTATATTATAACAGCTACCTTTACAAATCTGGGATTTACATAGTGGGGAAATTATGTTAATGATATATAGTTTCAAGGGTTGGCCTAATTTTCTATTAACGTTAGCTAAATTTAGAAGAGATTCTTAGTTTGGCCGTCGAGGCGAGTAGACGCGTAAAATAAAAAGGGCTCCTACTTAAGACAAGATGCCTTCAAGTGATTATTGGTAAAGAGAGTTGAATACTGTTTTTAACGTCAAGTGGGTGACATGTGCTTATAAAGCAATATATACATATTAGCTCTGTTGTGACTTAAGAGTAATAAAACTCCAATTGAAACTGATTTGAATTTGAAAATTCAACTCAGTTTTAATCATCTTCCAACGATTCCAACATGGTTGGCGAAACGCACGTCGAATGTTAGTATTCGAGAGTTATGTTCAAGCGTTTTGGTATCTGTGGAAACAACTTCAGAGGCTGGAATTATTAATACTAATATTATTGGCCCTATTATTTTACCTGATATACCGAATGACGAATATTATCCGCATTTCCTAAGAAATATTTGCCAAACTGACATCAGTAAGTGTAAGAAATATAATGCGGTAGGTATCAACATGATCGGCTGAACTTATTTCAATGAAACTTGCCATCGTCGTTGGATTGGTAATGCTTGGCCACCTCATTAGCTTGATATTAATCCTTTAGACTTTCACTCGAAGGAAATTGTTTATGAAACGCCAGTTAATACAAGATGCTATTATCAAATTATTATGCCTCTCAACAATGACACATCGCCAGACCGATGTTCTTAAGAAGTCCTTTTCGTAGCATTCTTGATGATGAATCTCTACCAGTAGTTTACACGGATGTTTAAAACATTCTGTATAAGCAGACGCAAAAGAATGTTACACCCAATTTATAACAACTAAATGGAATGCTTCTGTAGTATGTTATATAGTACGAAACTAAATGAGTAGAGTTCAATTAAATCGAAAGATAGAACTTTTAATGATGACGGTTCGCTATGCGCTTTTATACGCGGTCCTACAATTATAGGTATGCTTTAAATGGGATGATCTACTGATTCTTGAAGTAGCTCGTTATAAATAATATAAACCTCACGTCGGGGCTCCCATAATATCTCTGGGAATGATTTAAATTCGATAGGTTTCAATCCATCATAACCCACACATATTCCATTGGCGTTAAATCTATAGGTTTGGCCGGTCACGGAACAATCTTCACGGTAAGCGTGCATTTCTCAAGTTTTAAACGCAGTTAATAACATTTCCCACCTTATACATTTTGAAATTATGCATGACTTCAATATTTGGTCGCTATATCTTCGGACGCTGAAGATGTCTTCCTTAGTATACACTGCAAATAGTAGATTATTTGGAGGTAGGCCCCAAGACCATATTGGAACCATGAACTCCGCAGTTTGTGTAGTATAGTTTCCGAAGACGTTCTTCTCCCCCTATGCCCTCTTACATCTTCTCTTCTTTGTAATGTTATATCATTTTGTATCCCACTAGCTTTGATCATTTAAGCGTCTAGCATTGTGTTAAACGTTGAGAGATAATGCATTGCTTCTAAATGAAATTGTCCTTTCGTATTCAGCAATGAGAAATATTTAGTTGTAAATCAGACGTCCAAATATTTACCACTTACATTGCAAGACAGTTTCAAACAGAAAGCAATCTTCAGACACGGCCAGTTCGGTTTATAGTTGGTTAGGTTTGACTCAAACTATGCCCTCTAACTCAATTATAATAGAAAATTTAATCAGTCAGCGATATCTCTAAATAACAACCAGTTTCTTGCAATCCGATAATCGATAATTTAAATGAACTTATATTCATTTTCATGCAGTCTATGCAGATTTTACAGAATTTCAATTTCTTATTCCAGATGTGACATTTATCTGCAACTCGTTATATTTAAATAAAATAGCCACATCCATAAGATTTATCGTTACAGACTATTATTACTGTACAGCTCATAGCAGACGGATGCATGAAGCTTATATAAGCAGTGAGTAGGATTTATAAGACATCAAATAGCTGCGTAAAAATATACTTTGTAATTGCTCATAGATATTTCCCAGTTTGGATTTGGATGTAATTTGAAAAGACTTAAAATTGTCACAGAGGAAAATTCTACAGAATATCCTTCATTTACTTAGCTCTAATAGTTTTAGTAGTTGTTTTTTCTTGTTACCGTACATGGTACATGTCTAATGTAACTATTCAGGTTTTTATATCCTGTATTATACGCACATACTTCAGAATTTCAAATTATTTGATAGAAAATCTAAAAGTACTTACCTCACAAGGCGGCGGCGCACTCCTATATGAAGGTACTATTTTGAACGTTACTGAACCTCGTGCTTCCCTCTGAAAAGGAAAATATGTGTTTATTTGTCTATATAACTTGTTAAATAAATATACATATTAGAGGGGCTTTAAGAGTGCCTCGGGATCAGATAAATGATTTCTTGGGTTTAAAAAATAAAGTTTACAGAGTCCGTACATCTAAATTGCTTCCCATGCTCAAAAATCGTCTCATTTTGATTTCTATTTTTCTTATTTTACAAAAATGGAAACAATTTAATATTGTGAAAAAATTCATGCATGTATTAAAGATCTTTAATCTATACAATTTCCATGAGGCACGAACAACGGTGTATCTTCACGTGTCCTTTTCTAGAGCCCCATTAAACGGTAGCAAGATATAAAGCTCTGGAAACTTCTTGACGTGATGATTGGGGATTATTGAAAACTTTGGATGCGCTGTATTTGACTTTACCCTTAGGAAATAAGTTTCAGAAGTTATTTATAGCAAGGGCAACTAGAATATTCTGTTGTATTGTTGGTTAAAATATATAGGAGAATTCATTTTACAAAGATATAGTGACATTATAATGAAGATTGATAAAATGGCCAGAGAAGGCGCGGCGCGTCTAAGGCTCCAATAGAACCCGAATCCTCTTGCGGTGTGGCTAAGCCATGCATATGCGCATCCATTGAAAAATGGGTACAAATGTAACATTTGGAATAGTGGAAAAGTTTTCCACGACAGAGATAGGCCAAAGAGCTCTATGGCGTGTTACATTGTCCTTACATCTCACCGTCACATCATTTGGCCCACTAAGTATATATACGAACCGCCATGTTGAGTTCGTTGGAAAAGCGTATAAGGCAGTGGCTACTTCAGCCTTACAGTTCACGGAGTAGGCGTAGTAGTATGGCGTGTTACATTGTCCTTACATCTCACCGTCACATCATTTGGTCCACTAAGTATATATACGAACCGCCATGTTGAGTTCGTTGGAAAAGCGTATAAGGCAGTGGCTACTTCAGCCTTACAGTTCACGGAGTAGCCACGGAACGAAACGCTAACATGTTTCTAACCCCAAAAGCTCATTAAAGAACGGTAGGCCAAAACAGAGGATCTATTATGCCACAATTGAAAGGCGATTAGAATGATAGTAAAGAAAGCCTCTAACCGGAGACTGCCCAAATAATACAAATATAAGTCTAACGGGTCTGGCAGATGACGCAACATGCATATTCTGAGAAATCCTCAGTTCATATACTGTGCCATTTTGAAGGTGCAGCTAGACTGAGGTTTCAACTACCTGATGAGGTGTTAAGGGCTGCTGGCTGTACTAACGGACCCTTATCAAGGCTCTGGGGTCTGATACAGAGGACAAAATTAGATAAGGGGCTCTTAGGCCAGTGTTTGACAGTTTTTCACTCAGAATTCTCTCGGATAAAACTGATTGACGTGAAATTTGGACAATAAGTAGAGAATGGCACAAGGAACAAAAGTTATACAGTGCCGATGTGTGCTTTTACTCAGGGGGTGAATGCAACCCTTTGTCGGGGGTGAAAATTAGTAAACTCAAAATAATCGCAGAAATCTATAGAGGAATGAATTCTAAGCAAAACATGTTCTATATTTTTTGGATAAATCAATATTTTTCGAGCTATTCGTGATTGGAAATGTTGATTTTTCATTTAAGAACGCATGTTTTAGAGCGATTTTTTACGAATAACTCGAAAACATTACATTTTAACAAAAAAATCATCCGGAGCACAAAATGAACCTTATAAAATAACAAATCGACTGTTTTCCTTTAATTTTTGTAGATGCAATACGAACTCAGTTATGGCACGTTGAAGGTGGCTGTTTGTTCGCCGAAAACTGAATTCAAACTTTTCAACGTTAAATAACGGAAGAACGACGAATATTTGGAGGAAAGCTTGTCAGACCTTTTTAAAGTACTTGAAAAGTGAGCTTTAGTAAAGATAATGATGAAAATAAAATGATTGTCTCGTATTTCTCAGAGGAAAAATCAGCAATGAAACCAATGGCTTAACGTCCTTAATTACTTCCACATCCTGTAGTGGATTGGAAGTATAGTAATAGTAAAAAAAATTGCAATTTTTTTTTTTTTGAAATAGATTTAGAATGTCATGGAACGTCGAGATTTTAAATTTGTGCGAAGAAAAATTTCTGTCTGTCTGTCGATCTGTCTGTCTGTAACTTTCTATGTTCGCATGTTTTCTCCAGAACGGTTTAAGATATTGACTTGAAATTTTGTACACGTATATATTATAACGAGATCTGGAACTGGATTTTTTGAACATATCCGGTCAAGAGTTAGGGGGTAAATAGTTGTAAATAGGAGGAAATAAGTAAAGCGAGCTGGTAAGAGTACAGAAACTTGAAATTTGATGTATGTACTAGAAGCCAAGATCTTAAATTTTTGTATAATATTTTCTACCCCCACCAACCCTCCACTCCATTATTAAAGGGGTTGATAAAAAAAATGAGATATTCACTTGAAATTTCGTATACGTATATATTATATTGACATCAGGAACTAGATTATAGTTTGGGATTATTCCGTTGAAGGGTTGGGGGTTAAACTAGGGGTAAATAGGGGAAAATAAATAAAGCAAGCTGGTAAGAGTACAGAAACTTGAAATTTAGTGTATGTACTAGAAGCCAAAGCCTCAGATTTTTTTATAATATTTTTCAACTCCTCACCACCCCATTATAACGACATCTGGAACTAGATTATATTTTGAGATGATTCCGTTGAAGGATTGGGGGTTAAGTAGGGGTAGATAGGGGAAAATAAGTAAAGCAAGCTGGTAAGACATTTGGGGTTTGGTGTATACCGGGTGCCACAAGTAAGTGGCTCACCCTTATATTTCCTTTATTTTTTAACTTATTCATTTGAAATTTGGGGTGCATAAACTACCTATAAAAATTGATTTTTGGACATGAAAAATGGTATGAGACCATTTCCGGTTTACCCGGAAATGACCGCAACTTTCGAATTTTAAATGGAACACCCTGTATATTCTTACATATTTGGATTCAAGACAACATTCTAAATACACCCTGAGAATTTCGCGAATTTTTGAGTCGATGTTCAGTATTTTTTAAGCATTTTAAGATAGATATTCGTCTAGAGTGCTTTGAAATACCAAAATTTGTTCTACGGTATGTAAAGTCCAAGGGAAAAATATAATTTTTCATTTAATTTCATTAATAACCATTTACGAAGCCTCCAAAGTTGAACATATCGCTTTTTTATCGAAAACTTTATTTTTTCAAATGGAAAGGTGGTGGCTCATTATGTTCAATAAATTATAGATTTTTTTCTGAATTTTTTGACATATGAAGTAATTTAATACCATTTCCGGTTTCGCAGGAAATAATCCTAACTTCTGAGTTTCGAATGGAACACCCTGTATATTATTACATTCTTTGATTCAGACTGAATTTTTGAACATGTGTGGTGATTTTTATAAATTTGTGGCAAGTTGGTATTTTCTATAGCAATTATAAATTTTAATCTAGACTGCTATGAGATAAAAAAATAAGTACTTTGTCATTTTAGATTGTACAGAAATTTTTTTTTATACATAGTTACTATTATTAACCATTTTGTAGGCATTTTAATGCAAGCAATTCAGTTTTTTTGAAATAACTCTTTTTCAGATGGGACGGTGGTGGGTCCTTATATCCATTAAATTGCCCTTTTCTACGAATCCATTGATATCACTATGCTTGGGTTTTTATTAACATTTATTTAAAAAACTGTAAAAACAGATTGTACTTGTGGTATTTTAAATCTATAGTTATTATTATATGGCTATCAAAAAATTTCGCATCAAGTTACCTTTGCATTTTAGAGAAAAAAAAAACGTATGTTTATTATTATTCGAAATTCTAAATCTAAATTTTTAAATAATAACATATTGTAAGAAAACTGAATCAAAATTAAAATATTTACAATTAACAAAAATTACAAGTATTGTTCAAAGTGGCCTCCCCCACGAGCTATACCACTCTCTTGCTCGATGTTCTGTCTCTCGAATGACGTTTTCCAATATTTCAGATGTTACAGTATTGAATGCAGCTCTTATTCTGTTTTCTAGATTTTCTAATGTCAAAACTGGTATCCCGTACACTTTATCCTTGAGACATCCCTATAAATAAAAATCCAAACAGGCTAAGTCCGGAGACCTGGCAGGCCACCGTACCGGACCATGAGTTGCTATTACTTGTTCACCCTACGTCTCAGTGAGATGATTTAAAACAATTCTGCTATTGTGCGGAGGAGCACCATCTTGTTGAAAGTATAAGTTCCTAAGTTGAGCTAATGGTAGCTCTGCAACTTCATCCCATATCTCATTTTGTAGAAACTCGAGGTATCTTTCACCCGATAATGTTCCTTGAAACAAACTAGGCCCTACTATGCGGCATCCATAAATTCCAGCCCATACATTTATGCCAAAACGTTCTTAAAAATTATTGGTTCTGACTAAATGTTGATTTTCTTGAGACCAGTATCTAGTGTTGTGTCGATTAAACATTCCATTATTTGTGAATCTAGATTCATCTGAGAATAACACATTTTCTAAAAATCTGTTATCTTGTTCACGTTTATTAAGTAATCACTCACAGTATTTGTACCCTTCGATCATTATCAGCTTCATAAAGATGCTGGTGTAAGTTGTATTTAAAAGAATGATAATTGTGTTTTTTTAATATGCGTCTTACAGTTTCCTTATTTGAACCCAATTCCTCTGCGATTTGTCTCGTAGAAGCAATTTGATCATAGTTTACTATGGCTAGCACATTAATTTCCAACTTTTTCATTATTTGTATACACCATTATTGCAATACTTAACTAAAAGTTTCAATTAGAGAACTGTCATTTAATTTATTTTGTTTCTCTTTTAAAATACAAGGGTAACTTGATGCGAAATTGCAATAGTTAACTAAAAGTTTCAGTTAGAGAACTGTCATTTCGTTTATTTTGTTTCTCTTTTAAAATGCAAGGGTAACTTGATGCGAAATTGCAATAGTTAACTAAAAGTTTCGCTTAGAGAACTGTCATTTCGTTTATTTTGTTTCTCTTTTAAAATGCAAGGGTAACTTGATGTGAAATTTCTTGATAGCCGTATAATAATAACTGCAGATTTAAAATACCACAAGTAAAATCGGTTTTTACAGTTTTTTAAATAAATGTTAATAAAAACCCAAGCATAGTGATATCAATGGATTCGTAGAAAAGGG
Organism: Stenurella melanura; assembly: GCA_963583905.1. Classification (NCBI taxonomy): domain Eukaryota; kingdom Metazoa; phylum Arthropoda; class Insecta; order Coleoptera; family Cerambycidae; genus Stenurella; species Stenurella melanura. Next base: position 64,032,321 of record OY757317.1, on the reverse strand, counting down.
CAATTTAATGGATATAAGGAGCCACCACCGTCCCATTTGAAAAAAAGAGTTATTTCAAAAAAACTAAATTACTTGCACTAAAATGCCTACAAAATGGTTAATAATAGTAACTATGTAGGTATAAATATTTTTTCCTGTACAATCTAAAATTACAAAGTACGCATTTTTTTATTTCTTAGCATTCTAGATTAAAATTTATAATTGCTATAAAAAACAACTTGCCATAAATTTATGTTCAAAAATTCATTCTGAATAAAAAAATTTAATAATATACAGGGTGTTCCATTTGAAAATCAGAAGTTAGGGTTATTTCCTGCGAAACCGGAAGTGGTATTAAATTACTTCATATGTCAAAAAATTCAGAAAAAAATCTATGATTTATTGAACATAATGAGCCACCACCTTTCCATTTGAAAAAAAAAATTTTCGATAAAAAAGTGATATGTTCAACTTTGGAGGCTTCGTAAATGGTTATTAATGAAATTAAATGAAAAATTGTATTTTTTCCTTGGACTTTACATACCGTAGAACAAATTTTGATATTCCAAAGCACTCTAGACGAATATCTTAAAATGCTTTAAAAAACTGAACATCGACTCAAAAATTCACGAAATTCTCATGGAGTATTTAGAATGTTGCCTTGAATCCAAATATGTAAAAATATACAGGGTGTTCCATTTAAAATTCGAAAGTTGCGGTCATTTCCGGGTAAACCTGAAATGGTCTCATACCATTTTTCATGTCCAAAAATCTATTTTTACAGGTAGTTTATGCACCCCAAATTTCAAATGAATAAGTTAAAAAATAAAGGAAATATAAAGGCGAGCCACTTACTTGTGGCACCCGGTATACTAGAACCGAAGGCCTCAGGTTCTTTTGATAATATTTTCCATCCCCCCACCACTACCCCTCCCACTCCCTTATTAAGAGAGTTGATAAAATTAAATTTAGGTTCTTACTTGAAATTTGGTACACATATGTATTACAACGATATCTGAAACTAGATGATATTTTGACGTGATTTCAAAGCAAGCTGGTAAGAGTACAGAAACTTGAAATTCGGTGTATGTCCTAGAAGCCAAGGCCTCAGATTTTTTAATATTTTTCAACCCCCCACCACCTTTGCTCCATTATTAAATGGGTTGATAAAACAAAATTGAGATATCCACTTGAAATTTGGTTGACGTATGTATTATAATGATATCTGGAACTAGATTATATTTTGAGATGATTTCGTTGACGGGTTGGGAGTTAAATAGGAGTAAATAGGAATAGTGGTAAGAGTATAGGGATTTGGGATTTGGTGTATATACGAGAAACCAAGCCGTCAGATTTATTTCTAATATTTTACAAATCATACCACTTCCGCTCCATTATTATTGGCAGTGATAACATAAAATTGAGATATTCACGTGAAAGTTAGTACACGTATGTATTTTAATGACATCTGATTGACATGATTCCATTGAAGGGGTGGGAGGTGGTAGGTTGAGAATAGGGGCAATAAGTGAGGAAAACTAGAAACAGGCATTCGAAACCGTTGAAACTTCTAGAACATATTTTTAGTACTTATATAAAGTAAATTTTAAATAAATTACGTTCAATTTCAATTCTTGCAGTTAAGACCTTCCATTGGTTTCATTGCAGTTCATTCCCTCCGAAGAAACGAGACAACCATTTTATTATCATAATAATACAAGTTTTTATGCCAACGACTTTTACCAAAGCTCATTTTAAATGTGTTTTCAGGTACTTTAAAAGGTTTAATAAGTCTTTTTCCAAAAATTCGTCATTCTTCCGTTAATTAACGTTCAAAAGCTTGAATTAGAAATAAAAAAATAACAACTGATTTGTTGATTTATAAGACTCATTTAAGCTCCTCGTGATTTCCTTCATGAAACGCAAGCTTTTCGAGTTAAAAACATGCATTTTTTTAGAAGAAAAATCAACATCTTCAATCACGAATAACTCGAAAAATAATGATTTCCACGGTTACTTTTAGTTTACTACTTTCCACCCACCAAGTAGGGGTGACATCCACCCCCAGGGTAAAAGCGCACATCGTCACTATATAACTTTTGTTCCTTGGGCCATTACCTACTAACCTAACCTACTAACTGTCCAAAAAAAAAGAATTCTGAGGTAATAACCTATTTTTACCGTCAAACACTGGACTATCTAGGGGAAACTAGAACATGAGCGCCACAACCGATCCACAAGGGTGACGATGGTCAAAGTTGATCAGCCAGCTCCTCCAATCGAAATCTAGTGATTATAGTTAAAAATCGAACATCACCGACATTAAAAATGCAAAATTCGTAGTTTACTGCCCAACTCGGTAATCCTGTTTATTACTTAAAGAATGCGGTCTCTGGGCCATTTCCCTGCTCTAACATATGAATTCAGAACAAAATGTATAGAGGTTGGACTTAGAAATAAATGGGGAAGAATTTTGTTTTTATCTATTTTTGTCACGTATGTATTACCATCCCAAAACAATTAACAAAGATAGTGGAGTGTAGGATTTTTATGTTGGTTAGGTTCCCTCTGACAAGTTTTGTAAAATCCTCTTTGTTCCCCCGAGGTTTCCACCAAATCCCATTTTTGTGTCAAATTCGCCTATACTGTAGCTTCGGAATTTTCAGTTTATTCCATCAATTTAGTTACAATCTTTAAATCTCTTAAATAATAATCCTCTGTATATAGTCGAATTAACCTGGACATTGATTTTACATCATGAATCTTTGGAATATTACGAAATACTATTTGTAATAAAACTTCCAAGAAAAGGATATACTTACGAGAATTTTTTGTAAAGCATTTACGGATTGGTTTATGACAGGTATGCCATTAATTTCCCTAATTTCATCCCCAACATGGAGTGTCGCTTGCCGGTGGATCATTCCACCATGCATTATTCTGGCTACTATACATTTACCGTCCTCATTCATTTTCAACGTTATACCCTGGAAAAAAGAAAAACATATTACTTAATAGAAAATTAATGTTGTTCCATCATTTTTGTAAAGCAAACGGATAAGTCAACACATGATAGTGGAGTTGTAACGGCTCACTTTTTGTCCACTCAATAATAAGAGTAATTTAATTAAAATACTGCTTTTATTTAATATTTTGTTCTAAAATTACCTTAAGACTACCCTGCTAGTACGCTAGAAATCTATACCAATGACTAAATAGATTCATTGGGCGGTAGATCTTTTGTCACTTTATAAACAACCAATCAAAACAATCCAGCCATTTTTGGCGTGACTACGGCGAATCGCGTTGAAATACATTATTACCAGGCAGGACCCCTGCCCGGGGCTGTTGTGCACGAGAATTGTTGTGACATTAATAAGTTTATAATATTGGTTATCCAGTCTACCTGCTTTAGTAAATTGATACCTAGAATTAACGTTATCAATGTATCATAAATTGTAAAGTGAAGTAGTGTAGTACACTTGATTTAAAAAAAAACTGGTACAACTCTTGTAATCGAAAATCTTAATAGTTTAGTTGTGTGCATATGTCTGTAAATAGGGCTGGCCCATGTCGAGAGGAGGGTGGAGAAGAAGTGATTTACCCCGGACCTGGGTTTTTTGGAGGAGACCGGTTTTCCTAGTGTTTTTAAACTTATTAAACCTTTCTTTTCTATTTTATTCAAATGGAATTTTAAAAAATGATTAGAAAATAACTTTTTCAAAACATTTTCAAGCCTGCCATATTATTGTTTAAAAAAAATAATATTTGTTACGGATAATTCTACTAATGGTTGTAATTAAAATACTAACTGAATAATGATAATTCTATTTTTAAAATAAGAACACAAAAATACCACTTGAGATTAAAAAAAACGTAAACAATGCAAACTGACCATAAAAATAAAATAAAAAAATAAAATAAATGAACTTCAACAACGTAATACAGAATTAACTAATATTTTGTCATTGCTCCATTAGCGTCTAAAACTGCCTGAAGTCTTGCAGGCATGGACAAAATCAGATTTCTTGCAAGGTCAACTTCTTGCGACAAGTTCTCCCAAGCGTCTTCAATTATCCCTTTCAGTTCTTGGGCATTGTTTGGATGGTTATTTAATTTTCTTATATGTTTCACCATTAGTCCCCAAACATTTTCAATTGGATTTAAATAAGGACTTTTAGATGGCCACGGTAACAACTCTATGTTTTTATTAAGAATCCATTGCCTGACACGACGGGCCGTATGTATGGAGCAGTTGTCTTGTTGGAAAATAAAATTATTTTCCGGAAACACGTCTATTACTGACAGCAACATAATATTGTCTAATATTTCAATATATTTAATGGAATTGAGATGACCACCACTGTTCCAACACACACCTAACCCATTTAGGCTCATCCAAGCCCAGGTATTGACTGAAAACCTTCCTGATATTTGTGGATCGAAAGTATATTTTTCGTCGTATCTAGTGGAAGGAGGCCTATATACGCGAACATGTCCATCGTTACAGGATTTAAGAACTTTTTCGTCAGAAAAGACAACTTGTCCCCAGAAATTTTCATAATTGATTATATAGTTGAGTGCAAAAATAATCCTACCCTACTTCTTTTCCTCTAAAAGTTTGTATTTTTTAGCCGCTGAACAACTCTTCAAGCCGCTTTGTAGTTTTATTCTTTTGCAAGCAGTAGGTACCGAAGCAGGGAAATTTGTCTCTGAAATTGCATTTACTGCAGTCTGAAAAGGGTTTTCTCTTAGGTAATTTATAAGACTTTCATCTTCTTGATTATTGCTCTTTCTGGACCTACCGGAACCAACTTTACGGGATACCGTTTGGTTGGTTTCCCATTGTTTTTTAACACTCATTATCGTGGTTTTACTCACATTGTATTCAGCAGCAAGTCTTCTTATGGACCAACTATCTTCAATTTTAGAAACAATTCGAAATTTTTGAATATCTGTTAGGTGTCGAACCATTTTTAATAACGACGCCACTGATTAACGTCAAAGTGACATTTGTAAGACTATTAATATCAATCAAAGAACGAATCAAGTGTACCCTGTTACAGAAGAATCAAACTGTAAGTACGTTCAACGTTGCGAACTATTTTGACTTGCTTTTCCGTAGACAAGCTCAAAAAAATTCGTAGAATCTGATAATATATCCGTAGCACCTGATTGATAATAAATCCGTGAAATTTCTAACACAATGTAATAAATATTCAAAATATAATGAATTTGGACATTTTGTTTTATTACATTTTATTACGTTTTATTTAAAAAAATGATAATTTTTAAACATAATATACCTACACTAGTAACTGAATAGTGAAAGCGAAGGGTCGAAAATTAACTTTATGCCTGTTTTTGCAATACAACATCATACACGTTTGCTCACTTCCACGATAGCTTTTATCATGCTTTTCTTTTGTCTACATTAGGCGGGAATTTTAAAAATAAGAAATGCTAAATAATAAAATGCCAAAATGTGATATCATCTTCTTCTTAAGACTACTAACTAATACCAACCAATGCATTCTGTCATTTCATTGCTATTAAAATCGTAAACTGTGATTCCGTCGGCTCAGCAGCCACGAACTGGCTGACTTTCATATTTTATTATTAATTAATATTATTATAATTGATATCCTTAAAAACCCGTAGGTTACTGGCACAAAAATTCGTAGATCTACTGATAAACCCGTAGGGTTACCATCGATGTACGTTTATCAACTTACTACTTCGTTGTCTGCATTTTAAATGGCCGACGCCATAAACAACGTTTGTTAACGTATTTAGTTAGTCATGATTCTGTAGTCCCTGGATGTTTGGTAATCAGAATTATAATTTCCGGACATTGTATCCTGTTATAAACATTTATTTTTCATCGATGATTTCCCTGAAAACTGATTAGTAAAAACGTCGTAAGTGTTCGAATTTAAACCTCAGTGTATTCTCAAGTAAATCTCTTTTATGGTGTACGAGAATCTATATTAGTTCGACAACTAACATATCGAATATTAACTTGTCGGTTTCCCTTTGTAACTAGTTTATAGATTTTTGTAAAAATTGTTATCATTTAACTTTGGTTGCTATAATAGTAAAACATATATTTTACGCGGAACTGGCCGGACGCGAATGTTTGAGTATATATTTTGTATTTCCATCTTATAATTTTTTGTATATGTATTTATTGTATATGCTATATTATTTTTGTATATTTAACGAAAGTGTTTTGTTATTCACTGACCCCTAAAGTCTCATGCTCCTTTAATAAATTGAGGTATTTGTAGTTTGGTTGTTTCATTCTTTAATAAATTTTCAGATATAATTAATCACAATTTTCTTAAGATATTGTTAATCAGAGGCTTAAATTTTTTTAAGTTTCAGAGTAAAACTAAAATATTTAGAGAACTGTCTCTTTACCGGAAGTTGTAAATATTCGTGTAGTAAACAGTTTTGGATTAAATCCGTGTGGTGGAAGGTTTATGCTTAAACAAAAGAATATTTAAAATTGTGTTCTCTTGCAATTTTTATAAAATACATCTGGTTGTATAACCCGCATCGTAAAGGAAAAACAAAAATATTTTAAAACGAAATTGTGAAGAAACCTAGATTTGTACGAACCTCTTTGGTCAAGTTGTCAAGTTGTAAAACATAAAAACATTTCAGAAAGGCCATCTTTAAACAATTGATGATAATTTGTACAATAATGCACACATTTTAACGAAATTTTAGGAGAATATGCTCCTTGCAGAGCTAAACCTAGTTTCAAGATCAATGTCTATAAGGCATAAAAAACAATTGCAAAGTCTAAAATTGATTCGTCGATTGATCAATCAACAATGAATATCAATCGACGACGATGACACCATGTCGCAGAACAAATATTTCTTTTCAGATAATATATTCTAATATAAAAAAACAAATGCATTACTCATCAATATTTTGCCCAAAAACAAAAATTATGGACACGTTTCAAAAGCACATAAGGAAGTATTTTTGTCTACGCCAACTGGGAGCCGAAATATGGTATTTTTTGCGCTATAGCCAATTATAAACAAACTAAGTGACATAACGGCTTGAAATTTTCATTTCCTCTTTAGGTGGTGATTTAGACCCTACATTTTTCTCCAGTATAAAAATATAATAAATTTAATAGAACTAAGTAAAATAAATAGGCCAAGTGCAAGTATTACTTGTGTAATTAGATTTCCGTATCATCAGCTGTTTTTAAATATTTTAATGTTATATTATTTCCTCATCCACGTAGTGGATTGGAAGTATAGTAATCGTAAAAAAAAATTTCAAAAATATTTTTTCTTGAAATGGGTTTAAAATGCCATGAAACGTCGAGATTTTAAATTTGAGCGAAAAATGTTTTCTGTCTGTCTGTCTGTCGGTCTGTCTGTAACTTTCTTTGTTCGCACGTTTTCTCCGGAACGGTTTAAGATATTGACTTGAAATTTGGTACACGTATATATTATAACGAGATCTGGAATTGGATTGTCTTTTGAAGATATCCGGTGAAGGGTTGGGGGGTAAATAGGGGTAAATAGGGGGAAATATGTAAAGTAAGCTGGTAAGAGTACAGAAACTTGAAATTTGATGTATGTACCACAAGCCAAGACCTCGAAATTTTTTATAATATTTTTCATCCTCCCACCACCCTCACTCCATTATTAAAGCGGTTGATAAAATAAAATTGAGATATTTACTTGAAATTTTGTACACGTATATATTATAATGACATAAGGAACTAGATTATATCTTGGGGTTATTCTGATGAAGTGTTGGGGGTTGGGGGATGTGCAGGCTGGTAAGAGTACAGAAACTTTAAATTCGGTGTATGTACTAGAAGCCAAGGACTCAGATTTTTTTATAATATTTTTGAACACCCCCACCACCCCTACTCATTATTGAAGGGGTTGGTAAAAAAGAATTGAGATATTCATTTGAAATTTGGTACACGTATGTATTATAACGACATCTGGAACTATATTATATTTTGAGATGATTCCGTTGAAGGATTGGGGGCTAAATAGGGGTAAATAGGGAAAATAAGTAAAGCAAGTTGGTAAGAGTACAGTAACTTGAAATTCGGTGTATGAACTTTATCAACAAAGAATAATAAAAAGTGTATTATAATTGGTGATATGAACATAAATGTTTTAGGCAATGATCTTGAATCATTTGAATACGAAAATTGTATAACAATGAATGGATTTAAGATAAATAATGAAAAAGATGAAAAAAATGCCACAAGAATTACAGACCATTCTGCAACATTAGTTGATCATGTACTATTAAATAAAGAATTAAACTGTAGTGTCATACCTGAGGACTGTAGCTTCTCTGATCATAAATTATTAAAAATCAATGTTGATATAAACAACTTGATAAAAAGAGATAAATGTAAAACAGAAAAAATGATTGTTGATAATAACAAATTTAAAAACATATTAATAAACAAAATGCAGAGAACCGAAGTTACTAACTTTGAAGAACTCATTCAAATAATAAACGATGCAAAGAAAGAGGCAACAAAAATAATATACATAAAGAGGTATGAAAATCATTGGATAAATAATGAATTTATTGAATTAACCAAAAAAAGAGACATTGCTTACAAAAAAATGAAGAAACACCCTCAAAACATTGTGAAACAAAGTAATTATAAATACTTAAAAAAATTAGTGAAAAATAAATCCAGGGAATTAAAGAAGCAATATATAGAAAATTCTCTGAGTAAAGCAGGGATTGATTCAAGAAAAATTTGGAACACGATAAATGATGCTTTGAATTATAATAAAAAAAGTGAGAATACAGCAAATATATTTAAAATGCATGATGATGATATTACTGATCCGAAACAAATAGCGAATGGTTTTAATGATTATTTCGTGAACATCGGCGAAGATACAATCAAATCAATTAAAGACGAATAAAAAAAAGAGGATAACTTGCCTACATTCGAAGACATAACCTGTGTACACTCTTTCTGCTGTTATGAAGTTACTATAGAAGAATTAGCTGCTAGTGTAAGAGACCTAAAAGTTAACTGTGCTCCAGGCCCGGACAACATAACTACAAAAGACATCTTATTGATTTATGACATTATTCAATATACTTTATTAAATTTAATAAATGAAGTTATTCAATCGGGGATATTTCTTGAAATTCTTAAAAAAGGTAAAGTTGTACCAGTCTTTAAAAGAGGCCAAAAAAAATCTATTTGAAAACTATAGACCAATAACAAATACTAGTACTTTTTCTAAAATAATCGAAAAAATCTTAAAAGTTAGAATGCTAAATTTCATGTTAAAATATGAGTTACTAGATAAATTTCAGTACGGATTTTTAGAAAATAGTAACACACAATGTACTGTTCTTGATATGTTAAATGAAGTTAACAGTAACTTAGATTCAAGAAATTATGTGGTAGCAATTTATATTGATCTGCAAAAAGCCTTTGACGTGGTTGACCATAGTTTACTTATAAAAAAGATGGAAAAACTTGGTTTTCGTGGAAATGTCCTAAATCTGTTCAGATCGTTCTTAACGGGAAGATGTCAATATGTTACATGTCAAAATGAGCGAAGTGATTTGAAAGTTGTTAAATGTGGAGTCCCTCAAGGCTCAGTATTGGGCCCGTTACTTTATCTCATTTATGTTCTTAACTTAAGTAGAGCTGGACTGTTATCAAAATATTTTACGTACGCTGATGATACTGCCCTCATCTACACAAATCAAATACAAAAATGTTTAGAAAATTCTATTAATGATGATCTGAAAAAGTAAAGACAATGGATACTCAGAAATAACTTAAAGCTTAATGAAAAAAAAAAAAACAGTTTATATGACATTTTAAGTTAAAAATAAGACATACCGAAGCATGCATATCAATGTAAAAAATTGTGAAATAAGAGAAGTAGAATATCATAATTATCTTGGATTGAAAATTGATAATAAGTTAACATGGCTTAATCATTATAAACATATATGTTCTAAAATAACCCCATTATGTGGAGCAGTTTTTCGTGCTAATAACTTATTAAATGAAAACTCTAAAAAACTTATTTATCTATCTTACTTCGAAAGTGTATTCAGATATCTAATAATTATTTATTCATCATGTTCAAGTAATATATTAAATAGGTTTCAAACATTTCAAAATAAAGCCATTAAAACTTGTTTTGGATTCCACTATAGAACATCTACATAAGGAATTTTTAACTCAAGCAATGTTTTATCAATACAGCAATTAAATGAACTAGAACAGTCTAAATATGTCAGAAATCTTATAAACAAAAAGCAAAAGTCCAGTACAGAATTACAGTTCATTAGTAATATACATACACAATACACGGATAAAAAATAACATTTATCTTAATAATGTAAGAAATAATTATGGTCTAAAAAATCCGTTTTTTCAGTGTATTCAAACATATAACGCTCTACCTGATTCCTTGAAAATAAGCAACACAAAATTATTTATAAAAGAATGCAAATCCTATGTTCGAACTATGTAACTAGTCATCACATAACTGATGTATCATGCTTCTACTGTTATTATGGTTATGTATTGCGTGAACATGTGCACATGTGCACCCGAAGCAATGCTCACGCGGTCCCGGATGCTTGCACAGAAGACGGAGGGGTTTTAGCCGGTAGGAGTCCGGCACTACTCGGTCCTACTGAGAGCATTGACCGAGTGTCCATGACGGATTTCCCCTCCACAGGAAAAAAAAAAAAATGTGCACATATGTTTTGATATGTGCGCATGTACGTATTGTATTCCGATTCCGTCATATTGACGTTTAGGAATAAGAATCATGAATGTTGTTGTCTTATTGTATTGTAATATTCTTTATAATTCAAATAAATAAAACTTGAAAAAAGCCTCAGATTTTTTATAATACTCTTCAAACCCCCCACCACCCCTACTCCATTATTAAAGGGGTCGATAAAATAAAATTGAGATATTCATTTGAAATTTGGCACACGTATGTATTATAACCACATATGGAACTAGATTGTATTTTAGGATGATTTCCGTTGAAAGTTTGGGTTAAATAGGAGTAGATAGGGGAAAATAACTAAAGCAATCTGGTACGAGTACAGACATTTGGGATTTGGTGTATATACTAGAAGCAAAGGCCCTGTTTTTTTAATAATATTTTCCATCCCCCCACCCCCACTCCCTTATTAAAAGAGTTGATAAAACTAAATTTAGATTTTCACTTGAAATTTGGCACACGTATGTATTATAACGATATCTGAAACTAGATTATATTTTGACATGATTGCGTTGAAGGACCCCCGCGGTAAGTAGAGGTAAATAGGGAAAAATAAATAAATCAAGCTGCTAACAATACAAAAATTTGGGATTTGGGAAGCCAAGACTTCAAATTTATTTCTAATATTTTTCAAACCCCACCACCTCCGCTCCATTATTATTGGGATTGACAACATAAAATTGAGATATTCACTTGAAAGTTAATACACGTATGTATTATAACGGCATCTGGAACTAGATTATATTTTGAGACGATTCCGTTGAAGGGGTGGGGGTGTAAGTAGAGGTAAATAGAATAAAATGAGTAAAGCAAGCTGAAAGTTGAAATTTGGTGTATAATATTTCTCAAGTCTATTATAGGGGTTGATAAAATATAATTGAAATATTCACTTGAAGTTTGGTGCACGTATGTATTGTAATGACATCTTATTGAGATATTCCGCTAAAGGGAGGGAGTTGTAAATTGGGAAAAGTGGGTAGAGTCCAGAAACTTCATTTCTGACGTATATGCAAAAAACAAACACCTCAATTTTTTTAATGATATCTGCCTAAAATATTATAAAAATTCCATGACTAATAATTTCCACATACTAGAGTGCAAATATAGTCAAGATGTTTTCCCTTCAAGATACTTGGAGGGAAAATCTGGATGTGTAAGTAGTGATTCCTTAGGCAGCGGTTTTATACATATTATGTTAATACAAAGATTAATTAGGTAGGCTGCGCTCAAAAAGTACTAATAGCCCGGGAGGCAGTGACAGTTTTTGTGAAATCATTTCTATAAAGCTAGACTTTTTTTCCAAGAAAGTTTAGATAGTATCTATAATGAAGATGCAATTCTACCAAACTCTTAGTGGTGCAAAAATGAGTAAAAAATTACTTGTGTTGCAAAAAGTTGCATAAATGTATTATATCTACAAGATTGAAATTTTACATACTCACGAACGACATAAAAACATGCTGGAAAATAATATTCTACCGCGTCGGAAGTGGTGCCATATCAGCTCTACCACTCACGCAGTGTGTGAAAAAAACAAACATTTTTTACTTATATCTAGGCTGAATTTTTTTCTGGAATAGTTTATTAAATAAGACATCCAATAAATACAGTCTACCGATCGTCTCATGGTGCTAAAGTCTCTGTAGACGCAATGGAATGCAAGAGCGTGAACACGGCCGCTGCGCTCCGGGCTATTGCAGTTCGCGGAGAAGTTTTGCATTCTCTGTCGCGGAATATTAATCTGCACCATTTCGATACAAAAACCGCAGCCTAAGGAATCACTACTTCCACATCCAGATTTTTCATTCACTAAAATATGGAAATCGGCCGTGTGCGACACTTCTGTTTCGGTACACTGTCGAGCAACTTCAATTCGATAACTTTCCAATAAAGTAGAATTTTACTAGTGGATTATTGATCATAAACTGACTACATATCGAACTTTATTCACAGACGAGGCCCAATTTACACGGGATGGTGTATTTAATTCAAGAAATTCGCATAACTGGGCTGAAAACAATCCTATAAGAGAAGCCCATTCCCAACATAAGTTCTTGGTAAATGTTTGGTGTGGTATGATTAACAACAACCTAATCGGCCCACATGTTCTTCCGGTAAGACTAACTATCACCGAGAAAATCTACAGAAATCTACAAGAAAAAACAGTTATATGAAAAGGAAAAATATTACGATGCCATGAAATTAATGGGTTTTAATTATGCCATGAAAATGATCGAGAACACCAAAATAAGGATATCGGCCGTTTGCGACACTTTTGTTTCGGTGCACTGTCGAGCAACTTCGCAACAATTCAATAACTTTCCAATAATGTATGTGATCAAATAATTTGTAACATGTTTATCAAAAAGTTTTAAACATCAGAAAATGTTAAAGGCAAATTTCAAGTCAATACGTCACTTTGGTTATAAAAGTTTATATCGCAAAAAATGATATATTTTGGCTTCCAACTGGTGTAGATAACACTCCTTTTTAAATTCTTCGTTCTTCTGACATGTCCATAACTTTTATTTTTAGGCAAAATATTACTGAGTACATTTGTTTAAAAAAATAGAAAAATTAAAAAAAAAATTAAAAATTGTTTTTGTTAACATCATCGAATATTACGTAGAAAAACTGTAATCTAAAGACCAAAAATTTGTTGTACGTCTTGATGCACTATTGTGCAAGTTATCAATTGTTTAAAAATGGTCTCTCGTAAAGGCTGTTATGTTTTACATCTTAGCAACTTAACTAAAAAGGTTCGGATAAATATAGCATTCTTCGCAATTTCATTGTCAACAATTTTTGTTTTCTTCCTGGTTGCGATACGGGTTATACAACCAGAGATATTCAAGAAAAACTAAAAGAAAAACAATTTTGAATATTCTTTTGTTTAAACAAAAGCTGTCCACCACACGGATTTAATCCAAACATTTTTATTACACTTCCTGTAATGCTTACAAGTTTCAGCAAGATATTACTATAGTAAGACAATTCCTTTTAGACAATTTAGCTTTATTCCACTACGAGTTGAAAAAACAATTATGTATAACTTCACTTTAACTCCAGACTGATATCCTTTAATATTGTGAGAAAGTAGGCATAACCTAATTAGGAATCAGGAGCTATAAATCGTAGATCTAGTGTTGAAAAAATATACATTGTATGTGGAATGACTTTGTGGACCTAAATGTGGAGGGCGTCAATCTGCTGGCGACTGAAAAAAAGGCACAAAAACAACCCCGCACCATTTGCAAGGAAAAAATCATTTCGGTGGAATTTTCCTCAAACTTTGGGAATAGATAGTTCAAGGGCTTCCGAACAAATAATTCACAGATTTCGGAATTCTTGCAACCATCGGGATATTGGATTTGTTGAAATGGGCTTAGCATGTCATAAAACGTCGAGATTATAAATTTAAGCGAAAAAAAAATTCTGTTTGTCTGTAACTTCTTTTTGTGCGCATGTTTTCTCAGCAACCGTTCAAAATATTGACTTGAAATTTGGTATACATATTGTTATGTATTACACCTTCTTGAAACTGGAGATTGATACGCCTATGCCTAATAGTGACTGAAAACTTGTAGAAAGAGATAGAGTTTTCTAGACTGTGGTAGAAGAAGATTCTTGATTGGTTCTGGATGAATCTAGAGGCAATTTCAGAGTATATAAAGCGCGATTACCGGCACAGAGGGGAAACTTTTATTAAAGTGGAATTTGGCAGCGAAAAAGTGAGGTTAAATATAAAGTAAACAAAGTGTAAAGGTTATTTTGGTTAATTAAGAAGTATTTTGTAATCAGTAAATTATTAAATAAAGTGTTAGTGGTTTACCTCTTGTTAAAATTATTTAGAATCCACGGATTCATACAGGGTGTTTCCAAAAAGGTGGAAAACACGCAACAACTAATGACAGAAGCGGAGTTTTAACAAGAGGATTTTTTCGGAAGTGTTCGAGAAGCTTTGGACAGTATATTCTCGGAAAGTAGTGCTAACACAGTGGACTGATTTACTGGACGTTGTTCGAGGGTTATTTTCGAACAGGAAAAACAGTGTTAAGTGCATTTTTGAGACATTTTTGGAACATTTTATTAGGACATTAGTGATAGTGGTTAAATCCTTTGAACTAAGAAGAGATAAAGACTCTGAACAAGACTTTTTCGTGTAGTTAATTAAGTGCATTTTAGTGAACTTTCTAGAACGTTTCTATTTGGACCGTAGTTTAAATAAAAGACTTTCTCGTGCTGTTTTGCGATTTCTCTGGACAATTCCATTACCGATATTGACGTGATTATTAAATTTTGTTGATTTCATCATAATTATATGCAGGTAACATCCAGAAGCATGGCATCCGAAAAACAAATGCAGGACTTTATGACACAAATGCAAAACATGATGATAGACCAAGAAAAGAAACGACAAGAACAAGACCAAAAACGTCAAGAAGAATTAAGAAAAAAATTTGAGGATCAAGAACAAAGACGTCAAGAGGAAAAACAAGAAGAGGAGAAACGACGTCAAAAGGATAATGATGAATTAGGGAAAGCAATAGAGATGCCACAGAATGCCTCTATTTCAGCCACCGAAGAGCTCAAAAATAAGATCGAAGTAAAAATCGACAAGGTCGAGGAAGAGGTAAACGAAGTCAAAGGAGAAGTAAATGAAGTCAAAGAGAAAATACACCAGGTAGAGGGGGAAATAGACCAACTTAAACAACAGTTGAGGGATAGGGGAAATCAGCAAGTGGTATCATCAGGTCAGCGATTAAAACTTCCCTCCTTTGATGGTCAAAGTTCCTGGATTACTTACAAGACACAGTTTGAGGCAGCAGCGAGTGCAAACAAACTGGAATGACGAAGAGAAGGCTAAGGCATTAATCGTGGCTTTAAGAGGCCAAGCATTGGAGTTGTTCCAGAAAATTCCGGTAGACCAATAACGGAACTTTAGAGTTTTAGAAGCTGCCTTAGATCTATGATATGGCGATCAACACCTTGCTCAAGTATACCAGACCCAGCTGAAATTGCGCGTTCAGAAAGCTGGAGAGTCTGCAAGAATTTGAAGCTGCGGTGGAAAGACTGGCACATTTAGCATATTCTAATGCGCCAAGAGAATTTAACGAGCAATTGACAGTGGGGGGGTATTCCTAGATGGGATAAGGGACGAGGAGATCAGGCGAGTCCCCAGGGTATCCCGATATAACACTAGTAGTGAAGCTTTGGTGCGTGCATTAGAAGTAGAAGCCATATATAGGGATACTCCAAAGTCAAGAGTGCGGGCCATGACGCTTGAAGAATCTGAGCCAGAAAAGGAGAACCAAAGCCCTACGTTGACCAAGATGGAGAAAATGATTACTGAACTACTGGCTAAATTGCATACTGCAGGAAGACAAGGAAAGCCAAGTGGGGGTATTAAATGTTATAACTGCGGAAAGGTTGGACATATGAAACGAGACTGTCGACAGCAGAACTCGGAGCGACGAGTAAATGCTGTCAATACTGAAGAGAAACCGGAAAACTAGAGATGGCCAGCACCAAGGGGGCTGTGCTGGCTAGGGAACACGGTGCCACCAGAGAAATAAAGATTTCCCGGCTTCGAAGAATTCCAAGTAGTCTGCTGTTGCAAGGATATGTGAATGGAAGAAAGCGTGTGTTTACTATTATTGACACCGCATCAATAGTCCGGCCAGGGTTTATATCAGGCTTGCAGATTATCAAGAGACAATAACTGTTCGGACAGCCACGGGAGACAAGGCTGCAGTCCATGAAGAGGTCAATTTGGACATGCAGGTTGGACGGTTGAGATTCAATTACAAGGTCATTGTGGTTGACATTACAGATGATTTCATTTTGGGACTGGACATCATGGGAGAGCAGAGGTTTATTGTTGACGTAGGGGAGCGAGTCTTGAAAGTTGGAAATGATAACACCATACATAAAACATAAACTTTCTCAGAAGCAGCTACCATCCATTCTCGATTGCGACACCGCTGTATTTTGACCTTAAATGAAAACTGGTAACTTGACCCCCTGTGATATGTGCTACTCATATTACATTTGCATATATCAGCCGTTGCATATACGACAGTCTCCCTCGACCGCGACACCGCTGTCTTTTGACCTCGAACGAAAACTAGTAACACGTCCCCCATATACGAACATAAACATATCCAATGGTAAAACGTAATATGAAAAAAATGATTTAATGCCTTCCCTTGTATGATTACAGTGACAAATCACTTTAATTCTACAGGGAAGGCATTAAATCAATATTTCCATGACATTTCTTGCCCGAAAACCCTTAAACTACATATTCCTAAAGTATGAAAAAAATTGCACCGACAAACATTTTTCAAAAATTTTTAACTCCCAGTCAGTCTGTAGAGAAGGCATTAAATACATTTTTTCATATAACATTTCTTATCTATAAAAGAAAAACCTTGTGTAGAAATATTAATGAAATCATTGCTTTCTTTCGATAACCTGAATTCTGGTTATGCTAGCAAGTTAAAATCCTAAAATGAATTTGTCTAATTTCTTATTTGACAATTCTCATTCTAACACTAGCATCCACACAGTCCCCTACGGCCATGCAGATTAAACTAGTATCCACATAACCCCCTACGATTATGAAGATTCAGTTAAAAATGAGAACAAAGACCTAAAATGAATTTATTTATCTACCTTGTCTTAAAAAATTATTCATTCCAATGGACAAATTCATTTTAGGATTTTAACTTGCTAGCATAACCAGAATTCAGGTTATCGAAAGAAAGCAATGATTTCATTAATATTTCTACACAAGGTTTTTCTTTTATAGATAGTTAATTTTGCTGCTGTTTGCAAAATCCTATAAAGAATGTTTCAATACAATTATAAGCAAACAAATAATAATTCATTTTTAAACATAACATTTCTTGTTCGGAAGCTCTTGAACTACCTAGTCCCAAAGTTTGAGGAAAATTCCACCGAAATAATTTTTCCAATGCTAATGGTGCGGGGTCCTTTGTTTCGAAAATTCTTGCCTTATATTACTGAAAATTGATTAATTTTATGTTGTTTACGGCTTATTGTTTAATATTTCTTAACGATTTTTAAAGCGTTCGAAAGCTATTATTCATAATTGAATGCTACAGAAACTATTTCAGCAAAGCCTACCCGAAAAGAGCAGTGTACATTTCAGCAATGAAGTATTTTAAAAGCCATTGCAGATAGATGAGGTGAAATCTGCAGAAAGGAATTTAGTGAAAAAATTATCTGTATTGCTTTATTGTTATAAAAAATTCACAGATTTCGCAATCCTTGCACCCATCGGGACATTGAAAATGCTAACACAATACATAAAACATAAACATATTCTGCAGCTACGATCCGTCCCAAAAACATGATTTTAGGTACTCGTTACAAAAATAAATATTCGCTATTTGTCAAACTTGGTGAATACATGGCGACTACGATTAGCGCTGAACACAACCGCATTATAACTTCAGGTTCTCCGCGCATACTCATGCTGTGCACACTTGCTCAGTATTAAGTCATCTGATCTTGATTCTTTCATGTTGGCGGCCTTGCGTAAAACTCGTAACTTCGGCCCCATATACTAACATTAACATATCCAATGTTAGAAAGCGGTGAAACACCTCCCGCACCCCTTTCTTCTGTGATGCTAATACTGCCTGCGGCACTCATAGTTATTAACAATTAGATAGCAAAATAAAAATCAACCTAACCTAATCACCTAACCATCCCGTGAAAGATTGAAATCATCATTATATCAAGTTAATTTTGTGTTATTCTGTGGAAAAAGAGCGCACCCGCATCCCCTTTTTCTTTATCTGCTACGCTAATACTGCCTGTAGCGCTAATAATTATTAACAATTAGATATCAGAATAAAAACCTAACCTAAAGAAATCACACGAAAGAATTAATTTATTTTAAGCAGAATAAAAACCTACTAACCTAACCTAAAGAAATCATAGAAAAGAATTTGTGAAAAAATATATTATTCGTCACAAAATTAAAGAAAAAAAATTCACCAAGCATAGGAGTTTCAACCCGGGACCTTTCGCACCATAGGCGAGAACATTAGCCATGCGTCAATCGTACGACTGATGATGAACATTAGGGCAAGGAATAAATATTGAGATAAATGATATCACGCTTCTTTATTCGTCCGCCACAGCAGTACTAATGCGTCCCGGTTCGATGCTACAAGATTTGCTCCCTCCGAACCGCCTTTCGTTGAACAGGCGGTACAATATCGGCGCTGACCGACTACACCGCATTCGCTTTCCACATAGTAACAGGCTCTCGCTCAGTATTACATCATCTAACCTTGATACTTTCCCTTGGAAAAAACTCGTAACTTTTGTCCTATACGCTATACGCGAACATTAACATTTCCAATGTTAACCCTTTCGGACCTGATTTTTTCTTTTTAATGTAAAAAAAATTTAAATGGATAAATAGTATCTTTAATAGCAATATATACATATTTTTATCATTACTTTATTAAAAAAGTTTTATTTTTTACAAAAAAAAATATGTGCACATTTGTGACCACTGGGTTTCAACGAACATGGAACAGTTTGAAACAGTTACTCGCTGATGTTAAGCACAAGTGCACGTTACATTTCTCACATATGATTCTTGACCTGGATTGACAATTTTCGTTCTTACAACGTTGAGGTTTTTGGTCCATAATAGGCCAATGTCCAACTCCATCATACCGGATATCATTTTGAGGAGGAATATCGAGATTCAAACGCCTCCTATGCAATGGTGGGATATTTTCGCTAGAAGGTCTACCCCTTTTTTTTTGTAGTGGTTGCTGCCCAAATTTTGCTAATGATTCTGCTACATGAGAAGTAAATGAAAGTAGGTCTAAAATATCCTTTTTTGGTATGTTCTGAATTGCTGCATCTCGTTTATATTCTAGCCAGCTGTTTGTAATCGCTATGTTTATAAAATGAAAAATTACCCTTAGTGTCCATTTCCTCGACTTTATAAATATTCATGTAGCTGAAGTTCGGAACGTTCAAATGAACGAAAACGAGGAAAATAAAATTATACTAGGCTCCTTTAGATCTGTCTAAAAATCTAGTTAATAATTGTACGTTAGCTTCAGAATTCAAACAAAATTTCCCTAACTTCCCCCTGCACCGGAAGCCACCCTTACTTGCACCCCAATTATAATATAATAAAATACTTAAAAATATTCCAAAGCTTTAGATCAATCTGGATATTTTCTTATTAATTGAGAGTCATCTTACTAATTCATAAGAAAAAATTTCAAACTCCCCTTGCCCCGGAAGCCACTCTTATGTACACCCCAAATATAGTTTAGTCCTCAAAAATATTCCAAAGCTTTAGACCAAGCTGGATATTTTCTTATTAATTGAGAGTCATCTTACTAATTCATAAGAAAAAATTTCAAACTCCCCCTTGCCCCGGAAGCCACCATTACGTGCATCCAAAGTATAATTTAATTCATAAAAATATTCCAAAGCTTTAGACCAAGCTGGATATTTTCTTATCAATTGAGAGTCATCTTACTAATTCATAAGAAAAAATTTCAAACTCCCCCTTGCCCCGGAAGCCACCCTTACGTGCATCCAAAGTATAATTTAATTCATAAAAATATTCCAAAGCTTTAGATCAAGCTGGATATATTCTTATTAATTGAGAGTCATCTTACTAATTCATAAGAAAAAATTTCAAACTCCCCCTAAAGCTTTGGAATATTTTTATGAATTAAATTATACTTTGGATGCACGT
Source organism: Stenurella melanura (assembly GCA_963583905.1). Taxonomy (NCBI): domain Eukaryota; kingdom Metazoa; phylum Arthropoda; class Insecta; order Coleoptera; family Cerambycidae; genus Stenurella; species Stenurella melanura. Next base: position 64,011,774 of record OY757317.1, on the reverse strand, counting down.
AAGGGTGGCTTCCGGGGCAAGGGGGAGTTTGAAATTTTTTCTTATGAATTGGTAAGATGACTCTCAATTAATAAGAAAATATCCAGCTTGGTCTAAAGCTTTGGAATATTTTTATGAATTAAATTGACTTTGAATGCACGTAAGGGTGGCTTCCGGGGCAAGGGGGAGTTTGAAATTTTTTCTTATGAATTAGTAAGATGACTCTCAATTAATAAGAAAATATCCAGCTTGGTCTAAAGCTTTGGAATATTTGTATGAATTAAATTGACTTTGAATGCACGTAAGGGTGGCTTCCGGGGCAAGGGGGAGTTTGAAATTTTTTCTTATGAATTAGTAAGATGACTCTCAATTAATAAGAAAATATCCAGCTTGGTCTAAAGCTTTGGAATATTTTTGAGGACTAAACTATATTTGGGGTGTACATAAGGGTGGCTTCCGGGGCAAGGGGGAGTTTGAAATTTTTTCTTATGAATTAGTAAGATGACTCTCAATTAATAAGAAAATATCCAGCTTGGTCTAAAGCTTTGGAATATTTTTATGAATTAAATTGACTTTGAATGCACGTAAGGGTGGCTTCCGGGGCAAGGAGGAGTTTGAAATTTTTTCTTATGAATTAGTAAGATGACTCTCAATTAATAAGAAAATATCCAGCTTGGTCTAAAGCTTTGGAATATTTTTGAGGACTAAACTATATTTGGGGTGTACATAAGGGTGGCTTCCGGGGCAAGAGGGAGTTTGAAATTTTTTCTTATGAATTAGTAAGATGACTCTCAATTAATAAGAAAATATCCAGCTTGGTCTAAAGCTTTGGAATATTTTTGAGGACTAAACTATATTTGGGGTGTACATAAGGGTGGCTTCCGGGGCAAGGGGGAGTTTGAAATTTTTTCTTATGAATTAGTAAGATGACTCTCAATTAATAAGAAAATATCGAGCTTGGTCTAAAGCTTTGGAATATTTTTGAGGACTAAACTATATTTGGGGTGTACATAAGGGTGGCTTCCGGGGCAAGAGGGAGTTTGAAATTTTTTCTTATGAATTAGTAAGATGACTCTCAATTAATAAGAAAATATCCAGCTTGGTCTAAAGCTTTGGAATATTTTTGAGGACTAAACTATATTTGGGGTGTACATAAGGGTGGCTTCCGGGGCAAGGGGGAGTTTGAAATTTTTTCTTATGAATTAGTAAGATGACTCTCAATTAATAAGAAAATATCCAGCTTGGTCTAAAGCTTTGGAATATTTTTGAGGACTAAACTATATTTGGGGTGTACATAAGGGTGGCTTCCGGGGCAAGAGGGAGTTTGAAATTTTTTCTTATGAATTAGTAAGATGACTCTCAATTAATAAGAAAATATCCAGCTTGGTCTAAAGCTTTGGAATATTTTTGAGGACTAAACTATATTTGGGGTGTACATAAGGGTGGCTTCCGGGGCAAGGGGGAGTTTGAAATTTTTTCTTATGAATTAGTAAGATGACTCTCAATTAATAAGAAAATATCCAGCTTGGTCTAAAGCTTTGGAATATTTTTATGAATTACATTGACTTTGAATGCACGTAAGGGTGGCTTCCGGGGCAAGGGGGAGTTTGAAATTTTTTCTTATAAATTAGTAAGATGACTCTCAATTAATAAGAAAATATCCAGCTTGGTCTAAAGCTTTGGAATATTTTTATGAATTAAATTATACTTTGGATGCACGTAAGGGTGGCTTCCGGGGCAAGGGGGAGTTTGAAATTTTTTCTTATGAATTAGTAAGATGACTCTCAATTAATAAGAAAATATCCAGCTTGGTCTAAAGCTTTGGAATATTTTTATGAATTACATTGACTTTGAATGCACGTAAGGGTGGCTTCCGGGGCAAGGGGGAGTTTGAAATTTTTTCTTATGAATTAGTAAGATGACTCTCAATTAATAAGAAAATATCCAGCTTGGTCTAAAGCTTTGGAATATTTTTATGAATTACATTGACTTTGAATGCACGTAAGGGTGGCTTCCGGGGCAAGGGGGAGTTTGAAATTTTTTCTTATGAATTAGTAAGATGACTCTCAATTAATAAGAAAATATCCAGCTTGGTCTAAAGCTTTGGAATATTTTTATGAATTAAATTATACTTTGGATGCACGTAAGGGTGGCTTCCGGGGCAAGGGGGAGTTTGAAATTTTTTCTTATGAATTAGTAAGATGACTCTCAATTAATAAGAAAATATCCAGCTTGGTCTAAAGCTTTGGAATATTTTTATGAATTAAATTATACTTTGGATGCACGTAAGGGTGGCTTCCGGGGCAAGGGGGAGTTTGAAATTTTTTCTTATGAATTAGTAAGATGACTCTCAATTAATAAGAAAATATCCAGCTTGGTCTAAAGCTTTGGAATATTTTTGAGGACTAAACTATATTTGGGGTGTACATAAGGGTGGCTTCCGGGGCAAGGGGGAGTTTGAAATTTTTTCTTATGAATTAGTAAGATGACTCTCAATTAATAAGAAAATATCCAGCTTGGTCTAAAGCTTTGGAATATTTTTGAGGACTAAACTATATTTGGGGTGTACATAAGGGTGGCTTCCGGGGCAAGGGGGAGTTTGAAATTTTTTCTTATGAATTAGTAAGATGACTCTCAATTAATAAGAAAATATCCAGCTTGGTCTAAAGCTTTGGAATATTTTTATGAATTAAATTATACTTTGGATGCACGTAAGGGTGGCTTCCGGGGCAAGGGGGAGTTTGAAATTTTTTCTTATGAATTAGTAAGATGACTCTCAATTAATAAGAAAATATCCAGCTTGGTCTAAAGCTTTGGAATATTTTTGAGGACTAAACTATATTTGGGGTGTACATAAGGGTGGCTTCCGGGGCAAGGGGGAGTTTGAAATTTTTTCTTATGAATTAGTAAGATGACTCTCAATTAATAAGAAAATATCCAGCTTGGTCTAAAGCTTTGGAATATTTTTGAGGACTAAACTATATTTGGGGTGTACATAAGGGTGGATTCCGGGGCAAGGGGGAGTTTGAAATTTTTTCTTATGAATTAGTAAGATGACTCTCAATTAATAAGAAAATATCCAGCTTGGTCTAAAGCTTTGGAATATTTTTATGAATTACATTGACTTTGAATGCACGTAAGGGTGGCTTCCGGGGCAAGGGGGAGTTTGAAATTTTTTCTTATGAATTAGTAAGATGACTCTCAATTAATAAGAAAATATCCAGCTTGGTCTAAAGCTTTGGAATATTTTTATGAATTAAATTATACTTTGGATGCACGTAAGGGTGGCTTCCGGGGCAAGGGGGAGTTTGAAATTTTTTCTTATGAATTAGTAAGATGACTCTCAATTAATAAGAAAATATCCAGCTTGGTCTAAAGCTTTGGAATATTTTTATGAATTACATTGACTTTGAATGCACGTAAGGGTGGCTTCCGGGGCAAGGGGGAGTTTGAAATTTTTTCTTATGAATTAGTAAGATGACTCTCAATTAATAAGAAAATATCCAGCTTGGTCTAAAGCTTTGGAATATTTTTATGAATTACATTGACTTTGAATGCACGTAAGGGTGGCTTCCGGGGCAAGGGGGAGTTTGAAATTTTTTCTTATGAATTAGTAAGATGACTCTCAATTAATAAGAAAATATCCAGCTTGGTCTAAAGCTTTGGAATATTTTTATGAATTAAATTATACTTTGGATGCACGTAAGGGTGGCTTCCGGGGCAAGGGGGAGTTTGAAATTTTTTCTTATGAATTAGTAAGATGACTCTCAATTAATAAGAAAATATCCAGCTTGGTCTAAAGCTTTGGAATATTTTTATGAATTAAATTATACTTTGGATGCACGTAAGGGTGGCTTCCGGGGCAAGGGGGAGTTTGAAATTTTTTCTTATGAATTAGTAAGATGACTCTCAATTAATAAGAAAATATCCAGCTTGGTCTAAAGCTTTGGAATATTTTTGAGGACTAAACTATATTTGGGGTGTACATAAGGGTGGCTTCCGGGGCAAGGGGGAGTTTGAAATTTTTTCTTATGAATTAGTAAGATGACTCTCAATTAATAAGAAAATATCCAGCTTGATCTAAAGCTTTGGAATATTTTTAAGTATTTTATTATATTATAATTGGGGTGCAAGTAAGGGTGGCTTCCGGTGCAGGGGGAAGTTAGGGAAATTTTGTTTGAATTCTGAAGCTAACGTACAATTATTAACTAGATTTTTAGACAGATCTAAAGGAGCCTAGTATAATTTTATTTTCCTCGTTTTCGTTCATTTGAACGTTCCGAACTTCAGCTACATAAATATTCGGTAGAGCTGAATAAGAAAATCTGTCTTGTCCACTCCCCCCATGTTTTTATTATATAATTTAATTACCTCAGGTCGTTCAACGGAAATATATTTTTTTTCAATTTTACTCCAGCGTTTTACTTTATCAGTGGTGCCTTTGCCCACAAAGCTTGAAGCCATAGTGACCAAACTGTTATCATTCCACTGAGTAATCACAACTGTATTGTTATGATTTACTGCTTCCATCATGGTTCCACGTGTATCCTTTGTTCTTACGGTCAATGGGCATTTGAGAGTTCGGTTTGTGCGGATAGTTCCGGCATACCAAATTTTTCTCCCTGTCAACTCTTTTATGAGTGGCACTGATGTGAAAAAATTGTCTGCAAACAATTTAAAATTTTCATTTATGGGAATTTGGTTGCATAGTTTTAGTACTACACCACCAGTTATGCCAAAAGCAGAGGTCTCTTCCTTATCCAAGGAGGTTGTTTTGCCTTCATAGACTATTAGGTCGTATACTAACCCACTTGCTCCACATAATAAATAAGATTTGATACCCCAAGGGGTGGGTTTATTTTTTATGTATTGCTTGATACTGAGGGTGCCTTTGAAGGGAATTATTTGCTCGTCGATGCAAAGGTTCTCCTCCAATTTCAAGGCCCTGCACCTATTCAGAAAAGAATCTATAATAGGTCGCACTTTCCATAATCTGTCCTCATTATCGGGCTTTTCAGTGACAATATGAAGGTTATTGCGAAGGGAATGGAATCGATTTCGAGGCATCGTGTTGCATACCAATGGAATTGCAGTCATAGGGTTCCAATAAAGTCTCAGTCTTGGAAATTTTAGGATACCGATTACTATATGCATGGCAAAAAGTTGCTTCAATTCGTGTATATTAGTATTGATACTTTTACCGGTTTGCTTTACAGAATGTAGATTTGTTTGCAATGCCATTTCTTCAAACAATTCATCAGTTATATATTTTCTAAAATACTCATATGGACTATAACCAAAAGTTTCTTCCATATCTGGAGAACTATCATTCCAGTTTATAGTAGGACCTACAAATGGCTTCTCATTCCATTTTTCGCCATCAGGTCCTTTTGTATTCTTTTTTTGTTTTGGAATTTCATTAGGTAAGATTTCAGTTTCTTCATCAAGGACCTTTGCTTTTTTTTCCTGTTTCTGTTTAGGAATTTCATTCGGTACACTTTCAGTTTTTTCGTCAGGGGTTCTTGCTATCTGCTTCTGTTTTGGAATTTCAATATGCACAATTTCAGTTTCTTCATTACTCAAAGTATTTTCATCTTCAGAATTGGATAAAAAATCAATATTTTCTATATCGGCAGTTAGTGAGGCTTCTTTATTTTTTTCATATATGTCGATTTCATCATTTTCATCCTCTGAACTCCACATTCCATCCGATATATCCCCAGATTCCATGTGATTTAGAATATTTTCTGCCTCTTCTAATAGTTCTTTGTCTGTCAGAGGCTTCCTTTTTTCCCATATATCATGGTGATTTTGCGATTTTCCTGTAATATAAAAATAATGCAATATTTAGGATATTTACTCTCATATTTTCACATTTTTGAATTTGTCATTCCTTGTCAGTTGAGACCTAATGCTCACATATGTGTACATGAGATTGTAGGTAGGTTTTCATATATATATATATATATATATATATCATAGAAATAGGATATGAAATAGAATATAAAATTAAATTTGTGTATTAAATTTCATCTGAGAGTAAATTTATTCATATAAACTTCCATTTAATTTAAAATATACATATAAATCTAGCTGCTCACCTGGTCTACTGTCGTCCATCTTGGCAGCACAAGTTACCCTAAACCATTTATTTATATAGTAGAATACTTTGTTCATAGATGGACCTGCCATTTGTAAGAAATATGTTTACAAATATGCACAATAGGTGTCAGTGGCTGTAACACTATTATATTTGAGTAAAGGTGTGGGTAAATATTATGATCACATTTGTGACCGTCAGGTCCGAAAGGGTTAAAATATAATTATTTTCCGTTGTTATCCGCTACCGCTTTGAATTTATAAGGGTACTTATTGAGCGGTCTGGTCGATCCAGTGACTTGCACCAAAACACATTTATAATACGGTCTTATCATGACAATGAAGCCGACACTAGAATATTTGCCATTATTAAATATTTATCTAACCTGTCAATGCAGTCGTATAATAACAGAAACTGCAGATACGGTTATTTTTTATTTTTGTATTATCCCTACATTTTGTACCTGATTAATTACTACTATCCACGAATTATGGCTTCGCAGATTTGATGCATTTATATCGATTCATCATGCTGGCAGAATTAATTATGGAGAAAACAATGAGTGTTCGAATGAATTTGTGTAATTTGACTAGTGGTGGTACAAGTTAGGTTTCTTATATAAAATGCGGATGACAAATTTTTGCTGGATGCTCATAAGAGAAGCACCAGTGAAGGGGGAGAAACAGAAAAGGTTGCGTCGATGATTCGAAGATGATAAATAAATAATAAAAAATAATTTTATCGACCCTCCGTTATCACAAAAAGACATTTTCAGGTGCAGGACATAAACTCTCACTGCATTGTGGAAATGTTTGTGCTTTTTTTAGTTTAGAAATCAACTGCGATGTGCTGGTTCTTTCTTGATGACCTATTCGAAACCAGGAGACAAATAAAATATATAACGATAAACATACTTATAATCATGTTGAGGATATACTTAATGACTTTGCCCTAGTACACTAATCTCTGAAAAATCGCGGAGTTCTCGAATTTATCGCGGATTTTTGCGGTTTAAAAATTTCTGGACGTAATTATTCGGAAAGCTGGCCACAAGCTGCCAAAACACACTCACTCCTGATGAAGGCATTTTCAGGTAACTATGCCACTTGCTCTTACAAAAAACGTATTCGAACGATTTTTAACTTTTTTTGGATTGTCGTGAAATTTTTATGACATGACAGCTTTGATCACCCAATCTGGATTCAGCGCATCAAAATACATCGGAATATGATGCTCTGCTTATTAGTACATGACTAAATCGTTTTTTGTATGGCAATGTTAAATTATTATGATCTAGATCACTTAATAATAGAAATAAACTGATGCTTGATAATTTGTTAGCAATGTATAGCCTTAAGCTAATGATTAATTTATGACTAGAGAAAAGGATAATACATTACATGGAAATTTCAACTGCAAATCACGCTCTATTTTAAGACAAAAAAACAATTCTTGACTAGATCTAATTAAAACTAATCGCTACTATGAAAATGACTTACCATGGGTTCGTCAGTATTTTTTTGAAATTGAACTAGCCTAACTCTCGTTACGTTTTCCATCTCGACCTCGCCATTAGGGCCGTCCAGATCATCGCCACCATTGAGGTATGGAAGAAGAGGAGGTGGTGTGACCCGAATGGCATCTTCTCCATACACTTCGTGGGCCACCACATCGTGGGCTTGTAAAAGAGCCTGAAAAAGATTAATAAAATTAAGCAGATGTTATGTGTTTCCTTAACGAAATTGAGTCAAGGCGAATAAAACACGTTTCAAGTAGTGCTTTCGAGAGGTTAGCAATTCACATCGTAAGATGTCAACTTAAATAAAAGCATCAAATTATTTCAACATGATTAAGATATTCTCCATACAGTTGTCATCATGTATTTAAGTTTTATATAAAATTTGATATCATGTCATACAACCATTAGTTTAGAAAGTACAATAGACCTTGGTGTCTAGTATATACACGAAATCCCAAGATTCTAAATTCTTACTAGCTTGTTTTATTTATTAACCCCTATTTAGACCCAATTCGTCAAGGGATTAGGCTAAAAATATAATCTAGTTCCATAGATCTCATTATAATATACACGTGTGTTTAGTATCAAGTCGTTGTTAATCCATTTAATAATTGAGGCGGGCTAATAGTGGAGGTGGCAGCTGTCATAAAAAAATGGAGACCTTATTTACCCCTATTTATCCTGCACCTTTTCAACGGAATAAGCTCAAAATATAATCCAGTACCAGTAAGTTTAATGCTATGTTTTCAGCGTCGAGTGGGTGACATGTGTTTATAAAGCAATATTATTGACTCTGTTGTGACTTAAGCCCAAACTGGAACTGATCTGGAAAGTGTAAATAAATAATACATTTCTGAGTGCGGTGATTAAAAATTTTAGGGTAGGAAATCAGCCCAAGAAAAGAAAATAAACTAGCGATCAATAAAACCAGGTGATGACAGAAAGATAAGCTACAATAATTTATTATATTAACTTAATTTACTAATTCATAAACCTAATTTTAAATAATTTTCTATATAAAATAAAACCTAGCATTAGGGTCAAGTAAAAAGGCCTAACGGTAATAAAGTAAATGGCAAAACTGTAACATTAGCAGATCAATACAGAGTGTTTCAAATATTCTCCCAGGCTACCGTAAAATTACTTTATTTTTCACCTGCATATTATTTGTTTATTATACTTTGGATACGATTACCATAAAGACGCTCATAATGACCACAATCATAATGAGCGGGCGATACGGCCATAACGCCCTGTTAATATGAGAAACAAAGAAAGAATAAGTATTTCGTATTCCTTATCGTATAATGGTTTGGATTTGACCCGCAATACATTTTCTTTGGCTTTTCCCGCATTGTTTCGGATGTTTTGTGGTATTTCCATATTCATTTTCCCTTTTCTTTGTTGAACGTATTATCTACGTACAAAGCAAAGCATTATCAACAAACGTCAAAATATCAACAACTGTCATATCATAGACTACTTGGTAAAAAGGGTAAAAAGAAAAAGCTAGCAGCATTGAACTAGGTTACTAAATTTGAAGGAACACCACATACTGACAGATACAATTAATAAACGTCAAAGTATCAACAAATGTCATAGACTATTAAAAAAGTGTTTTCTAAAAATGAAAAGTCAATTTTTCATTAAAAAAATATACTTCGTGAAAAATAAAATATTGTATGCACTACGAGCGTTAGATTATAACGTCCATCAGGCAACATGCATCCCTCGGGCCAAAGGCCCTCGGGCTTTTCATGTTACCCTTCGGGCGTTATAATCTATATAACGCACTTGGTGCATAAATAATTATTACCGTGGTACAGTTAATAATAAAAGTTCCTTGTCGCAAACTAATATACGTTTTGGAAAACAAACGATATGGACAGACTAAGACCGTTGAAACGAGAACACAAATTTCTAGGAAACTTGAAACCACATCTGAACGCAAGCTGGTAGGTCGACTTATCAGGCAGATCTCCAAAGAAACTAGAAGACAAAAGAACAAAAATACGACTATCATAAAGTTAGGCGACTTCAACGCATAGAAAAAGACAATCAAGCGCATACAGATAAGTACATCATTTGAAAACCTTACCACACGCATACTCAAACGAAAATGGAAGCCCGCTGAAAAATTGGCATACAGCTCCTCGATAGATCAATAGGGAACTCATGAACCGAGCTCCAGACCTGTCCTGATACATGGAGCAACACAGACACCAACTCCTAAATAAAACATATCTTGGTGGATAATGAAATAAGGACGGTTAAAGATTAGGGCAAAAAGAACAACAAAAAGCAACGCAGTCCGTAAAATACTATATAGAAAATTAGAGACAAAGAAACTGGAAGTACGTAAAGGATACACAAAACACCAAATAACAATTGGAACATTTCCCTATTATACAAAGAAAAATATGAAGAAGAAATACCAGGAGGAAATGGAAAACAATTAATAAGGGAAGAATTTAACTCGTCAACAATGAGTTCAAAAATACAAATAGCGACGAGGAGAACGCCGCGCCGATGCGGAAGAAATCACACATGGGCACACAATAAATACAAATAACTAAAGAAGAGAAGGACGCGGAAACAAGAACGTATACCAAGCACATGAGGATAAGAACATCATAGGAAGAACCTTACTTCTCACAGGGTCAAACGAAAATGGAAGGCCGCTAAAAGATACCACAAAACAGCAAACAATAACACCTGAAACATTTCCCTACTAAAGAACGAAGAACGTATTATTTACATATTTTTTGTTGCTGTAGGATGTATTAGTGGCGATAAGTTTATAGAATGGCGTGTGAAAGGCTTGTCAATCAAGCAATTTTAGAAGAAATTGAAGAAATGAAACAAATGCGAGTAAAAAAATATTCATATATTAATATTTAGAGTTATTATTTTTAGAAACAATTTATTTATAAAGTATACCTCAGACACATTGTCCTTATAAAAAATGTCGGGGTCTTTGATCTTTACCGCAAAGTCAAAGGCTCCGGCACTTTTTATGCCGCATCGACAAACTAAAAGAAAATGGAAGAAAAATTAAGGAAGCTGATAATTTCATCGAACTGCTAGAAGCGACTCTTAAATAATTATTTCGATAAAAAAATAGCTGTATTCTTCCTAACAAGGAAGGAATATGTTAATGCAATACTAAATTATAATAAGGTATACATATTGGTTAACCTACTTAATGGCATCTTATTTTTCAAATGCTGTTATTAGTGGAGTCAAGGAGTCGGACGAATACGTTACAAATAAGTAACGCAACCAGACCACCTCCCTCCATGTCTTCGGGGGTGCTGAACACGACTATGAGGGTAAAAAGTTTTTATTCAGTGCAACCTCTTCAAACGGCCAAAAACCACTCCTTTTATCGATTTTCGTGGACGGACGCGCGGTAGCAAGGGTTTTAATGCGAATTTCTGCAAAGGGTGAAGGATAGACCGTACCCTAGTAGCACCAATATTGCACCAATATATAATCCATATAGGACCAATATATGAATATTGGTCCTATATGGATTATATATTGGTCCAATAAGTTGTGCTACTAGGGTAGCCACCCTTGGGGAGGTTGAATCTTTGAATGTACCCTCCCAGGGGGTGGGAAAATGATACAATATATCAAGAACTAATTTCACTAATATGTATGGTCAATAAAGAAATAAATGTTATAAGACTTCCATATTATTTATGAGCAAAAAACAAATAATCTCAAACAGTAAGTGACAGGCATAATTTTGTTATCAATCTATGAAGAGTGTGATATGCCAGAAAAATAAGATACCAGTTCGAATACTCATTAATCAAAAGTCTGTATTAAAAAATCACTACTTCTACATCCAGATTTTTCATCCAAATCACTTTAAAGGAAACATCTTGACTAGATTCGCACTCCAGAATGTGGAAATTATTGGTCATAGAATTTTAATAATATTTGGGGCAGATGTCATAGAGAAGTTTGAGGCGTTGGTTTCTACCATATACGTTAAAAATTAAGTTTCTAGTTTACCCTACTTATTTACCCCTATTCACAACCTACCACTTCCCACCCCTTCAATGGAATCATCTCAATCAGATATCATTACAATACATACGTGTACTAACTTTCAAGGGAATATCTCAATTTAATGTTATCAATCCAATTAATAATGGAGCGGAGGTGGTGGGATTTGAAAAATATTAGAAAGAAATCTGAGGCCTTGGTTTCTAGTATATACACCAAATCCCAAATCTCTGTACTCTTACTAGCTTTACTTATTTTCGCCTATTTACTCCTATTTAACCCCCAACCCTTCAACGGAATCATCTCAAAATATAATCTAGTTCCAGATGTTGTTATAATACATGCATGTACCAAAGGACCCCGCACTTTTTAATATATAAAATGGTTCTCGGTTAAATTTTCTGAATTTTTAGTATATTATAGATCTCGATCTACTGATTAAAAGCAACATGGTCCCAATCTAATGCTTTGACTAGTTTTTGAGATACAGGGTGTTAAAGTTAAAAAGTGGCTATTTTTATAAAATATATTCATGGCAATTGAAGGATTGGATTAATTTGTTTTTCCGCGAATATCATTCCTGTAACGTCAGATAATATATTGTGATAATAATATGTGCTTATATATAGGGTGAGCCACCAATAACACGAAGTGAATTATTAAAATCGATGTGCTTATGCTGAAACAACAAAATTTTGAGAACATTATTTTGGAAATGAAATGTACTGTTTCATAATTACCGAAATTCCCAATTTGAATATTTTATACAGGGCGAGTAAAAATTTTGGAAACACGTGTGACTCATTATAATAAGACGTATATTTTAATATATATTGATTGTACATTGACAGCTGATTCCAAATATATATACTTTTAGAGGGGTCCACAGGGTGATACAAAAGATAAAACATAAGAAAAATTCCGAAATTTTAATTTTTTTTTGAAATCGTCCTGTAATTCAGAATTTCGTCGGTTAATTTCCGTAATTCTTTTAAATTGTGTTTATTGCGTATATGTTAATAGAGTACCAAAAATTCAAAATCTTACTATGACTGGTTCTCGAGATTTAAAGCGAATTTACCATGTTGGTACGTAAGCCTAAGGAATAAAGCTTCTTTAGTGGAAAATGATGTGACTATGAAATAAACTTTAACATACCGATTATAAGTAAAATGACTATAGTATTCAAGGTACTCTAACAATGCTCGGAAAATTGAGGGTACATCCGACGAGACGGCATTAAACTCGGTTTCCACTAACACTGCTATAGGTATCCTTGTGTTGCAGATTTAATAAACTACAATATGCAAGTAACTTAAAAGTAATTCAAAGAGTAAACTCGTTTCCTCATCACCATAGGGGTAGAGTTTTTTTATAGTGATATCCCCGTTAGGTCTAATTCACTGTACTATAGTAGCCAAAATATTGATTTTAAGAAAGGAATGAATAACACTGAATAAGATGAAACTAGTAGAAAACCTATAATCTGTTATATAAAACTAATAGTGTCTTCTTCCAACAGGGCTGTTTAAAATATATCATTTCAAATCAATTTTTTAATGATACGATATCAATAATACATGTTGTTCATTTACGTGACCTTTATTGCATTGCGGGTGCATCCTTTAATAAATATAGCGGGAACTTTTGAGCTAGCTACACAAATGCTGATACGAATCGCAAGAGGTAAACATAGTGCAGGCACGTGTTGAAGCCGAAAACCTTCGGTTGAGAAATGGCAACTGGGTTCTACTCAATCATATCCATGTCCCTGAATTGCCCTGTTTAACGTTGGAATATTTAAAAGACTTAACAGATATTTATCATGTTCAATTATCGGCGGCATATATTCAAGATAAACTTCAAAGAGAAGAATTAAACATAAGTAGAAGTTGATGAATTCATTGAAAAATCCAATTTCCTACGATTTCGAATTTATTCAAGATTTCGAAATATTGCGAAGTATATGTTGTGGGTAGTCTACAATGATGAAGAATCCCCCGAAGATCCTCCGATACTTGGTTACTATTGTACTTGTAAGTCTGCTGCCAGGACATCAGGTACTTGTGCACATGTAGCAAGTGTTTTGTGGTTCCTTGGATACGCAAGACATGAGCCAAATATTCATTATCCATCTACAATCCTTCTCAATTGTATTGTTGATGCACCAGAAATATCGACCCTGGTCCTGAAATAGTGGAAAAATGAGAAACTGCACGACATGTTTTCTTTATATCAGTTATCATCTAACGCTATTTAAAATTCGTACTTATTTTTCTTACACCTTCATTATAAGTTTTTGCTATCAAGAACGTTGATTATCTGTTTTAAAGAGCCCTGTTGGAAAAGACAGATATAACAGATTATAGGTTTTCTGCTAGTCTCATCACGTTCAGTGTTATTCATTAATTTCTTATAATCAATATTTTGGCTACTAGAAATTTAGTACAGTGGATTGGGCCTAACGGGGATACCACTATTAAAAAAATGCCTCGGGAACTCTACCCCTGTGGCGATGAGGAAACGAGTTTACTCTTTGAATTACTTCCAAGTTACTTGCATATTGTAGTTTATTAAATCTGCAACTGGAAACCGAGTTTAATACCATCTCGTCCGATGTACCCTCAATTTTCCAAGCATTATTAGAGTACTTTGAATATTATAGTCATTTTATTTATAATCGCTATTCACATCATTTTCTACTATTCATCGCCGAAAACTCGTATTCGGTGATGATTACATATAAACAAGCTTTGTTCCTTAGGCTTACGTACCCACATGGTAAATTCGCTTTAAATCTCGAGAACTAGTCATAGTAAGATTTTGCATTTTTGGTACTCTTTTAACATATACACAATAAACACAATTTGAAAGAATTACGGAAATTAACCGACGAAATTCTGAATTACAGGACGATATAAAAAAAAAACATTTTTCGGCATTTTTCTTGTGTTTTATCTTTTGTATCACCGTGAGGACCCCTATAAAATAATGTATATTTGGAATCAGCAGTCAATGTAAAATCAATATATATTAAAATATACAGGGCGTCTTCTTAGGATGAGTCACATGTGTTTCCAAATTTTTGACTCGCCCTGTATAAAATATACAAATCGGAAATTTCGGTAATTATGAAACAATGTATTTCATTTCAAAAATAATTTTCTCAAAAATTTGTTGTTTCCATTAGCACATCGATTTTAAAAATTCACTTCGTGTTATTGGTGGCTCACCCTGTATATAGGCGCATATTTTTATCACATTATATTATCTGACGTCACAGCAATGATATTCGCGAAAAAAAAATTATTAATCCGAGTTGAAAAATATTGTTAAAAAATCTGAGGCCTTGGCTTCTAGGACATTTAATTTTATCAAATCTTTTAAGAAGGGCTGGTGGGGGGATGGAAAATATAAAATAGTAGGGTTGGTGTGGTGTTGAAAAATATTATAAATAATCTGAGACCTTGACTTCTAGTACATACACCGAATTTCAAGTTTCTGTGCCCTTACCAGCTTACTTTACTTTTTTTTGCCCCATTTACCCCTATTTCCATCCTTCAATGGAATCATTTCAAAATATAATCCAGTTCCAGATGTCGTTATAATACGTACGTGTACCAAATTTCTCCAAACCCACAACCCTTCATCAGAATAATCCTAAAATAGAATCTAGCTCTGATGTCATTATAATATATACGTGTGCCAAATTTCAAATGAATATCTAAATTTTATTTTATCAACCCTTTTAATTACGGAGTGGGGGGATGAAAAATATTATAAAAAATTTTGAGGCCCTGGTTTGTAAGTACATACATCAAATTTCTGTACTCTTACTAGCTTGCTTTACATATTTCCCACTATTTACCCCCCAACCCTTTACCGATTATCTTCAAAAAACAGTTCCAGATCTCGTTATAATATACACGTGTACAAAATTTCAAGTCAATATCTTAAACCGTTCCGGAGAAAACGTGCGGACAAAAAAGAAGTTACAAACTGACAGACAGACAGAAAATATTTTTTCGCTCAAGTTTAAAATCTCGACATTTCTTGACATTCTAAACCTATTTCAAGAATTTTTTTTTTTTAATTTTTTTTACGATTACTATACTTCTAATCCACTACGTGGATGTGGAAGTAATTAAAATATTTATATGAAATTTATAACCCTATGATAATTTTCTTTTATTTATTTATTACACTTTTAAACATAAACACAAAAGAACAATAACATAATTTAATTTCTTCTTCTACTTTGCTAGTGACATAACCAGACGCGTAGTTTCTCGTTAATATCCAACCAGCATAAATATGTTTATATTGTTTCCACACTAATATTAACTAAGTTGACCCTATCATTTATCGAGTACATATAATTTAACGCCCCCGGTGGAATATATCAATATTGGTTTGGTAATTGACTTTTAGGACCAACTCATTAAAAACATTTAAGTATATTAAAGTTAACGAAATTGTGTAAAACACTACTATGTTTTTTACCACTATATTTGCACAAAAACGTGACTGCAGTTTCAACCCTCTTTAGCCCTCTTAAACCCTCTGAAAATGACCTAAAAAGGGTTGAAACTGCAGTCACGTTTTTGTGCAAATATAGTGGTAAAAAACATAGTAGTGTTTTACTCAATTTCGTTATTGTTATGGATTACCACAGAGTAACGGCTTCCTCAATCAATTTGCTATATTAAAGTTATCGATAGTCGATATTTTTACCAACAGAGAATCGTAATAGTGACGAATATATGTTATTCAGTATGCATAATTTGTACAATAGTACCTCTTTTCAAAACATATTTACTAATGCTACACTAAAAAAGCAGTCTCCACACCACCGATTAAAGTATAAAATGTACAAAAAGTTTTCGCATTTCGCCCTAAATTAGAAAGATCTGGAAATGTCTCAATATAAGAAATCTGTAGGGTTGACTTTTAATAAAGTCTAGGCCGAGCGGCTCGACGGCATATAAAGGCCTTTTCAAACGTTAACTTTGTAAATATTTTAAAATCTTTTAAAGCTCTCGCTGTATTTAATTTTCTGTAAAATAACGTCGCCGACTAATAATTATTTATTAACTGTCGGATTACCAGTTTACTTTACCCAGTCAATATGCCAGTTAACTGTAATCAATCATTTTGTCGCTGCGAATTTTTGTGCCTACTTTAGTTTATAAAAGAAAATATTAAAGATCCTTTTTATACCGCTCATTCTTCTACGCAGTGAGTGAGTCTTTAACTTTTGACATGAATATATGAACTAGCTGATGACTTCGAGACCAACACACCCCTTGTACTATTAATGAAGAGAAGATTTGGAGCATATTAAGCAGAACACGTTTGTTTGATTTTGTGGTTTATGTGTACTCAAGTGCGGCCCTAAACACGTTGTACACGGAGGGATGTTAGATCATATTGTTATCGTTATGAACTTGAAACTCCGTATTTTGCCAATAAAAACACATCACGTGGCTGAACTTCTAAGGCTTGCAGGTATTTTGCCAATAATTCTATAATTATTGTGGTACTTTTACTAGCTACTATTTTATTGTTACTCTGTATCCATACGTTTTAGACTTTTGCTGCTAAATTCGTGTCCTACAAAAAAAAAAACCGCTGCCTAAGGAATCACTACTTCCACATCCAGATTCTACATCCAAGTCACTTTAAAGGAAACATCTTGACTATATTTGCACTCTAGCATGTGGAAATAATTGGTCATAGAATTTTAATATTATTTGGGGAAGATGTCATATAAAAGTTTGAGGAGTTGGTTTCTACCATATACGTTAAAAATTAAATTTCTAGTTCACCCTACTTATTTTCTACTATACACAACTTACCACCTCCCACCCCGTCAATGGAGTCATCTCAATCAGATGTCACTACAATGCATACGTGTACTAATTTTCAAGTGAATATCTCAATTTGATGTTATCAATCCCATTAATAATGAAGCGGAGGTGGTGGAGTTTGAAAAATATTAGAAAGAAATCTGAGGCCTTGGTTTCTAGTATATACACAGAATCCCAAATTTCTGTTTTTTTTTCTCAATTTTATTTTATCACCCCCTTTAATAATGTAGTAAGGGTAGTGGAAGGGTTGAAAAATATTATTATAAAATCTGAGACCTTGGCTTTTAGTACATACACCGAATTTCATGTTTCTGTAGTCTTACCAGCTCGCTTTACTTATTTTCCCTATTTACCCCTATTTAACCCCCACTCCTTCAACGTAATCATGTCAAAATATAATCTAGTTTCAGATATAGTTATAATACATAAATGTCCCAAATTTCAAGTGAAAATTTAAATTTAAATTTATCAACTCTTAATAAAGGAGTGGGGGTGGTGGGGAGATGGAAAACATTAATGAAAAAACCTGAGACCCTCGCTTCTAGTATATACACCAAATTCCAAATTTCTGTACTTTTACCAGCTTGCTTTACTTATTTTCCCCTATATACCCCTATTTACCCCCCAACCCTTCAACGGAATCATCTCAAAATATAATCTAGTTCAAGATGTCGTTATAATACATACGCGTACTAAATTTCATGTGAATATCTCAATTTTATTTTATCAACCCCTTGAATAATGGAGTAAGGGTGTGGGGTGATGAAATATATTATTAAAAAATCTGAGGCCTTGGCTTCTAGTACATACACCAAATTTCAAGTTTCTGTACTCATACCAGCTTGTTTTACTTATTTCCCCCTATTTACTCCCAAATAACCCCAAACCCTTCAACGGAATAATCTCAAAGTATAATCTAGTTCCAGATGTCGTTATAATTCATACGTGTACCAAATTTCAAATCAATATCTCAATTTTATTTTATCGACTCTTTTAATAATGAAGTAGGGGTGGTGGGGGTTGAAAAATATTATAAATAATCTGAGACCTTGGCTTCTAGTACATACACCGAATTTCAAGTTTCTGTAGTCTTACCAGCTTGCTTTACTTATTTTCCCCTATTTACCCCTATTTAACCTCCAACCCTTCAACGGAATCATCTCAAAATATAATCTAGTTACAGATGTCGTTATAATACATATGCGTACTAAATTTCATGTGAATATCTCAATTTTATTTTATCAACCCCTTGAATAATGGAGGGGGGGGGTGGGGGGGTTGAAAAATAATATAAACAATCTGAGACCTTGGCTTCTAGTACATACACCGAATTTCAAGTTTCTGTAGTCTTACCAGCTTGCTTATTTACTTATTTTCCCCTATTTACCCCTATTTAACCCCCAACCCTTCAACGGAATCATCTCAAAATATAATCTAGTTCCAGATGTCGTTATAATACATATGCGTACTAAATTTCATGTGAATATCTTAATTTTATTTTATCAACCCCTTGAATAATGGAGGAGGGGTGGTGGGGGGTTGAAAAATAATATAAACAATCTGAGACCTTGGCTTCTAGTACATACACCGAATTTCAAGTTTCTGTAGTCTTACCAGCTTGCTTATTTACTTATTTTCCCCTATTTACCCCTATTTAACCCCCAACCCTTCAACGGAATCATCTCAAAATATAATCTAGTTCCAGATGTCGTTATAATACATACGTATGCCAAATTTCAAATGAATATCTCAATTTTATTTTATCAACCCTTTTCATATTGGAGTAGGGGTGGTGGGGTTGAAAAATATTACAAAAAAATCTGACGCTTTGGCTTCTAGTACATACACCGAATTTCAAGTTTCTGTAGTCTTACCAGCTTGCTTTACTTATTTTACCCTATTTACCCCTATTTAACCCCCAACCCTTCAACGGAATCATCTCAAATTATAATCTAATTCCAGTTATCGTTATAATACATACGTGTACCAAATTTCAAATGAATATCTCAATTTTATTTTATCAACCCTTTTCATATTGGAGTAGGGGTGGTGGGGGTTGAAAAATATTATAAAAAAATCTGACGCACTGGCTTCTAGTACATACACCGAATTTCAAGTTCCTGTACTCTTACCAACTTGTTTTACTTATATTCCCCTATTTACATCAAATTAACCCCCAACCCTTCAACGGAATAATCTCAAAATATGATCTAATTTCAGACGTCGTTATAATACATACGTGTACGAAATTTCAAATGAAAATCTCAACTTTATTTTATCAACCCCATTAATGGGGTAGGGGTGGTGGGGGGTTGAAAAATATTATAAAAAAATCTGAGGCCTTAACTTCTATTACATACACCGAATTTCAAGTTTCTGTACTCTTACAAGCTTGCTTTACTTATTTTCCGCTATTTACCCCTATTTAACCCCCAACCCTTCACCGGATATCCTCAAAAAACAATCCAGTTCCAGATCTCGTTATAATATATACGTGTACAAAATTTCAAGTCAATATCTTAAACCGTTCCGGAGAAAACGTGCGGACAAAAAAAAAAGTTACAGACAGACAGACAGACAGACAGACCGACAGACAGAAAATTTTTTTTCGCTCAAATTTAAAATCTCGACGTTTCATGGCATTCTAAACCTATTTCACGAATAAAAATTTTTGAAAATTTTTTTGCGATTACTATACTTCCAATCCACTACGTGAATGTGGAAGTAATTATTATGTTTATTTGGACGTCTTGAATAATACTTGGAAGTTAGGCCACGATTCACCTGGAGGATTTCATGAAAACCGCATCGGAAGGTCGCGGAAACCGCAGATTTGTGATTAACTCCGTTTTTATGGCCCAAACGTGAACAACACCTATTATAAAAATTCTCTATCTTAAATGTCCTATAATTTTTTTTCGTATGCCTAGACGTTTTGGAGATACGACGCGGACTAAGTGAAAAATGCTAAATGCATTCCGTCAAATCCCTTTCACATCACATATTTCGCAATTATCTTGCTTTTTATGTCTCAGAATGAAAATTAAATCGGCGCGGTTTTTTTATCTGGTTTCCCCAGGAGGCCTAATCCATGCCGGATCTTAAATTAGTCAATATTTTCGAATCGTTGTCATTACTTTCTTTCTGATAAGATTCTACGTCGTCCATTTCGTCATTCATAGCAATTATAGGTGCGGTAGTATTCAACCAGGAGTGACCGTGGGAATGGCCACAAGCTGTTGAACAATTCAGTCCTACTTTCCTGCAGCTGAATTTTCCTGCACAGCGCTTCGTTGCAAAAAATTGAATTTAACAATATGTCTGGTGCTGGTGGTAACTGCGTTGGTACTAGCTGCAAAATATCATTCTTCCTAATCCAGCCCCACTGCTCAGGATCAATGTCTTTTCCCAACCATGTTCGAACTTGATAATACACTCTACACAAATGCTGCTGAAGATGTTGGAGGAAGTGATGAAAATTTTACAGCTATTGAAAGTTTTGTAGATTTGGCAAATGTTAAATATCGTCGTATCTCAAAAACGATTAGGTGTACGAAAAAAATGTATAGAACATTTAATATAGAAAATGTACAGATGTTTAACTTTTATAATAGGTGTTGTTCCCGTTTGGGCCATAAAAACTGAGTAAGTATATTATTATATGAACGATTATGATAGTCATTATACATGAAGATGATGTTTCAGCCCACGAGCCGTGGCGAGTGGCGCAAATCCTCTGAGTGAACAGTGGTGATAATCGCGAATGTAATACTATGCTTTGCCTACACCTATTTTAAACGAATAAATTAGACTGAAATTGGATAACATTAATGGGTACCTACTCATAAGAAGTGGAAAACGCAAACAAACAATATGCCGGTACACTTTGTTGCCATGCAAGTTGATTGTCAGCCGCAGCTGCAAGAGTTGATCGCGGCCTATTTAAAATATCATTGAATCAGCGAAACTGTGATTTTTGAATTTGTATTTGTGATTGGCCGGAAACAGTGAATTATGAATCGATAATTCACTACAGTGAATTATAGGTACGACTTTTCAGCAAAAAATGCTAATAATTGTCATATAATTAAATAGTTATAGAAAAATATATTTATCCATGACCACTATATTAGGAAGGTATAATACGTCTATTTTCCGTAGATTAAAGGCCCTCTAATACACTAGTGGATTAAAATTAATACCACGCTTCGATTTTACAGAATTTCATTTAGAATTATTATTAATATTAACATTAACATTTATATCAAGAACGATCTTCTTGTCATTTTGACCGGGATTAATCAAATTAAACCTTCTATCTTTTTGCTCAAAATCAAAAGATTCTTAGCCGAAAGAATGTGACTCTCGGCTGCGCCTCGAGTGCACACTTTTTCTCATAGATTAAAGGCTTGTTAATCCTCGTATATAATCAATAACTATTTTTAGGACAATATTATACTGATTAAATTTTATTTTGGGATTGGCAAATATATACATTATGACCCATTTCAAATCCGAACACCCTCATAAAAGTTATATTTATTAATCGATTTTGACCGTTTTCCTTAAAAGGTACGACCGTACGACACCAAAACCTGAAAGACATATTGTACATTGCAGAGTAGACATTTCGAACTCCTAATTTTTGTGTTTAAACAAAAGTCTTAGCAAAATTTTGTTATAAAATTATAATAAAATATAGTTTATAACAACTCTAACAGTTCACACGCCTCTGGTGATCACTACGTACGATGGACATGATCCAGCTCAAATAAGGTGGTATTTTACCATACTGTTGTTAGACTAACAGGCCAGTATTATTTTTCATAGACAATTTTCTCTGTTATTTCGGAAATACTATAAAGAAATGTTTAATTCTAACAGAACAGATTATCAGAAATGATCCTGACACACATGCACGCATGCGCGCATATGGCCACGCATCCGTTCATGCACACGCGTCCGCATACGCAGATGCGCATACACACCCAATATATCTCTTGGTATTTTTCGGTAAAGCAATATTACTTCCACATCCACGTAGTGGAGTGGAAGTATAGTAGCCGTTAAAAAAAATTCAAAAATGTTTATTGTTGAAATAGGTTTAAAATGTTACGAAACGTCGAGATTTTAAATATGAGCGGAAAAAAATGTTCTGTCTGTCTGTCTGTTTGTCTGTAACTGCTTTGTGTGCACGTTTTCTCTGGAACGGTTCCAGATATTGACTTGAATTTTGTACACGTGTGTATTATAACGAGATCTGGAATTAGATTGTTTTTTGAACATATCCGGAGAAGAGTTGAAGGGTAATTAGGGGTAAATAGAGGAAAATAAGTAAAGCAAGCTGGTAAGAGTACAGAAATTTGGGAATTGGTGTATATAATAGAATCGAAGGCCTCAGATTTTTTTATAATATTTTCCATCCCCCCCATCACCCCCACTTTATTATTAAAGGGGTTGGTAAAATAAATTTGAGATATTCACTTGAAATTTGGTACTCGTATGTATTATAACGACATCTGTAACTAGATTATATTTTGAAATGATTCCGTTGAAGGGTTGGGGGTTAAATCAGGGTAAATAGAGGAAAATATGTAAAGTAAGCTGGTAAGAGTACAGAAATTTGGAACTCGATGTATATACTAGAAGCGGAGTCCTCAGATTTTTTAATGATATTTTCCATCCCCCTACCACGCCCTCTCTATTATTAAAGGGGTCGACAAGGTATAATTGAGATATTTACTTGAAATTAGGTACACGTATGTATCACAACGACATCTTGAACTAGATTATAACTGAGATGATTCCATTGAATCGTTTTTAGGTTAAGTAGGGGAAAATTAAAGCAAAGAGTAAGAGTACAGAAACTTGGGATTTGGTGTATATACTAGGAGCGAAGGCATCAGATTTTTATATTTTTTGTGAACCCCCCACCACCCCTCTCTATTATTAAAAGAATAGATAAAATAGAATTGAGATTTTCACTTCAAATTTCATATACATATGTACTACTATAACGACATCTGAAAATAGATTATATTTTGAGATGATTCCGTTGAAGAAGTGAGGGATAAGTAGAGACGAACAGTGAAAAATAAGAAAAGCACTGGTAACGGTACAGATACTTGGGATTTGGTGTATATACTAGAAGCCAAAGCCTCAGATTTCTTTCTAATATTTTTCAACTCCCCCATCACCACCACCACCTTCACTCCATTATGGGTTGATAAAATAAAATAAACATATTCACTTGATAGTTACTACACGTATGTATTGTAATGATATCTGATTGAGATGATTTCGTTGAAGGGATGGGGGTGGGAGGTTGTGAATATGGGATAATAAGTAGAGCAGTCTAATAAAAGTCTAGAAACTTCATTTTTGACGTAAATGCAGAAATCAACGCCTAAAATTTTTCTAAGACATCTGCCCCAAATATTAAAATTCTATGGCCAATAATTTTCTCATACTAGAGTGCAAATATAGTCAAGATATTTCCTCTCAAGTGACTTGGATGGAAAATCTGGATGCGGAAGCAGTGATTTCTTAGGCAGCAGTTTCTTAAAGATATTTCAAACTTGGTTTTAAGCTGATTTGTTAAATAAACAAATGAAGCAAGTATGTTAAGAAAGTAACTTTGTCCACAATTATTTATTTTACTTTTAAGAGCATCTTCTTAGGTATACCCAATAACCATGTCAGAAATTCATAACCTTCGGCCTAGTCATCTGATTAACTGACTCTTATTACCTAATATTGATTTGAAGTCGACGTAGAATTAAAAATGCAGTATAAACAAATGCATTTTAAACCAACTTCAGTGTGTCACCACGAAACATTTTTAACTTTAGTGACTATCCTTTTTGAAGACAGTTCATTTTTAAAAGAAATTTTCAGAACCCTCCCTGATGATTGCTGAAGAAAGTCATGTTGAAAAAAATTATAAATGTTTTTATTTCGGATATTGTTAGTTGATGGGAAATTCTAGTTAATAGTATCCGAAAAAATCTACGACTTTCATTTGCCTTCTCAAGTCTTCGAGTTATACACACGGAAATATTACAGGCCTTCGTTCGGTTTATTTCTACGCAGAATGAGAATGCTAAAGCTTAATTATCTTATGAACATTAGCATTAGCCTTAGAGAGGCACTCCTATCATACTAAAAAACGTTCATCGTGCTCAACTACTTTACTGGGAAACTGGCAGCACTTACTAAATAAATACAATCCGCGAAAATTGGATAATTTCTATTCACAAGGCTCGCTGGAGAATTGGCAAGTCGCCGGTAGAGTGAGATGTATTCATGTGCGCCCAATAAATTTATTAGGACGATAAGAGAAACGGATTTTAAAATGTGTTTGAAAATTACAGATCATTTAAGATGTTAATTAGTATGGTCCTTAAAAACCAATTTTTAAAATTTACCCGGGGCACCATCTTATTTTGTTCTATGATATAAAAGAAGACTTCCATAAACATTTCAGATTTTTAAATAATGTTTTAGGAGTCGCTACCAAGTCTTAAATTTTCAAGATAATCGAGGATTTTTGCAACATTTCTATCAAAATAAATCAAAGTGGTGAACATCAAAATGACATTGATCATAAATTAAATGAATAAAATAGGACAGTACATTGTCCCCCATTTTCATCTCAACCAATCACAACTCACTGAATAGGGACAGCCCCACCCAACTTTCATGTTAAGACAAGAGCGTTTCATGTCCAGACGCGCGCTTGTCAGTTCCATGCAGAGCCTGACTTGAAAACTGTTTCCTGTCAGCTACTGTACTGTCGAGAGGGTTTGTGCAGCTGCGTTTCTTAAAACTATAGTCTTTTCTAAATTACTCTAACTGAACATATATTTAGTTCTCTGCAATAACGTATTATTTCAGCTTGCAATAATTTGTTAAAGTGGTTTTACGTCATTATTTTAAACTTTGTTTATGCACTAAAGTGGACCAAACGTTTGATTATAGGCCAAGAGAGGCCGAATACTTTAGGACAAAAGTGCATTAACTATTTTGTCAAATAGGCAGGTTTGGAATTATTTAATACTGTTTGGACTTTAAGACGTTTGAGTATGGCAACTAGTAGTAAGGGACCCATTGTGACGAGAACATCTACGTGTATTTGGCTTGTTGGTCAAATCTCGACATCACTAAACCACACAAAGTTGCCATCTAAAAAATAAGTTTTTAGCGTTTTCTTTCATTACAAAAAAGGAATTGAGCAATAAAAGAGACTCAGCTCACTGTGCGCTAGTGATGAGCTCCTGATTTGAGAAAACGCTAACATTCCTACTAGATTAAAAAAATACATAATTGACAAAATTGCAGGTCTGTTCAAGGAATGGCAACTTTGTGTGGTTCAGTGATATCGACATTTGACCAACAAGCTAAATATACGTAGACGTTCTCGTTACAATGCGTCCCTTACTACTAGTTCCCATACACAAACGTCTTAAAGTCCAAACAGTATTAAATAATTCCAAACATGGCTACTTGACAAAGTAGTCAATGCACTTCTGCCCTAAAATATACGGCCTCTCTTGGGTTAATAATCAAACACTCGGTCCACTTTAGTGCACTAAACAAAGTTTAAAGTAGTGAATTAAAGCCACTTTTAGAAATAATTGTAAGCTGCAATCATTTGTTATAGTAGACAACTAAATACATTTTTAGTTAGAATAATTTAGAAAAGACCACACTTTTAAGAAACACGGCTGCACAAATGCTCTTCACAGTACAGTAGCTGACAGAAAACAGCTCTCAAGTCAAGCTCTTCATGGCACTGCCAAGCGCGCGTCTGGACATGAAACGCTATTGTTTTAACATGAAAGTTGGGTGGCGCTGTCCCTATTCAGTGAGTTGTGATTGGTTGAGATGAAAGTGGGGGACAATGTACTGTCCTATTTTATTAATTTAATTGATGATCAATATTATTTTGATGTTCACTACTTTGAGTTATTTTGATAGACATTTTAAAATCCTCGATTATCTTGAAAATTCAAGACTTGGTAGCAACCCCTAAAACTGAGTTAAAA
Organism: Stenurella melanura; assembly: GCA_963583905.1. Classification (NCBI taxonomy): domain Eukaryota; kingdom Metazoa; phylum Arthropoda; class Insecta; order Coleoptera; family Cerambycidae; genus Stenurella; species Stenurella melanura. Next base: position 63,985,239 of record OY757317.1, on the reverse strand, counting down.
AAAAAATCACAAAAAAACACAGTAATTCTTTTTAATAGCGTAGATCAAAATGGCAGGGTGCCCCAAAGAAAGTTAAGAAAAAATTTTTTTACCCCAATTTAAGGACCACCCTAATGTCAATATCAGAAATGAACTGCGAACAGTGAATTCTATAAATAATTATACAAGGGGAGTTGCAAAAGTGAAATATTAAAATCATCGACCTTTATTTCAAATAGAAAACAGTTACTTTTGCAAAGGGTCCTTACAACAGAAGTATACTATTGTACATACAGTTATACCACCATTCTAAGGAAATGAAGTACGGCCATCGGTTCAATTTTGATATTCGATTATTGAGCGCAGTAACATTGCTCGCATGCGATATTAGGATGGATGACCGAATATCTCATCTAAAGAGGTAGGTTGATACAATCCTGTGAGGCCTGCTGATCGGCTAGCAAGGCAGGAAGACAAGTCAAGGGTAGATGTTGGTAGCCGAGAACCGTGGTTTCTAGTCCACGCTATGCTGTAGGGCCCAAGGTACAGAGGGCCGAAACAAGGACACGGTTGCCTAACAGAAAGTAGCCACTTCCATTCACTAGTAGAGAGATGAGATCGATCAGAGTAAATGTTGGAGATGAGTATCACCAACTTCTCGACGATGTGTTAATCCTTTCTCTGAAGACGTAGTTTCCCAAAACACCGAAATTCTTAAACACACTACTCGAATATCAATACCTGATGCGCCTCTTGCCAACCATATTGTCACCATCGAAGGATGATCAAACCTAAAGACTCTCTAAGTTGCTGCTTGCGTGGGCTTTCCACCTTAACTCGGACAAATAAAGATGCCTATAGATAGATAGATAGATAGATAGATAGATAGATAGATAGATAGATAGATAGGCGTTTATTTGACTACTTTACATATACAAATACATTTGTAGCAGGTCATTACATTGTTATTACCTATGAATAATATACACATAAATAAAGATGAGTCGTACAATGTGAAATAAATTAATAAACAGACATAATAAATAAAAACCGCCTAGAGGCGTACTGCGTAAGTTACACAGCATGTTATATAACAGTTATGGGGGTAGTCATAAAATCTTCAGTTGTATAAAAACAAAACTTCAAGATATGGTTTCTAATAACAGTTTTAAATTTATGAAAGTTGTATTGTTTTATATTTTCGGGTAGTTTATTATATAAGTTCAAGTTTAATGAGTTTTTAATTGATTTTGTTAAGCGATATTTAGGAGGTTTTAACAGATTGGCCGACCTTGTGTTATGGTTATGTAGCTCAGATGGAGTTACATACGAATTCTTGTTTTTATGAATCTCTAAAAGAGAGTAGTAAATATATAGGCAAGGAATGGGCATTATACCATATTTAATAAATAGTGGTTGACAGTGTTCCCTGAAACCTGCTCTTGCTATGATTCTTATAGACTCTTTCTGTTGTCGAAATATTTTTGCAGCGCTGCTTGAGTTCCCCCAGAGTATTATCCCATAACTTATGTGGGAGTGGATTAGTGAATAGTATACTGAGAGCAAAGTGTGTAGTTGTAGAATTGTTCTTAATCTTCGTAGAAGAAATAAATAGCTTGATAGCTTGTTGCTAAGTTGTTGTATATGATGGTTCCAACTTAAAGTATCATCGATAACTATACCGAGTAAACTGACACTATCTCCCTTCATTACGTCATACCTAGTAGAAAAAATTAGTCTTTGTGTTTTGTCACGATTTAGTTTGAGTGCATTAGCATTATACCAGAGTTCCGCTCGACTTTCAGTTTCATCAATGATATTTTGTAGACTGTTAATATTTTTGGCACTATCTGTAAAAGTTGCGTCATCAGCAAACATAACTATACTGCTAGGGAATAAGTAATAAAATAAATCATTTACATAAATTATAAACAACAGATCCCTGAGGCACTCCATGTTTTACTGATCTAAAATGAGATGTCATATTGTTATGTGAAACGCATTGTTGCCTATTCTCCAGATACGACTTTAACAGAGACAACGGTATTCCCCTGACTCCATAAAAACTAAGTTTTTCGATGATGAGAGTATGAGAGACACAGTCGAAAGCCTTGCTGAGATCACACAGCGTAATTGCAGTGTGTTTACCCTCTTCAAGGCCCCCAACTATATCACCCACAATCTTACAGATTGCATCTATTGTGGAACATTTTTGCCTAAAACCATATTGGCAAGCATGCAATAGGGAATACTTTTCGAAATATTTCGACAAACGGTTTTTTAAAATAATTTCTATTATCTTGCCAAACACAGGGATAAGTGAGATCGGACGGTAGTTATCCGGACTATTTAAGTCACCTTTTTTAAAAATGGGCACAATTCGAGTCACCTTAAAGATATCAGGAAAGCAACCCTCACTAAAACATTCATTTATTATACGCGTTAAAGGGAGAACTAGAAAATCTATTGTTTCTTTAACAATTTTACTATTTATATCGTAAATATCTAAACTGTTTGAAATTTTCAGATAATGTATTGCGTCTATAACCTCTAAAGTGGTGACAGGTTCAAGAAAAAAAGAAACATTAGGCGTCGGAACATATTCTAAAAAGTTCGAGGCATTTACGTTAGTTGCAGGTAGACTATTTATGATTGTATCTGCTACCGTAGAAAAAAAATCAACAAAGCTATAGGGGCCAACATTACTATCATTATTATTACTTTTCCGGCATGTATTACTTTCGAAATGTATTAATTTCCAGCTATCCCTGGATTTATAATCAGAGTTTTTTATGAATAAGTCGTAGGCGGTTTTTTTGGCTTTGATTATTTCCTTTTTATATCAATTTTATAAGTGATATAAGCTGCTTTATCATTAGGATGCCTTATAGTACAATGTACCTGTTTAATGGCTGTGAGTCTATCTCTCATATTACGTAGATCATTGCTAAAACATTGAACTGGTGACTTCTCCCCCGAAAAACATTTTTTCAATGGAAAATGTTTATGTATTAGAGCCTTATAGTTGTTTATTAAGAAACTCGATAGGAAATTTAGATCGTAACTGGGATCATTGAATATGTTCCAATTTATTTCACCGAGGGAAAGTTTTAACTTTTCGATTCCCACGGACGTGATTTTACGCTTCCATGTCATCTTTGAGGTTGCACAATTGTTAACTTTTACCGAAATATATTGACCATAATGGTCAGACAGGCATGGTTCGATAACACCCGTCTCAAAACAACCACCTTCTATGTTTGTCAAAACGTTGTCTATACAGCTAGAGCAGGTTTCACTAGCCCTGGTAGCTTCTAGAATTTATTCTAATTATTGTTATGGTATTAAGGAATTCAACCAATCCTCTCATCCTCACTTAAAACCTAATAACACCTACCTAATAACCAATACCTATAGCGGACTATTTGGGATCGGTCCTTTGTTACTATTCATACTATTTTTACATTTTCAATTTCTAAACTTTCAAAAGAATCTCTGTATTATTTGTTACATTTCTAATTAACCTTAAGTTACCAACATCGGCTCAGTAGCGCAGTGCTAAGGTACTTGAACTTACGACCACGGAGTCCCAGGTTCGAATCATGGCCAAGGTATGGATATTTAGTGGCGTTTTTAATGTGTTACCGATATGGTAGCAGTGGGCTAAATCGCTGCTGGGTGGCACAACATGACTAGTTGCTGTTATCTTTTCTGAGTTCGAGTCTAAGCTGCGATAGATGACAATATCGCAGGAAATGGTTGTTGTGTTGATGTCTATTTACCCTCTAACCCTTCATCGAATATGTTCATATACGTGTACAAAATTTCAAGTCAATATCTTAAACCGTTTCGGAGAAAAGGTGCGGACAAAAAAAGTTACAGACCGACAGACAGAATTTTTTTCTCGCTCAAATTTAAAATCTCGACATTTCATGACATTGTAAACCTACTTCAAGAAAAAAAAAATTTGAAATTTTTTTTACGATTACTATAAATACTTCCAATCCACTACGTGGATGTGGAAGTAAAATTGAAGTAAATCGGCAGTATAATTGTTAGTTTTTTTTTACTATAAAATAATATCAATGTTCTCACTTACAGTTTATATTACAGATTTAACTCCGATTAAATCCAGCATTCAGTCAACAATAATTTAACTTTCAATATAACGGTACTGTTGTTTCCTATTATCTTTATGAACGCCTATGTTAATTATAACAGAATAAATCATTGATTAGTAGTTCTCAGTTCTGGGAGTTGCTAAACCAGTTTGGCTTGTATTGACATGCTAAAAAATCTGTCAGTTGTCAGGCTGTCAAATTATACATTCCTCCTCCGTACCTAAACTTTTCATGGAATCTAGACAATTTTATTCTATATAGGGCGTTTAACTCTCTATCAAGTCCATTATTTTAACTTATTTAACGAGAGGTGACAGTTTAAAGGCCCAATTAAGTTAAAAAACGATAGTCAGTTTAGTAGCAATTGGGTCTTTCCCGCCCTATTTTGCCTAGAAAATATTTGAGGGTATAGTCGGGGGCATACTTGCTGAAATATATACTCCGTGGAGAATTTGACGATGAATTGATGGGACCAATTTTAATACATTCCTTATGCCTTCCATAATCATACCTTCCAGGTGCTTAGCTTGACTTTGTGGCAGACGGCCTATACATCGTCATACATCCAAGATGGCGACCACCCCAGTCATCATCGGAAGTTATCGACCGAAACTCTTGATAGGGCCATGCTATCAATATTTTGTAATAAACCGTTTTACAATGAAACTGTCTGTAAAAAAGGTCCCTAGGGATTTATCGATATCTTTTGCGGTTTAGGTGTTTTGTACAAAAACACTTTTAATTTTGGTATGACCCGTATCATTAAAAAAATTTGTTTCAGATAAGAACAGATCGATAATCGTGTGGTGAAAGTTTGAGGATTTTTAGATTTTTAGGTTAAAAAATAACAACTAGTTAAGAAATTAATATTTATTTCAATATTTTTATTAAATTAATTGTAATGTTGTATTGCACGTAATATGTTTTCAGCTTAATATTCACACATACAAAGTTCAGTGCATAAAATGTTTTGGGATTTACATTTACAGAATACAGCACATTTCTTTTACACATGAACACCAAATTAATTTTAAAATGGTTTTAGGTGCACAAGAAAGCGTATACAAAACAGGAACATTGTAATTATCTTTCATTTTCCATCCGTAATCAGAAGGTGTTGGTAGAATAGGGTGCTGCTGGTCAGCAAGACGCCATTCTGTTTTGTAGGTGGCAGATTTTCACTTTGTGTCCCGTGCTTGGAAAATATCCACCAACGAAGCTCCCCAAGGTCTGAAATTTTCATCCCTGGTATATATACCTTACAAATAAATTTTTCAATGATAGTTTCAGCTTCATCCTCGAATTCCTTAATGGATCCAAGAGCATAAAAAATGTCTTTATCTGCGGTTCTACAAGCGTAAAATGTATGTATTGAGGCCTTCTAAACATTTTTTGTCTCTTGGAATTTTCTTGTAACTTGCTAATTTTCCGAGTTACATTTAGTTTTCCACGATAAATAATGTACTACTTTTTTGCACATTCTCAGTTAAAAAATACATGATAATTTGAAAAATTAGCGCGATTTATAATATATTGCTATAAAAAAATATGAAACCTATATAGTTATACCATTTTTAAAGGTTCAATATAATTTTTTAAAATTGAAAATGTGCAAAAAATGTTGTACATTATTTATCGTGAAAGAATGCCTGTAACTGGGAAAATTAGCAAGTTACAAGAAAATTCCAAGATACAAAACATTTTTAGAACGCCTCAATGCATACGTGTGAATTTTTTCAAATTTTTAAATTAAATATTTTTAAAGAAGTGCTACAATTTCAAAGAAAAGGATAGTTTTTCATGTTTTCGGGAAAAACTCGCTGAAAACGCACTTTACGGAAAAGTTGCAAATAAAAAAAAGTCTCGTGTTTCGATGATATATTCACCTGAATTTTTTCAGATTTTTTCTCAATTTTTACATTTCCCCTCCCTCACTATTAGGAATTTTCGAGTGGCCATATCTCGAAAAATATGCATTTTCCGAAAAAAAATAGCAGAAGTAAAAACATCTTATCTTGGGCCAAAAAAGGTAAATGTATTGTTTTTCTTTTTCATTTTCAACCTAATTTTACAAGTTACGGAATACGTGACAAAAGGGGTGCTTTCCACCTCTTCAGAGGTCCTACTCTAATATTTTTTTCAATATTCTTACTAACATCATTAAAAACACATCGCACAAGGTTTCATCAAAATCCATTCACTAGCACTCAACTTAGAGGTGAAAATGCACTACTAATTCTCTTCATATACTTTACAAAAAAGTAAAAAAAAAATTAAATTGAAAATGTATGTAGTTTATACTATATGTTGAATTTTATTTAAAATGCCCTTTATATCATTTTAAATAATAATCAATCATTTAATAAAATAAATTATTCCAATTTTGTTGATGCTGAATTATTTATTTGTATTTATTACAAACCATAACATAAATTCACAATCACTACGCGATTTGAATAATTCTATTAGTTATTCGACCGTTGTGATTATCAAATACGTGGAAATAAAAAAATAATCTATTTCATGTTATTCCGCTTAGCTGGTTTTTAACAATAAAGTAAAATCATCAATCATCAATCATAATACGAATTATTTATAATTGTATTGATAAAGTTAACCAGTTTTGCCATAATATATTTTCGTTTATTTTATATCCATATCACATTTGACGTTGCCTTCCATCACACAAAAAACGTAACAGTTTTGTTACGCGTCAAAAGACTATTAGCCCAGGCGGTGTAGCTAATTTTGTCTATAAATCTGAAACATGTTCGGAGGCAGATGATTAATTTTTTATGAGTTCTTTAAAGTGTAATTAATAAGATTATTAAAGTTTACATGATTTCCAGACCAGCAACATTAAAAAAAATAAAAAACTTTTTCTTTTTCGATATTTTCAACATTTTTAACATGAGTCGATGTATGGGAAAATAAAACATATTTCCTTAAATAGAATACATTTTTAAGCGAAAAATGCCCAACTTTAAAATGATTCCTTAGTTTCTTAATTTGTGTAAATTTTGCTTGGGTTTTTCGCGTGCGTATAGTCTAATTTAAAAGTTCAAAAAGGTGTTAATTCTTGAAATAGCTCCTAAAAATATGAGCGATACCTCATTGGATTTGGAATGACGTCTGGAAAAATGTATTAAAATGTTTTATTAGCACATGCAAAATTGCAAAAGTTATAAACAAATTAAGATGAAAAAAATTGGGGTTTAGTTTCTCGCTTATAACTCAAAAACTATAAGCGATAACGGAAATAGGAAAAAAGATCCTCGAAGAGGAGGAAATTTCCAATAAAAAAGTCCCGACTTCTAGAACTCTATCTCCATTATTTATCATTTTAATTTAACGCTGAAAATAGGATGCGAGCGCCGCCGCCTCAAAGGAGAGTACATCACATAAAATCATTTTTTTATACTACTGAATATCAATATCAAGTTTATTTCTTAACAAGTGAGGCCATTGTCAACTAACGAAATTTTATGGGACCTCCGTTTTCATTGGAGACAATTTTTTCTTTAAATAATTGGCCTATAAAATTTTCGCTTCTTGGAGCCCTTCTCATAGATATACTTAACAAGATCACATTATACAAGTTTTTAAAAATTGTTTATTTTGTTTATTATAATTTTTTAAAGTAAACAGAAAATTAATGACCAATAGTAAAGGTGTACATTTTTTTTTCAAATTCGTCATATTGCTATCTTTACATTGAAGAAAGGCATTCACTAACGTTAAAAAAAATTTTTTTACGCCATTTGTTTATAAACAAATTCACAAGTTTTATATTTAAAACATTTTTTTTTACAATTTTGTTGTCTTGAGAATTTTATGATTTTTAAATAATTTTTTTTTCTTAAAAACATTATCTTATCGTTTATAATCTTTTTTTAAATTATCCATCATTTGAATAATTAGTTAAGAAATTATTTTTTTCTTAAAAATCTTGACTATCCTCAATAAAGTAACAAAAAGATTTTTTTTTATCAATAGTTTCATTGTTTATTAATTTAACAATTTCTTATAAACAAATTCTGACAATTTTAATAGTTCTTTTTCTAGATCCTGAAAAAATTACAAAAACAGCCATATGCAACAACATATTGAAAAAAATTTGTTTGTATTTTTTATAGCGTTTTTCAATATTACACGATACAGAAGTTGAAATGGGCACTTGATTTGTCAACTAAAACACTGATATAACTTTTAAACTATTAGAGATATCACAATAGACATTCAGGTCGTTTTTTATAGAGGATTAATACCTGATTAATAATAGTTACAAACTTGGAAGTCAACTCATTTAAAAATTTATTAATCCTCTATAAAAACGACTTGAATGTCTATTGCGATATCTCTAATAGTTTAAAAGTTATAGCAGTGTTTTAGTTGACAAATCAAGTGCCCGTTCCAAATTCTGTATCGTGTAATATGGAAAAACGCTATAAAAAAATACAAACAAATATTTTTCAATATGTTGCATATGGCTGTTTTTGCAATTTTTTTAAAATTTAGAAAAAAAAATAGAATTGTCAGAATTTGTTTATAACAAATTGTTAAATAACAATGAAATTGTTGATATTTTTTTTCCTTTTTGTTGCATTATTGAGGATTACCAATTATGATTTTTAAGAAAAAAATAATTTCTTAACTAATTATTTAAATGATGGATAATTAAAAAAAACCCAATTATAAACAATAAGACAATGTTTTTAAGAAAAAAAAAAATTAAAAATCACAGTATTCTCAAGACAACAAAATTGTAGAAAAATGTTTTAAATATAAAACTAGTCAATTTGTTTATAAACACCTTATAAACAAATGGCGTAAAAAGTTTCTTTTTAACATTAATGAATGCCTTTCTTTAATGTAAAAATAGTAATATGATAACGAATTTGAAAAAAATTTTTTTTTACAACTTTACTTTGATTTTTAATTTTCTGTTTACTTTAAAAAATTATAATAAACAAAATAAACAATTTTTAAAAACTTTTATAACGTGATCTTGTTAAGTATATATACTTATATATGAAGGGCTTCACGAAGCGAACATTTTATAGGCCAATTATTAAAAAAAAATTGTCTCCAATGATAATGGAGGCCCCATAAAATTTCGTTAGTTAACAATGGCCTCACTTCTGGAAAATAAACTTAACATTTTTTTCCAACGGGACCTTACTTTGTGAAGTGTTGCGAATACACCATAATTTTTTCAAATTTTTAAATTGATATTTAATAGTATAAAAAAATGATTTTATGTGATTTACTCTCTTTTTAGGCGGCGCTGGCATCCTGCAGCGGTCGCGCGGAGTCCTATTTTCAGCGTTAAATTAAAATGATAAATAATGGAGAGTTTCGGGAGTTGAGACTCTTTCGTTGGAAATTTCCACCTCTTTAAAAATCTTTTTTCCGATTTCCGCTATCGCTTATAGTTTTTGAGTTATAAGCGAAAAACTAAATGCCATTTTTTTCCCATCTTAATTTGTTTATAACTTTTGCAATTTTTTATGTTTTTTTTTTAGTTCAGTTCGGTCGTCGACGAAGGCAGACGTGTTTTTAAGTGGATCCCATGAAATCCCGAAAAACTAGAGTAAACACGGTGTGAAACGCGCAAAAATGTGTTGAATTAAAGAGTGGAAAATTCTACATTAGTTGATATATATTAACATAAATTTGGCTAATTCATATAGCTGATATTTGATATTTAACTATGACATCACTAAAGGCGTATATGGGCAGCTCGACAAAGGGTACAGACATCTGGCAACATAACTAGGATAAAAAGAAAATAAACACGTTGAATGGGAACAGGTCATAAACTCGTAAATTATCCACTAAGACGACAGACCACCCTCCCCAAAGTGGCTAGCTAGTACGAAGGATGAAAGATAAGTGTTATTTCTATTTATTTCTAAGATATATTTATTAATCCTTCACAGATGGGAAGAATGTTGTGATTCGGAAATCCATTGTTTCACATATACGCGAATGAATGAATTCTTCATGTGGAACGGGTACTTTTGTTTAAGAAATAATTTATTTACTATAAACTTTTTGTTTCTCGCTGCAGAGTTATTAGTTTTATATGGGGAATTTGTTTATTTGATTACCGGTTAAGGCAGGAGATCTTTATAGCTGGATTCGTCCCTTCTTGAAGTGGGTGATATAAAATAACCAACGCCAGATGTGTGAATGAAACAGATACGTTTTTGTTTATATAGCATTAGCATTGGCTTATTTATGTCTTTACTAAATTTTAAACAAGAATTGGAGATCAAAATTAAAAAGATATTAAACATAATATATAGGTAATAAACATAATAAGTATAGAGGTGATGACATGGAAAAACTGCTCAAAATTGAATATCCCTTCGGACCTTTTTTCTCATAACGTGCAAAAAAAAATGTTACCGCGAGATAGGGCCCTTCCCAGTAACTCCATCGTAAATGGATATTTACTTGTGGAGCGGTTAATAAATAAAAAAAAAGGAAAAAGGGAAAAAATACAAAAATAAAAGCTGTCAGATTCAGAGACACAAGAAGCAGGAAACTTAGAAGAAAAATAAGGAGATGACGATAGATGGAAACTTAAAAGAAACATGGAAACAGAAGCAGAAACAGAAGCATATCGCAAACAACTGCACCACACCCCAGCCGATGAAGACAAATGGAAACTAATAGAAGCATGGAAACTTAAAAGAAGCATCTCTCAAACACCTACACTTCCAATCCTATATTCCCACCACATGCGTCATGCGGCTCTCGCTGCTGACAACAAGCATGTCCAACCCGGCGTATGCAACTGGTCCGGTGGTATATAAAACATCCGAGATTTGGTTCCGGCACGAGTTTGGCCATCCGTTGGGCGTGTTCGACGGAGGACCAAGCTGCGTGTTGGAACGAACCTCCATGGATGCCCGGAATTGGCAGCAATGCCCACCATACGCTGGAAAATCAATCAAAATCAATCAATCAACTTTTGCAATTTTTTATGTGCCAATAAAACATTTTAATACATTTTTCTAGACGTCATGCGTCATTCCGAATCCAATGAGCTATAGCTCATATTTTTAGGACCTTTTTTAGGACCTATTTAAAGAATTAACACCTTTTTGAACTTTTGAATTAGACTAGTACGGCAAAACGCGTGTTCGGACGCGGGCAACTTTGCACCGCGCCTCATCCAATATCAATATTTTTTTATAGAAAATTCGTGGTATTAGACGAAATTTTTGTAGATATATTTTTTTGTGTGAAAATAATGCTCTTTACAAAAATATTTCTTATTTTCTACTACCTTGACTCATTTTCGAAATATTGGGAAAATATCGGAAAAATAAAGTTTTTGAATTTTTTTATTGCCGGTCTGCAAATTATGCAAACTTTACGTGACATTATTGCTTACCATCCAAAGAACTCACTAAACAAAATCATCCGCCTCCGATTTCTTGGATATAAATATCTCTAATGACTGCGCTATAATAATAATTGGCATATAAGTCATATAGCCTCAAATTGTTTGAAATGCATCCTGACCAAAATCCATTACTTTATCATCTTCCCGAATCAGCTATTTATGTTCCTTAATAGCTTTGCAACGACCTTCGCCATCCTATGTTTTCGTGATCTTGTTCTGTTGTGGAAGTTGTAATAGGTACGAAGATAGTTATGGCGGTCACGAAGAGGGTGTGAAAGGTAATGAATGTTTGGGTTATTGTTATGAAATATTATATTCGTTTGATATATATTTATAAATATTGCTTATATGGTCCGGTGGGAACTCTTGATTCCAGTCGTTATGCCTCGGTAAGGGGGAGCAACATTATTCTAATAGAAAATTTAGCTTAGGAATTCTAACCGTGTATTTGTTTATAAAATTATTAATTAAATTAACTTCACCATTTTTTAAGTTTAGATAATAGTAGGGGAGATCTCGGCCAAAATTTCGTGTAATTACGGCATGGCTAAATTCATGAAAAATGTTTTGCTCCAATCCAAATAAACAACTTTTTTCCTTGCAACAAGTCCCAAAGTGTCGCGAAATGGGTGAAAATTCATATTCAGTTGCTTTTATTCAGCGCAAAATTCACTAGACGTAAAAAATGACTTTTCGATTCGACCCTGCAGTTTATGATGTCGCTACATCGTCGATTTTCCCCTTTCGATAGAGACATAGAACTAGCTTCCACTCGAAATATTTATTTTGTTACGAATGTTTGAAAATTCCATGTTCTTCAACTTTTTAGGTTAAATTTCAACATTTTCTGAGAGGTCCAAATATGCCGTTTTTCTTTCACTCTTGCCGAGCCAAATTTCCGATTTTGCTGGTATAATTTGGCATCAGGATAGAGGCTCTTCCTCTTTCCATAGAAACGTCGCACGTCCCCATACTCGACGTATTTATTTAGTTATGAATTTTTGAAGAATCCATGTTTTTCAATTTTTACGAGAAGCGGCATTTTTCCTTCGTTGGTGCCGAGCCGGATTTCTAGTATCACCATTGCGATTTGGTATCAGAATAAAACGCTAACCTTCCTCTTTACATCGAGACCTAAAACGACCTTCCATTCCACGTATTCACTTGGTTATGGACGTTTGAAAAGTCCATGTTTTAAATTTTCAAACTACCTGCTTTGTAGGGCAGGGTTCTGATAAACGTTCACGTTTGCACCATATACAGGATGTGAAAAAATTACCGAAAATTGCATTAAAATAATTTCCTTATTTGTCGTCAGATTCCGCTGAAAATCGGTATGCGGCATGCGGGAGTTTTCGACATCCCTACAATATTCTATCTATTTTAAAGGAATATAAATATTGTACTAGGCATTAACAGTTGTTATTATCGACCACCCCCCACACTACCCCAACAAAAGATTTCTATTAAGTATGGGTCACGGCAAATCATCGCACACAGATGGTCTTTTAATAGAATTCTCAAGATTACGATTGATACTTTAAGTGTAACTTGCACTTTAAATTTTCCACAACTGGAATAAAATCGATTTACATGAATACAGTATATAAAAATGCGAAAACGCAGATTCAGCATAAAAATAAAAATACCCTAAGTAGATTTTGCATATGTACTTTAAATATTCAATTCTACATTCTTACGTTTTCTTGTATTACATTTATTTTGAAATAGGCAATCACAGTACAATCCGAGGTTCTATAATCTGAAGACTGGTATAGTATTTGATAAATAAAAGTAGGAAACAAATGCATTACGTAAAGCAAAAAGTTATAAGTATATGTACTAAATGTAGAGACTATCTACATTTCTTGACACAATCAATAATAATACGACAAAGTCTTACGTATAAAAATGATAGATAATAATTTCCCAATTAATTTTCACATATGGGAGACAATGCACCTCTATTTTTTTTAAATTAGAGAGTGTACTTCTGCCCGAAGTTGCCCAGCTAGGTGGTCGATATACCTTTTTCAGGAATAAGAAAACTATACTACAAAGTTTCAGCGGATATAAAACGCTTTCAACAAATCGTTCAGCTCTTAGACTATAATACTTTTGACCATGTGGTGTGGAAGAAACTGTGAGTTGTATTATTAGAGATGGGAACATCTACACATCTATTTATTATTCGCCCACAATATGAACAAACCTCTGCTTTGGCGAAAGTCAACAATTCGACAAATATCAACTTGTATAAGGAACACTTAACGAGATGGGTATTGGAGGACTGATTAGATGGAGTACCTATTGGCGTAACAAGGATTTCTAACTTGAAATTTGCAGATGATACCACCTTAGTATCAGGAAAGGAGAATGAACTCACACCTGCTGAACAGATTTCAAACAATAAGCTCTGATTATGCATAAAAAGAAAATTATGTCAAACTTGTCAATCAGCAGAGTAAACCAACTGGAACACTACATGGATCACAGAGCATCTACAAAAACGTTGTTAATTAGAAATTACATTTTAAAGTAAAATTGATGAATCATCTGATTTACATAAAGTTTATTCGAATCTGAGAGATACACTGTATGTTACAATCTTGATCTTTTACATATTCATATTTTTAATGCAAACCCTTAGCAGTAATAGTTTAAATTACAATAAAGCACAGTTTATACAAACCATGATAGTTCACAAGCCTCCATCGATCACTTTATGATGGATGTGGATTTTGTATATGTACGAAATTTCTTATTTCCTTCACTGGTTTTGGATGTCTTCATTTAGCCATGATGTTTCTTGTTAAATAGACCATATTAAACATACTATCACAAATAAGCTATGGCTGAAACCCATAATTCTAAAAATTAATCGACTAACACGAGAGAACCAACTATGTTACAAGACTCAAGGTTTACTGGACAGTGATACACACTTTACGTCAAGGTGCCCTCCATGACGCCTTTATTTAACACGTAATACACACGGGGCAACGATCACAGGATAATATAAAAACAGTGGGTAAGGAGAGAGGAACTCATCTAAACCTATATTTTGACATGACATAACCTAATAAATGTTTAAAGATAAATTATTATTTGTTTGCTTATAATTGTATTGAAACATATTCATTATAGGATTTTGTAAACAGCAGAAAAAATAACTATCTATAACTAAAAGAAAAAGTATGTGTAAATTATTAATGAAATCTTTACATTCTTTCGATAACCTGAATTCTGGTTATGGTAGCAAATTAAAATCCTAAAATGAATTTGTCTAATTTCTTATCTGGCAATTCTCATTCTAACACTAGCATCCACACAGTCCCCTACGACCATGCAGATTAAACTATTATCTACATAACCCCTTACGATCATAAAGATTCAGTTAAAAATGAGAACAAAGGCCTAAAATGAATTTATTTATCTACCTTCTCTTAAAAATTTTCATTCTAATGGATTACATTTTCATGAAATCTATCATTATGTTTCTTGGGAATGCTTAGCCTTTGAAACGTTTTTCGCCCTTATTCCGGAGCTCATCAGAAAGAAGACAAGATCTGTTGTTTTTATCCGTCAATCTCAAATATAATTATTTCAAACTTATTCATAGAAATTGTCTTGGTTTTGCATGAAACATTTTTATGAGTGGCTTTATGTCTTTCTGATGAGCTCCAGAATAAGGGCGAAAAACGTTTCAAAGGCTAAGCATTTCCAAGAAACATAGATAATAAATAAAAAATAAAGTCATTTTAGGCCTTTGTTCTCATTTTTAACTGAATCTTCATGATCGTAGGGGGTTATGTAGATACTAGTTTAATCTGCATGGCCATACGGAACTGTGTGGATGCTAGTGTTAGAATGAGAATTGCCAAATAAGAAATTAGACAAATTCATTTTAGGATTTTAATTTGCTAGCATAACCAGAATTCAGGTTATCGAAAGAATGCAAAGATTTCATTAATAATTTACACATACTTTTTATTTTAGTTATAGATAGTTATTTTTTCTGCTGTTTGCAAAATTGAAGCAGAATATGCCTAAACTTGTGGGTTTTTAGAGCCAGAAATTAACAGATGTCAAATATAAATTATTTTATTTTTATTCAACAACACTTTCTTAGTTACGGAGCTAGTACAATCACAACAATAACTAATATATAAAAACAATGCAAACAACAAATAAATAAGTAAACAAATCTTCGTTTCCAACACTCCCCCTATTTGTTTACTGATTTAAAGGTACACAAAGTGAACTTCTATTTCTGATGAATTGTTCCTTTGGTAAAGCCTTCGTGAGAATATCAGCAAGTTGTTTTTTTAGATTCAACATAGACAGTTTCAATGAAACCCTTTTCTACTTGGTCACGTATATAATGGTATTTTATATCAATGTGTTTGGTCCTCTTATGGTGTTCTTGACTCTTGACTAACCGAATGGCACTTTGATTATCTACGAATAGCTTGGTAGGTTCGCATACATCTACAATAAGCTCCTGAAGTAATGTTCTCAACCAAATAACCTCTCTGGCTGCTTCTGAACCTGCCACGTATTCTGACTCTGTAGTAGAACGGGAAACGCACTTTTGAGACTGTGACGACCATGTAACCGGTGCCCCAGCTAACATAGTCAAATAACCAGTTGTTGACTTTCTAGAATCAATATCGTTTGCAAAGTCAGCATCGGAATATGCAACAAAATTTAAATCAGTTCCACAATACTTTATTCCATAGTTCTGGGTTCCTTTTAAATACTTGAATATCCTTTTTACTGCTATCCAATGCTCCAAAGCTGGACTACAAAGGTATTTACTCACTTGAGACACAGCGAACATGATATCTGGGCGTGTGACGACAGCGAGAAACATTAAACTTCCTACAGCTTCTCTATAGGGCACACTAAGCATCCTACTATCTCTTGTAGATGCTTGGTTTGCATGAAGCACAACATTTGGATCGGCAGGAATTGCTTTGATGTTACAATTTACCATGTTAAATTTCTCCAAAATTTTGGCAACATACCCTTGCTGGCCCAAAAATATACTTCTTTGTTCTCTATTGCGACTGATTTCCAATCCAACATAACATTCTGCAGCACAAATGATTATCTCGAATATTTTTCCAAGTTCTGTCAAAAATATGTCCATAACCTTTTTAGATTTACACATAATTAGACCATCATCAACGTACAACGCCAGGAATAGTTCATAATTTTCAAAGAGTGCATAAAAAATGCATTTTTTAGCATCTAACTGCTTGAAGCTGTATGAACTAAGAAACTCCACAAACTTCTTATTCCAACATCTCGGAGACTGCTTCAAACCATATAGGCTTTTGTTGAGTTTGCATACCAGAGTACAACCTTTTGTATTAAAGCCTTCCGGCTGCTTCATAAAGATTTCTTCTTGTAAATCTCCGTTCAGGAAAGCCGTCTTTACGTCAAACTGACAAATTTCTAAATCACTGACAGTTGCAATTGATAATAACGTTCTAACGGAATCATACCTTACAACTGGTGAAAATGTTTCAAAATAGTCTATGCCAGATTTTTGACTATAACCTTTTGCACAAAGTCTGGCCTTATATCTTTCAATTTTACCATCCGCTTTATATTTTATTTTAAACACCCATCTGCACCCAATTGCTTTGCGATCCGCTGGTAAAACTTGTAGTGACCACGTCTCATTTTTCATCAGCGACTTAATCTCATCTTCCATTGCTTTCTTCCATTCTTCTTTTTCTCCACTTTCCATAGCTTCTTCGTAGGTCTGAGGTTCACCTAATACTGCTGCACATGCTTCATACCAAATTGGTTTCTTAATATCTTCACGGTGTCTTAAATAATGGCCATTTTCTTCTGAAGCTTTATCCTTAGGCTGATTAATTTCTACTTCTATGTTTTCTGACGTTTGGTTTTCTTGATTAATTTCTACTTCTATGTTTTCTGACGTTTGGTTTTCTATTCTGCCTTCTGATTTGGTGTCTACGGACTCTTCTTGTAAATTATCTTCATCTTCCATCTCAAATATAACGTTGTTTTGACATGACATATTTCTACTGTCTTTATAAATACATCCATTGAAATTAACATGTTTCACGACGACAACTTTCCTGGCAGCCAATTCATACAATCTGTAATTGGAACTGTTGCCGTCATATCCCACTAATATTTGTTTCTTGGAATTTCTCTCGAACTTATTTCTGAACTGTTTAGGCACAAGTACGAATGCTTCAGATCCAAACCTTCGTAAATGGCTAAGATTTAATTGTTTTCCTGTCCATTTTTCGTAAGGAGTAACATGCTTATCTTGTGCACACAGGCGACGATTTAATAAGTATACGGCCATATTAATTGCTTCCGCCCAAAGATTCATCGGGAGAGCAGTACTATGCAACATACTTTTGGCACTATCAACTATAGATCTCAAATCTCTCTCTGCCCTTCCATTTTGCTCTGGTGTATATGGAGTACTGGTTTCATGTATTATTCCATGTTCTTTAAAAAGATCTTTAAAATGATGGTTAACAAATTCTGTTCCATTATCACTTCGGAATATTTTTATTTTATTACCAGTTTGTCTTTCTGACATTTTCTGAAATTCCAGAAATTTTGTGAAAACGTCACTTTTATGTCTTATGAAATAAACAAAACGATATGAAGTACAATCATCCTTGAATAAAACGAAATAATTAGCTCCTCCTAATGAAGTACTTGATATTCTACCGCAGACATCGGAATGAATGTATTCACCAGGTTTTTCAGCTCGTCTATTCAAATTAGCATTAAATGATTGCTTATGTTGTTTTCCATATTGACAACCCTCACACTGAATACGTGTGACTTCTTTATTTGGGATTTTGATATCAGGTATCATTCCTTTGTCAGATATGTCTTTCAAAGTACGAAAATTAACATGACCCAACCGTTCATGCCATAGCTGAACAATACTCGTTTCTGCGGAGTTTCCTTGAATTTGTAGGATTTCAAATAACATTTTATAGCATTGATTCTCCAGCTTCCTTCCAACAGCAACTACACCATTTTTATTTCTAACTTCTATGAATCTACTATTAAATTCGACCTGCAAACCTTTGCTCGTAGCTGCTCCCACTGAAAAAAGATTTTTCTTCAACTTTGGAACGTATAAGGTTTCTACCAATGTACGAGGAACTCTTCTACCATTCACAACAGCCATTACACTAATTGAGCCAATTCCTTCAGCGGTAATAAAAGAGTTATCTCCAATTTGGACATCTTTGTTCTTTAGTGGTGTTATTTGTGAAAACCACTCTTTGTGCGACGTCATATGCTTTGATGCTGCACTATCAGCGAGCCAGATATCTTCACATCCATCAGCAACTATATTTTTCATCTCAGCACTAAGAGCTTGATTTCTGTAATTTGGATCACAGTTTTGCTTGCTGTAACCAGGTTGAAGTTTACTAAGCCTTATTCTACATTCAGATTTGAAATGCCCCTTCTTGTTACAGTAGTAGCACGTTACATCTTTTTTAGAATACTTTGTATTAGGAATAAAATTACTTTTGGTATTAGAAACAAAATTCTTTTTGTTCGAACTATGAGGATACTTATTGAGTTTAACAGCAGCAAACGCAGTTGTTAGCTCGTCTGCCTGAGTAAGCCTCAATTCTTCTTTGAGAAGTCTTGTTGTAAGATTTTCAAATGTTTGTTTATCTTCGTCGTATGAGTCCCATGCAGTTACGAATGATCCATACTTGTGAGGTAAACTTTCTAAAGTTTTAGCTATTTTATCTATATCGCTTACTTTTTCTTCAACATCAGCTAGAGCTTGTGACATTGACTCTATGTTGCTAATATGCTGTGCAATACTGTCGGTTTCTGACATTTTATAACTGAAAAATTTTTGTTTAATCATCACTTTGTTCGCGGAGGACCTTTGTTCGTGAATTATTTTCAGCCTTGACCACATACTGGCGGCATTATCACACGTTATTACAGTCTGCAATTGACTAAACTCCATTGACATAGATATTAACATCATCCCTTTAGCATTTAAGTTTTCCCATGATTTCTTTACGTTTTCTTCATCTGTTATTACTGGTTGTTTTGCTTTACCATTAATTAAATCCAGCAAACCCTCTGCTCTAAATATTATTTCCATCTGGTATTTCCACAGTGAAAAATTCTTCCCATCGAATTTCTGAATATTAATATTCTTGAACTTGTCCATCTTATTACCTTTAGAATACCTTTAACTGGTATGTTAAATTTGATGTGACTTGACACGAAACTAGTTTTCTTCTATTACTAGAGAACCACTGACCCTTCTTATTGTACTGGGTGTTCTGGGCCCATAACCTGAAGCAGAATATGCCTAAACTTGTGGGTTTTTAGAGCCAGAAATTAACAGATGTCAAATATAAATTATTTTATTTTTATTCAACAACACTTTCTTAGTTACGGAGCTAGTACAATCACAACAATAACTAATATATAAAAACAATGCAAACAACAAATAAATAAGTAAACAAATCTTCGTTTCCAACAAAAATCCTATAAAGAATATGTTTCAATATAACCTAATAAACTCCCAAAATATATTTAGACTTTTCGTTTGTGGTTACTATGTATAGCAGCGAGGTACTATGCAATGGTGGCGGAATACGAGTCTCCAACATTTTTTTTTTAAAGAAATTCACACCAATTGAGTTAAAATTGCAATCAAATAGTCAGTGATTAATGTCGTCAATATTTCTGTTGCAGTCGCAGAATGGACTATCAACGATTCTCATTTTGAACAGCATTGATCTGATGGCCCCGTGACTAAATAGGCAACGAATGTATGTTACAAACATTTGTCTATTGTACGGAAACGAGACGAAAGATGGTTTGAAAGGTAGACGGCTATATATGTGACAATACTGAGTGTTTTGCCTGTGTGGATCCATTCTTCCTCCCATTTTTTTCTCATATCCATTTTGGCATTGGATTAAGGATCATAGTATGGTAAATACTCGATTGTATGAAATTTGAAGTTAAAACTTTTAAATTTAAAGAAGTTATTGTGTTTACAGTATCACAGACACACATACAAACGCAGATATTTTTCACTCTATTTTTGAGTTTGGCGTATTATGAACATAGAGTTTATTTAAAAACTGTGAAGAACAGAAATTTATGAAAAATGTAATTTCTTAAATAACAGTATTTTAGGATGCAGCACAATTGTGATTTTCTTTAGAATTAAATCTGTGCATTTGTTGCCTTTATTTGTTGCAAAACTGAACAATATTTTACAGAGAATAAGGAAGGCCTCATGTACAATTTTCTCTTACATCTATTAAACTCTTTTATCCGATTATAAATGATTAAATCAAATAGGTATAATAAGCCACACCAGTGGCATATTGATGATATTGACATGTGCGTTTTTCGATTTTTTATTGCAGCCAATCACAGCAAAATCCTATTGTTTTCGAGCTAGCGATCAGAAGATGGAGATCTAGAAATGGCTACAGAGAAGAACTTTGTTTTTTTTAATGTCCACCTCTAACACTCGAGAGGTAACTTTTTCTTTTCATTTCTTTATTTGTTGGAACATCCGGCAGCATTGCTTTCTCGAGCCTACTTGGTCATACCGTCTATCGCGTACTGAGATCGATTCCTAGCTGTGCAATGTTGATAAGTAATGAATGTATGTCTGCGTTTTTAAGAAAGTGTAACTTTCTTCTGGGCAGCTACAGCTTTGGCTCTGAATCTGGCGGTTATGGATATGTGCAATTGTGCAGTGTGGTGTTTATTATAGATGCGATGATTTGTTTTGTATCATTTATATTTACGTCCTGAAGGAATTTAGCTATAACTATTCCACCACTCAACAAGGACACGTACTCATAGACATTAATACAATACATAGGTAGAGAGCCGGCTGTATAGATTTTTTATGAATAAGATACATGAAAAACTTTGTATGAGTGAGTAAGTACTACCACAGACCTACAGGGAGCCACTTTTCATATAAGCAAATTTTGGCCGCGTCATGGAATTTTACCGGAAGTGACGTCAAAATGGGAATTATTTCATTTTTAATTATAAAATTAATAAAAAAAATTAATAAAAAATAAACTAAAAACTAGAAGGCTTGTACTTTAACTAAAAAAAATCATGTATTAGATGACTTAAGAAAACAGAAAAAGAATACTTTAATCTAGGGCGTCTCAGGGTCGCGGGAAATTAAGCCTGGCAGCCCACTACAATCTCATTGTATACTTCAAAACCTACATTTTGACGTAAGTTTTATTCATGTGTTCGATGACACAAAAAATCGTGACCGGAAGTGACGTCAGAATTCCATGACGCGGGCAAAATTTGCTTATATGAAAACTGGCTCCCTGTAGGTCTGTGGTAGTACTTACTCACTCACATACATATTTTCATGTATATTATTCATAGGAAATCTATACAGTTGGCTCTCCACCTAACATCAACGATCTAGCGATCTAGCCTACTGCTACCGTTTCGGTCACACATTAAAAATGCCACTAAGCATTCATACGCTGGCCAGGATTCGAACCCGGATCTCCGAAGTCGCAAGTTCATATACCATTTAAAATATTTTTATTTTATTTAAGTATACAGGGTGTCTCACCGGGAACTGAATCTATCGATATTGGGAAAAGCATGTAACAAAAAATTCTGAAAATTTCGAGAGTTACTAAAGTCAGTGTGGCCAACTCAACCAAAATAATTACAAGCCTGTAGTAC
The DNA here is from genome assembly GCA_963583905.1 of Stenurella melanura. Lineage (NCBI taxonomy): Eukaryota > Metazoa > Arthropoda > Insecta > Coleoptera > Cerambycidae > Stenurella > Stenurella melanura. The sequence continues at coordinate 63,962,964 of OY757317.1, read as the reverse complement.
TTCCGGTTATACCGGAAGTCGATATAAACTTGCTTATTTTAAATGGAACGCCCTATATATTTTCGACTTTTCGAAATGACCATAAAATTCTGAGACGAAACATGTAGCATACACTACCTAAACTTAGCAGTTCCGGAGATATTTGACATTTCATAAAAAATTTGACAGGTGCAACGGTTTGCAAGAACCGTTATAACTATCTTCGTGTAAGAGATCCTCATTTGCTTTTTGGCAAATAGAAAGAACACAAGATGAGCTAGTCTCTACAATAAGAATAAATTGCACGTTATATTTTGTCAAATTCAAAACTTAAAACCGTTTTTATTTCAAAAAGAAAACACTCTTGTATTCTTTTAGATAAAACCATGTAAAATTAAATGCGCTGTTTTACTTGTAGTAATCTTAAAAAAACATATTATTTATGGGATTTTGCAAACAGTAGAAAAAATAACTATCTATGAAAATTAAAAGTAAAACTATGTGTAAAAATATTATAGAATGAAATATTTGCATTCTTTCGATAACCTGAATTCTGGTTATGCTATCAAATTGAAATCCTAAAATGAATTTGTATAATTTCTTATTTGAAAATTCTCATTCAACAACTAACATCCACACAGTCCCCTACGACCATGCAGATTAAACTAGTATCTACATAACCCCCTACGGTCATGAAAATTCAGTTAAAAATGAGAACGAAGGCCTACCTACCTTGTCTTAAAAATTTTTCATTCTAATGGATTACATTTTCATGAAATCTGTCATTCTATTTTGGAAATGCTTAGCCTTTTAAACGTTTTTCGACCTTATTCTGGAGCTTATCAGAAAGGCACAAAGCAACTCATAAAGACAATTTCTATGAATGAGTATGAAATAATTATATTTGACATTGACTGATAGAAACAACAGGTCTTCACCTATCTATTAGCCAACTAGTATTGGAGCCTATATATAGGTTTAGAATGTCACGAATCATCGACATTAAATAAAGTTCTATAAATTTTGCCCTCAATTGATTTTGTTTGGTTTTTACTTAATTTTGAGTATGGTCCTTCAATGATAAGTGTCATGATATTCTCATCATATGTATTTTTATTTATAATGATTGTGGCATTAAGTACCTTTGTCCGCTGGTAAAATTTTAGTGGATTCATCTCTCTTCAAAGAGGATATTGGCCGTTTTTCTTCTGTGCTTAAATTTTCTTTAATTTTATATTGCCTCTCTAAAGCAATTTTTGCCCGCACGCGATATTCATTTCCGTCATCTGTTGGCATGTATTGTGCAGTTTTTTCTACGGCTGCTATTATATCAAATTTTGGAACGAATTTTGGGTTTATTGCATAATTTAAACCTTTTGACCAATTTATCTGAAATTGTTAAAATTCGTTCTGACATATTAATGACAGTCTTGTCAATTAGAGGATTACTATTTATATTATTCAATTGCCTAATCTGATTTTCTCTCATTAAATTTCTGAATTTATTTATATTCGTACTTGCGCCACATCGGTGATAGATTTGATATTAGGACGGTATTTCAAACAAACAACACTTTAAGATCTATTCTGACAAAGACGAAACCGAAGAACCACGAGCAAAATTCAAAAAACTTCATTTATAGTATTCCGTGTGAGTGCAACAAACAATACGTGGGCGAGTCATCCAGACCTTTTAGTGTAAGATTGGGCGAACATCAAAATTATATAAGAAAAAATGAAATTCAGAGGTCCAAGATCTGCGAACACGCTTGGGAGAATGGACACAGAATAAACTGGGACTCGGCAAAAATTTTAACAAAAGAGGCAGATAGCAAAAAAAGAAAAATTAAAGAATCCGCGATAATATTATTGAATGAAGATAGATGCGTGTCGAATTGTTCCGTAGATGTCTGTACAACTTGGTTACCGATATTAAAAGAAAAACTTCACAAACTTAACATTGTATAAAAACTAAAAAAAACTGTTAACTATATCAACAGTTCTATGTAAATAGTAAGTATCTATGGATATTGAACATACCAAACATTCTTAGAGCTGTGTATTTATCACAAACAGCAAAACAGATTTTTCAAAAAAAGCCTTGAAAAAGGAAACAGAATAGATTTCCGAAACGTCGGCGAAATATTTAATTTTAAGTTTTATACTTATTTGTGTTGTTTATTTAAAAAAGCAACCTTTAACTGATCCTTTGACTTAAAATTCACAGGTGTAGAGGTTATTTACCAGTAACATACTGGTTAATTGTGATATTTTGTAAATTCCCCGAGCACCGCTTAAAAAGAAAACATACATGTGGCAGGAAGTCCCAAAGAATTGAAGAAGGAAAAAAAAAAGATAATGCCACAAATAACATTTAGACAATATTTAAACACTGTAAAATGCATACTGGATACTTTTAGAATATTTAGCTCTGTCAAGGCAGGAATCTAAGGAGGAAGTCTATTGTTGATGACGAAAACATAAAAATAGTAATTTTGGGGTATTTTCGGGCATTTCCAATTACCTATGTCGTTAAGGCAAGCTGCTTTGGAATCGGGATTATCCAAGAATTCAATTCACAGAATCTTGTTAAAACACACATAGTTTAACAATAAAAAAAAAACAGATTTCCTGACGAGAGAACATTTTTGTGAATTTATTTTAATAAGACATGAAGACAGATGATGATAAATATGCCAAAAATTAATTTTTTAATCAATACAATCCCCATTACAGGAGTATCTCGAATCCTCATGTACTCAGGCAGCGAAATATTCAAGAAAATGGGCAGTTTAATGTTTACTGTGTCATGAGAAACGATAGAGAGGTATTACAACTTTTTTGAAGAAAATTTAAATAGTAAGTTAAAAATATTTCTTCTTCAGCGAATGTAACTAAGGCTTCCTCCTTGGGAAAATGATACGCTATGGGCTGGTGGTTATCCAGGGGATCTCAAGAAATGTTTTCATTGAGGTTTCCATTTTTTTTATGCTATTGCACACTTCAGTAGTTTTGTTGTGCGTTTGCCTTGTTACGTTTTTCCTGAGAAAATCAAGTGTTCTGGGGTTCTGGGGTGAAGAAAAGGAAGGAAAATGGTTGTGTGTCCTTCGTTTTGTCCATCGAATCACAAGTCTAACACGTAAGCACTACTCAACTGAGCCGACCAATTTTAATAATGACCCAAAAATTGTTCATATAACCACTTACGCTTCGCAATTTCTGAGAGTGGTTTAAATAAATTAGTTTCTTTTGTGTACAATAATTATAAAATCAAATACAAATTTAACTAACAGATATGCTCAAATGCATATGTGTTCTGTTTCCCCTAGGGTTTGGTAGTCCTCCTACATAATATGTTTATTTCATGTCCAATGCCTCGAAATGGCTCTGTTAACACAATAACTAGCGTGTTAAAATGGCTAATTTATCAGTATTAGCATTACTAATATAATTTTGCAGTTATCCTCGGGAATTTGTAGAATCACAAGCGAAATAATTTTTTCTGGGGTTTGTCTTTACAGTATTACAGTAACCGACTTCTTTATATTTATGCAATCATTACTTAGGACTGGCTTGAGCGATTTTTACTACATTCCTTTCTTTTGCAAATTATAGAGCATGGCTAATATAAGGTGAGTAAAAATCGGAAAAAGCATTTTTTGCAAATTTGGCTAGTGATTAATGTAATTGTGATGTGATTAATGTAATGTAATGAACCCAGTAAAATTCTTCAAGAAAAAGATGTCAATATTTAAAAAAAATTAAATGCAGCCCAAAATTACAAGAAAAATTTTTTACAACGTGAAAAACGTGAAAACGTTTTTAGTTAGGCACCGTCTTTCGACAAAAGAACAATACAAATATTTTTATGAAAAATGCACCAAAAAAACATCTGCCTAAGGAATCACAACTTCCACATCCAGATTTCCCATTCAAGTCTCTTGATGTTATATTTGCAATCCAGCATGTGGAAACAATTGCTCCTAGAATATAAATAATTCATTTGAAATCCAAAAACACATAAAAGGACGTGCCACTTTGAACCGACGTTTAATGGGGGTTAGGGTGGTTGACGCCATTTTTTTTTCAGAACTTTTGCTCTCGTATATACTAAATCACAATTTAATTTTGTTAACCCCTTTAATAATGGAGTGCGGGTGGTGTGGGGGGAGGGGGTGGTGGGGATGCACGTCAAATTTCTATAGTTTGCAAAATATTTCACAGAAAACATAAAAAAACATACATAAGTATACGGGAACCAACTCTCTTTAAAAAAAATTTAAAGTTGGACAGAAATTGGAAATTTGAACGGAAAGCAACATTTGCGTATTTCTAAAATAAAAGAGATCAGTTCTTAAGTCTAAAAATCCTCATGTATTCTCAGTAAACCACAATTATTATTGTTTCTTGCATTGGATTTAACAAAATAAACAACCATCGTATGTCGTGTATAAACATGATGCCAACTGCTACATCGCTCTTACCAGAATTAGTATAAGCTAGATCGGATAGGAAGATACGGTATTGAATTTCTCAAATCGCAATAAATAACTTGAAAAAAGCTTATCTGTAACTTATTTATGTCTTTGTTATGTAGCTAGGTAAGCGCAGTATTCCGGAAACTTCCATCGAAAGTTGAGCACGCTTCAGGTCACCAAGTCAATTCAGATAATCCAAACGCATAATTTCTTTAAAGTTTGTTCTTAATTCTTGTAAAGTTTGGTTCTTTCCATTGAACGACTGCCGTTTATCTAGTTGGCTTGAAAATGGTCATTAATTTTCTCTTTACCGATAATCAGAATACATTACTTACTAACTTATGATAATAATTACTTAGCGTATTATAGTTTATTTAAAATAAACGTGCATATACACGAACTTAATTCTCTCAAATTAGATTTAAAAAAATGTAAACGATTCCGTTAAAGGGGTAGGAGGGGGGAATAGGAAAGAATAAGTAAAGCAAGCTAACAAGAATCCAGAAACTTCATTTTTGGCATATATCCTATAAGCCAACGCCTTATATTCTTTTATGACATCTTCCTCAAATATTATATTATTAAAATTAAATTACTTCCACATACTATAGTGCAAATATAGTGGAGATCTTTTTAAAGAGGCTTCGACGAGAAATATGAATTTGCAAGTGGTGACTCTTTAGGCAGCGGTTTTTTTTATATATATTTTCTACCAGAAATATCCTATGGCGCTACTATACGAAAGCAGATATTTCATGTAATAGAAACGCGAAGCAAAATGCTTTGAAAAAAAAAATGGTGGAACAAATCTCCTCTGCAAAATGCAATATTTCACAAACTGTTCATGAGCTAATGATTTTCACAAATTTTTAGAAATCTAGTCTTAGGCAAAGTGAACTCCTTTCCACATCACCAAGGACGAAGAGAAATCGTATTCGGTTGCAACATCTTCGACGATTTCTTCAATGATGGCTGAATGAAAATAGCAGTGTCAAGGCGATTTGTGCACATGATGGTTGGGCAGCTCAAAGCGACTTTGGAACAAAAACTACCAGAAACAGTGTTACGTTATAGTTACTTGCATATATCTCTTAGTGTTTCATTATATGATGAAAGTGTACAATAAAAATATTACAAATTAAATTTGGAGAAATGTACTGCAAGCCATCATGCGTTTTTTACTAATTTTATGAAATAGTAGGTCTATAGAAATAAATAAGATAAAAAAAAATAAAAACGATGGTTTTCGTTTAAATCTGAAGGGCATTAAAAAGTAGAAAATAATTTTTATTCAGAGACTAAATTACAAAATGATGATGAAAAAGAAAACCATTGGGCGCCCATAAAGTATTGGTGTTGCTGTCATATTACAACATTCTGTTCATAACATTTTATAACAATGCCGATTGTTGATAAAGGTAATATATTATATTTTATGGGCGTCCAATAGTTCTTAGTCAAAATTCGATCACCAGATTTAAACATGCATACACACAACATTTCGAGCTAAAAAAAACATTGAAAAAGCTTTGAAAAACTGCAAGGAAACTGTATTGTTTGTTCACTAATTCAGTAGTATCACTTCTGCACTTTTCGGAAACGGAAAAATTTCAACAAAGGTCTTAATTAATAGCAAGAAGGAATTGAAAGATCTCGACATGTTTAATAATATAATAATCAACAAAAAGCTATTCAAGTAAAGTTACCTGCAGATGACATCAGTTACCAGAGACCGCTACAAGAACAGCATTTAAAAACCAGAAAATACCCCCATAACAAAAAGCATGGGATTTTGTCACAGAATTGTCATATTATAGCCACTTGGCAAAGTCGATATACGCTACCTATATAAGACTAATTGAATGCAGTCACCATTAAAGATATCGTCGAAAAAGAAATTGAAACCGAATAAAACACCCCGGAATTTTAGTAGAATTGGTCTTTAGGAAAGAATACCTTGAGAAAAAAAAACATGCCAGAAGTTTTTGGGTGATGTGGAAACAAACTGATCTTGCTGAATAGAGTTTCTAAAAAATCTATAAAAGTTAATAAATATGTTTAAGAAATATTAGAAATAATGTATCATGTAGGGGGATTCGGCTCTTCAACTTTCCAGAGAATTTTAATCTGAAATGAATTGGTATAGCAGCACATTACATGAAAATCAATAAGACTGAAATGATGATTTGATTATCAGATATATCTCACAGAACATTCAACTTCCAATACTATACTCCACTATACTATACTCCATACTCCTAAAAAGGGATGAAGCGTCTCCTTGGGAACAGATATTTATTCCGACCCCTATCAAAAACATATTCCCAAAATATAAACATTATTTCTATGCTCCTAATTCCTAATTTGCGTAGATTAACTTTAAGGTATTTATAATAGTTATGTATATATAAACCATGTGGTGTGTTCATAATCATGTAATGTTAGATCCATCCGGTGATGGCTTATTGTTAAAATGTTTCAAATTACGAGTCAACCTGTCAAATGTTCACACTAATCTAGGCTGTTTAATTTAAAATTTAAATTTAAGCACAACGTCCAATAATTCATCCAACTATAATAATTTATTCATTTTTAACAAACGTAACTGCAATGATTAAAGCATGTAGCTGGTAGATACTTTTACTTCCACATCCATGTAGTGGATTGGAGGTATAGTAATCGCAAAAAAAAATTCAATTTTTTTTTTTTCTTGAAATGGGTTTAGAATGTCATGAAACGTCGAGATTTTAAATTTGAGCGAAAAAAAAATTCTGTCTGTCTGTGTGTAACTTTTTTTGTCCGCACGTTTTCTCCGGAACGGTTTAATATATTAACTTCAAATTTTATACACGTATATATTATAACGAGATCTGGAACTGGATTGTTTTTTGAAGATATCCGGTGAAGAGTTGGGGGTAAATAGGGGTAAATAAGGGGAAATATGTAAAGCAAGCTGGTAAGAGTACAGAAACTTGAAATTTGATGTTTCTACTACAAGCCAAGGCCTCAAAATTTTTATAATATTTTTCATCCCCCCACTCCCTCCAATTCATTATTAAATTGATAAAATAAAATTTAGATATTCACTTCAAATTTGGTACACGTATATATAATAATGACATCAGGAACTAGATTATATTTTGGGATTATTTTGATGAAGGGTTGGGGGTTAAATAGGGGTAAATAGGGAAAAATAAGTAAAGCAAGCTGGTAAGAGTACAGAAACTTGAAATTTGATGTTGACTACAAGCGAAGGCCTCAATATTTTATATATTTTTCATCCCCCACCCCCTCCAATTCATTTTTAAAGGGGTCGATAAAATAAAATTGAGATATTCACTTGAAATTTGATACATGTATATACTAGAAGCTTCAGATTTTTTAATAATATTTTTCAACCCCCCGCCACCCCTACTCCATTATTGAAGGGGTTGGTAAAATAAAATTGAGATATTCACTTGAAATTTGGTACACGTATGTATTATAACGACATCTGGAACTATATTATATTTTGAGATATTTCCGTTGAAGGGTTGGGGGCTAAATAAGGGTAAATAGGGGAAAATAAGTAGAGCAAGTTGGTATGAGTACAGTAACTTGAAATTCGGCGCATGTACTAGAAGCAAAAGCCTCAGATTTTTTTAATAATATTTTTTAACCCCCGACCACCCCTACTCCATTATTAAAGGGGTTGATGAAATAAAATTGAGATAGTCATTTGAAATTTGATACACGTATGTATTATAATGACATCTGGAACTAGATTATATTTTGAGATGATTCAGTTGAGGGTTGGGGGTTCAATAGGGGTAAAGGGGGTAAGACAAGTAAAGCAAGCTGGTAAGAGTACAGAAACTTGAAATTCGGTCTATGTACTAGAAGCCAAGATATCAGGTTAAACTAGTATCTACATGCCTAGCCGTAGGGACTATGTGGGATGCTAGTGTTATAATGAGAATGGCAAATAAGAATTTTTACTTGTTAGCATAACCAGAAGTCAGCTTATCGAAAGAATGCAAAGATTTCATTAATATTTTTAGATATAGTTTTTCTTTTAGTTCTCATAGATAGTTTTTCTTTCCGCTGTTAGCAAAATCCTATAAAGAATATGTTTCATTACTATAAGCAAACAAATAATAAACAATTCACTTTTAAACAGAGGCAGGGTCTTAATTGCACTTTAATTCTAATCATCTCCCCATGATTCTAACATGGTTAGCGAAACAGCGTCGAGTATTGGTATTCAAGTTGTGTTGAACAGTTTTGGCGTTTTTGGAAACTACCTCTCCAGAGTTAACATTTACTATTTTGCTGAACCTTTAATAGTTTTACTAGTTATTTACTAATTTCACTTAACAGTTATTCTTTACGTTTAAATAAAATACTGTACATTTAATTCCAACTTTCTTAACGTAGACACACAATATATATTTTATAAATAGTCTATCAAGAGCAATGCAGACCTTACACAATGAAACATTTCTAGCAGTTGCTTTGAACGAGAGAACGTAATTGAAAAATATGCGACTCATGCCCTTCCAACGACAACCCTTTTCCTTATTGGCTACAACATTCACGCCAGCTCGCCCACTCTAATTATTCCAATAGCAATACGCCTGGTCTTGTATTTCGTTTGGTTTTAAGGAGACCTCATTCCCTTCGAATACAAACCCAACTCTGCCGCGTTAGTATGCGGCTGCAGAGCTGGAGATAATCTGTATCTGTAAGTAATTAACAGCATCTCCAAATTACACATCTCAGCCAGTGCCAAAATTATTAGTAGGTATTCTACTTATTACGTAGCGCCAGTTAATAGACGCTTACGCTAATTTTAATTAGCCTGTTTCGAGAAATTTCATTCGACTTAAAGTTATATTGTTTTAAATCAAATGAAATACCGCGGTTTAATTACTTCCGAGGTTAAACAAATAGCGAATCATTAGAGGTTGCCGCATTTGACGGTTACGTTAATACTTTAAGTTTAATATGGCACTGCGGCTGTTGGAGCTCTTGAAAGAGCGGCTCGTATTTTATTTTAGAAACAGCTTTTTGTTATACGAAACGTAACGCTGCAGTAAAGTTAGAGTAGGAGTGACAACGCTGACATCTACGTTGAACAAAGCTGAACTTGGCTCTAATCTCCCATCTATTGTGTAAATAATAACTAAATATCAACGCGATTCCTAATATAGTACTGTAATTTATATCTGGAGAATAAATGAAATTTAATTTGAATTTTTACTTCCCTCGCTTGCCGAAGGAGAGTAATCGTGAAAAAATCACTCTCAGATTTCTTCGAATCTTCACATCTCAGACTATGTAGATTATGAAAATGAAGGTCTTTCCATTCCGTCAGTTTATCTGTCTGTCCGCTAGTCTGTCTCTCTTGGCGTAGAAGAATAACATTTGGTAGGTAGTTGCCGTTACTCCCAAAATATAAATTAAATGGAATATACTTTTAGTGAAAATAACACAGCCACACAAAAGAAATATACGGATTTAATGTATTTCTCGACGATGAATACGAATCCGTTGTCCAAAAAAGAATCTATCGATCGTTTTTTTTAGTCAAGAACATCCCTGAAAATGGCGCAGTCATAGAAGTAGTAACTCTTAATGAAGTGTGAAAAATGGTAGATGTTTTGTAGTTTAAAGTAGACAATATAAATTCAAGCCACAATAAGCTATTTCTATAAATTAAACCTAAATCCGCCCTTATGGAGGGTAAAAACTACTCCTAAAACTCAAAAGACGCAAGTGAGTGGGAGTAACACGGCCAAATTTTTGTATCTTTTAGTGCAAAGTATCTGACTTCGGTGCGACAACCAGCACTACTCTTAAGGATTGAGACTCACCTTTATGGAATGTTAAAACGCCCCATCGACGAAGGAGTCTCATAAGTTTCGAAACGGGGAAAAAATTCAGGATTTTGTAGTTTTAAGCAGGGTAGACAAATATATAGTGAATTCATTTCAACCACCGACACAGGACTAGAGACTACTCTTAAAGGTGGTAAGAGCTACCCCATTGCCCAAATGATGCATATGGGTGGTACTGAAATTCGGAAAGGTTCGGATACCTGTCGTTTATTGCGCCAAATATATAAATCTGGTACGACAACCACCTAATATTCTCGATAAGAGGTGGGGGTTAAATAGGGGAAAATATGTAAAGAAAGCTGGTAAGAGAACAGAAATTTGGGATTTGGTGTATATACTAGAAGCGAAGGCCTCAGGATTTTTTTAAAAATATTTTCCATCCCCCAACCACCCCCACTCACTTATTAATAGAGTTGATAAAATTAAAATGAGATTTTCACTTGAAATTTGGTACACATGTATTATAACGACATCAGAAATATATTATATTTTTATATGATTCCGTTGAAGGAGTGGGGGCAAGTAGCTCAATTTTATGTTATCAAACCCATTAATAATGGAGAGGAGATGGTGGTGTTTGAAAAATATTAGAAAGAAATCAGAGGCCTTGGTTTCTAGTGTATACATCAAATCCCACACTTCTGTACTCTTACCAACTTGATTACTTATTTTCTCCTATTCACTCCTGTTTAACCCTCAACCCTTCAACGGAATCATTTCAAAATATAATCTAGTTTTAGATGTCGTTATAATACATACGTGTCCCAAATTTCGAGTGAATATCTCAATTTAATTTTATCAACCTCTTTAATAGTGGATTAAGGATGGTGCGGGGGTTGAAAAACATTACTAAAAAATCTGAGGCCGTGGCTTCTAGGACATACACCGAATTTCAAGCTTCTGTACTCCTACCATCTTGCATTACTTATTTTTCCCTATTTACCACCAATTACCCCCATTCCTTCAACGCAATCATGTCGAAATATAATCTAGTTTCAAGTGAAAATCTAAATTTTAGTTTATCAACTCCTTTAATAATGGTGTAGGGGTGGTGTGGGGGTTGAAAAATATTATAAAAAAGAGAGACCTTGGCGTCTAGTATATACACCGAATTTCAAGTTTCTGTATTAGTTTCAGTTTGCTTTACTTATTTTCCCCTATTTACCCCTATTTAACCCCCAACCCTTCAACGGAATCATCTCAAAATATAAATCAGTTCCAGATTCCGTTATAATACATACGTGTACCAAATTTCAAATCAGTATCCTAATTTTATATTATCAACCGCTTTAATAATGGACTAGGGGTGGGGCGGTGGGTTGAAAAATCTGAGGCCTTGGCTTGTAGTACATACATCAAATTTCAAGTTTCTGTACTCTTACCAGCTTGCTTTACATGTTTCCCCATATTTACCCCTATTTACCCCCCACTCCATCACCGGATATTTTGAAAATTTTTTTACGATTACTATAAGTACTTCCAATCCACTACGTGGATGTGGAATTAATTGAGATATTCACTTGAAAGTTAGTACACGTATCTATAGTAATGACATCTGATTGTGATGATTTCGTTGAAGGGGTTGGAGGTGGTATGTTGTGAATAACGTAAAATAAGTAGACCAAGCTAGAAACTTCATCTTTAATGTATATGGTAGAAACCAACGCAACGCCTCAAATTTTTCTATGATATCTGCCCCATTATTAAAATTCTATGATCAATAATTTCCACATACTGAGTGTAAATATATATAGTCAAGATGTTTTCTTTAAAGTGACTTGGGCGAGAAATCTGGATGTGGAAGTAGTGATTCCTTAGGTAACGGTTTTTTTAAATAAACTAATAAACAAATAAACTAATAAATAAATATTAGATTTTAGAAAGCTCATTCACCCTCGGTGACTCAAAGCTGCCGACCGAGCTAATACAAAGGGAGACCGGGGCATGTTCCATTTGTTTATAATTCATTAAATAATAAATATAATGTATTAATTAATAGATAAAACATCATTACTTTTATGTAAAGTATGTTCTGGCATGATTAAGATAAGAAATAAACGGAAACAAGCCTCTTTTAATTAAAGTTTCTACCGAAAATACGCTTTTTAAATCTCTGATGTATTATTTTGTTCATTCTAATACGGAAAAATTTGAGACGGCTCTGTAGTACCTTGTCAGCATGTAATAACGCGCTGTCTTTGATATTTGGATGGCTGGTTCTTATTGCCTCTTTTATGTGAAGTAAATATGTGAGGACAACTATACCCGGAGTATTGCAGCTCGAGGAGTACTATCATATTTCGTCTTCTACTTAATATGTGAAGTGGTGACGGTAGCGGGAGTTGCTGCAGTGGAGGTTGACCGTACTACCCCCCACTGTACTAAGTATGGTGTCTTTTGTACTTGGCTTAGCTTGTCCAAAACTGTCCGCTGCAGCCCTTTGGAGCATCAAAGTCGGGGCTGCACACGTTGTAGAGGATTTTACTACTATAGTGTAAGATCAGTGCAGATTTAATTCTCCAAGTCTTGACACAGATTCGTCTGGTAATTTCGAACTATCTTTCGATTTTGTCAATGCGCTTGTTACACGTAAATGTAATCAATGATGATCCTAAGATACTTTACCTCCCCCCGAGATTTCTGTTACTAGTTAAAGTAGTAGGTAAGTAAAGAATGATATGTTCAATACCTTGCATTTAACGTAAGAGATAATGATGTGATTGAAGAAAAACAGAATAACATTTGTGTTTTCCTATGAGCCTACATCGACAAAAGCTCTCGACAAGTGAAAAGTTTTCAACTTCCCATGTAGTTAGTTCTGTAAACACTTTGGAACTCTCTAGACTGTATAGAACAAATAAGATTTTGTTCATTTAATTTTAGCGAACTTACAACATGTCCTGGTACAGGTTTCATTTTAAGATATACCGCTGAGTACTTTGTGCAAATAAGTTCTTTAAAATACATTTTGAAGCAATCACATCGCTATGCAACAATAGAAGTAGTAGAATAAATAATTCGTAACATGATACGATTTTTTTGAAAAATTGCTTAGTTAAAATCGAAAATATTCTCTAAGTATCTACGCTCTAGGTCTGACTTTTTAAAGTCACTCATCATCTTTTATGTAGATGTATGAAGTGAAAGCACGAATAAACAAGGCATTTATATATCGAGTAAAAAAAAATGATACAAATGTTACCTGCCGTTACAATTATTTCGTCGGATGTGAATACAAGACGTTTAACTATTACGATACTATGCCAGATATTGAAAATTCTTTTGAAAATTCCATACATTTATGATAGTATCGTACATAGGTTAGTAAATGTTCCAATATCATACAAAATTTTAGAATTGCTTACAAATACCCTACACCAACAAATTCCTCGGTTAATTCAATAAATACAATGGACATAATTGAAAAATAAATAAATCAAAAGATTACAATACAAGTTGACCAGATGTAATAGCTCTAAAGTGAATATGGGACAAACAGTAAGAAACTTTAAGAAAAATATTTCGGAATACAAAGGAAGTTTTGGGAATAAAAAAGGTGAATTCAATTTTGTCAATCACTTTTTAGAAGAGAATCACCGTACCGGACCTATCAACGATAATGTCAATAATTTACATATAAAAACAGAGGTTTAAGACTAACTCTCTTAGAATCTTTAAAAATTATTTATTAATTTAAAAAGTTCAGGCATAATCCCAAATGACCAAGTCTAAACTAATTCTTTACCACTGTCAAACATATATTGTAGTTTAATTCTTTTTATTACAATTTTCTATTTCATATTTTGTTATTTTTGTATTTTGTATGAAAGACTGCATATTTTGAAAACGACTGGATTATCAAAATATTTACGTTAATTTAGTTTAATCAAAATTTGATTTAGAGTTTTTTGGAACTCACATTTATATACCTGTAGAATAGAAGTTTAATAGTAACTCTTATTAGCTTGCTCTACTTATTCCCCCCCCCCCCCCTTTAACGAAATCATTTCAATCACATATCATTAGAATATACACGTGTACTAAATTTTACGTGAATTTCATTTTATCAACCCCTTTAATAGCGCAGTGGGATAGTGAGGACGATGGAATCAATTATTAACAACTTTAGGCCTTGGCTTCTAAGTATATACACCAAATCTCAAATTTTTGTGCTTTTACTAGTTTGCTTGATTTATTTTCCCCTATTTACTCAACCCTTCGCCGGATATGTTAAAATAATTCAGTTCCAGATCTCGTTATAAAACATACGTGCACAAAATTGAAGTCAATATCTGAAACCATTCCAAAGAAAACGTGGGCACAAAAAAAAAAGTTACAGACAGACCAACAGACAGACAGACAGACAGAATATTTTTTTCGCTCAAATTTAAAATCTCGACGTTTCATGACATTCTAATCTATTTCAACAAGAAATTTCTTTTCTATACTTCCACTTCACTATGCGGATGTAGAAGTAAAAACCGCTGCCTAAGGAATCACTACTTCCACATCCAGATTTTTCATTCAAGTCACTTTAAAGGAAACATCTTGACTAGATTTGCACTCTAGTACTTGGAAATTATTGGTCATAGAATTTTAATAATATTTGGGGCAGATGTTATAGAAAAGTTTGAGGCGTTGGTTTCCACTATATACGATAAAAATGACGTTTCTAGTTTACCCTACTTATTTTCCTCTATTCACAACCTGCCACATCCCACCCCTTCAATGGAATCATCTCAATCTGATATCATTACAATACATAATAATTGTCCTAACTTTCAAGTGAATGTCTCAATTCTATGTTATCAATCCCATTAATAATGGAGCGGAGATGGCGGGGTTTGAAAAATATTAGAAAGAAATCTGAGGCCTTGGTTTCGAGTATATACACCAAATCTCAAATTTCTGTACTCTTACCAGCTTGATTTACTTATTTTCCCATATATACTCCTATTTAACCCCCAACACTTCAACGGAATCATCTCAAAATATAATTTAGTTCCAGATGTCGTTATAATACATACGTGTACCAAATTTCAAGTGAATATCTTAATTTTATTTTATCAACCCCTTTAATAATGGAGTAGGGGTGGTGGGGGGGTTGAAAAATATGATAAATATTTTGATACCCTGGCTTCTAGTACATACACCGAATTTCAAGTTTCTGTACTCTTACCAGCTTGCTCTACTTATTTTGCCCTATTTACCCCTATTTAACCCCCAACCCTTCAACGGAATCATCTCAAAATATAATCTAGTTCCAAACGTCGTTATAATACATACGTGTACCAAATTTCAAGTGAATATCTCAATTTTACTTTATTAACCCCTTTAATAATGGCGTAGGGATCGTGGGGGGTTGAAAAATATTATAAATAATTTGATATCTTGGCTTCAAGTACATACACCGAATTTCAAGTTTCTGTACTCTTACCAGCTTGCTTTACTTATGTTGTCCTATTTACCCCTATTTAACCCCCAATCCTTCAACTGAATCATCTCAGAATATAATCAAGTTCCAGATGTCGTTATAATACATACGTGTATCAAATTACAAATGAATATCTCAATTCTATTTTATCAACCCCTTTAATAATGGAGTAGGGGTGGTCGGAGGTTGAAAAATATTATTAAAAAATCTGAGGCTTTGGCTTCTAGTACATGCACCGAATTTCAAGTTACTGTACTCCTACCAACTTGCTTTACTTATTTTCCCCTATTTATTCCTATTTAACCCCCAACAATTCAATGGAAACATCTCAAAATATAATGTAGTTCCAGATGTCGTTATAATACATACTTGTACCAAATTTCAAGTGAATATCTCAATTTTATTTTACCAACCCCTTCAATAATGAATTGGAGGGGGTGGGGGGATGAAAAATATTATAAAAAATTTTGAGGCCTTGGCTTGTAGTAGAAACATCAAATTTCAAGTTTCTGTACTCTTACCAGCTTGCTTTACATATTTCCCCCTATTTGCCCCTATTTACCCCCCAACTCTTCACCGGATATCTTCAAAAAACAATCCATTTCCAGATCTCGTTATAATATATACGTGTACAAAATTTGAAGTCAATATCTTAAACCGTTCCGGAGAAAACGTGCGGAAAACAAAAAAAAGTTACAGACAGACGGACAGACAGACAGAGACGGACGGACGGACAGACAGACAGATATTTTTTTCGCTCAAATTTAAAATCTCGACGTTTCATGACATTCTAAACCCACTTCAAGAAAAAAAAAATTTTTTTTGCGATTACTATACTTCCAATCCACTACGTGGATGTGGAAGTAAAACTGGGGTTAATAATGTTGAATTTGATGTACAGTTCCCATATTAATGTTCTGTGGTATCGGAAAATTTCAAATAATTTTTAAAGCTTTTTTATGTAGGTACAGCCGATGAAAACCTATATCATTAATTTTGGCACGTTCAGCTTTGATGTTAGATAAATAAAAAAGGCATATAAGGTTGGAATTATTTGATTTTCGTCCAGTGGTTCCTGTAATAGGCAAACGTAGGTATACTTTATTCAACTGCCAGGGTAAATTCACGCCAGCATCTCTAGACCCGTGTTACTTTTGCTAGTATCAATCTTCTACTACTGCAAAGGATGCTTGATTAACTACGTGGCTACTGCAGAATCGACACTTGCAAGTTCTATGCAGTTGAAATCGAATAACTGACATTACTAAAGATGAATATTTCCTATTAGAAGCACTTCGTCTATGCGCTTTGATATTGATTCATGAAACGATATTTACTAAGCTTCACTATGTTTATATTTACGAATTTCGACACGTACCTTGGATGATTAAAAATTCTGCTTAATTTTCATGTACAAGTACATATTTAAAACTAAATATTTGTATATTGCCCCTTGGGCATGAATATTGCTGGTTAAGGCGTTAGCAATCATGTAAAAGCGACAAGAGCACTTTTCGTTTGAAATATATACACAACTTTTTCACGACTGCAAGCGACATAATTGGCAAAATTACAATGATGATTTTTATTATATAAATTCAATCAGAAGTAACATTTAAATAAATTGATTTCGTTTGTTTATTTTGGTCACACGCATAGCACACTCATAGAATGTCGGCTTCCAGTCAAAAATTCTACTTAAGTATTTGTTTTATTTTGATATCTTGAAATGATCGTAGATAAAATCATGTGCGCAATTCGAACTCAAAATGTTATTGTCGTTATCGTGTATTTAACGCGCATCAACTTACTCGCATTGAGTAATTGCGTAATGGTAATGCACAGATGCACTAAAGCGAGCGTTTATAGCTATTTATGTATCAAGAGCGCAAAGTGCCCCATTGTCGTTCGAGAGAGTAAGTTACACACTCGAGAGCGACAATGACACTTTGGTCTCGAGCTACACACATGGTTTTATCTGCGATCATTTTAAAACATCAAAATAATTTAGAACCTTAATAACAATTTTCCAATTTTTCATGACGTTAGTTATAATTTCCGCAAATATGATTTTTCCAAATTGTATGAAAACCTTCTCAACATAGACTGGTCCTCCCTCTCTTCTTTTAATGACGTCAATGGTGCATGCACTCATTTTTACAACAAACTTGACTCTGTATTTGAATGTTGTGTACCTAAGAAATCGACTTCTCGTAGCGGCAGATATCCTCCGTGGTTTAATGGCAGTATCATAAAAAAAATTGCCTTAAAGAACGTCTTAGGAGACAGTATGCAAGAACCAGTGATCCACTTATACACAATAACCTCAAAAACATCAGAAGGGAAATAAAATATGATACCAATTTATCCTACAGAAATTTCGTGCAGAACTCTGAAGATAATATAAAAAATGATCCCAATAAATTTTGGGCTTTCATCAAAAGTAGAAAAGAGTCACCCAGTGTATCTGAAGAGATGTTCTTTGAGGGATCTTCCATAAACAATCCCTCTGATATGCATTTGCCAATTATTTCGGTCAATCTTATAATGAGTCCTCATTAGATATCGAGGAACATCACACTGAGACCGATATACCTAACAATAACACCATTGTTAGCATAAACTCTTTCAGTAAAGATGAGGTTATTCGGGTTCTAAAACGAATTAAACCCATCTTAAAAAACTGCCTATTTCCTGACCTATGGAAATATTCCAAAGTATGTCCCATCTTCAAAAAGGGAAACAAACTAGATATTGAAAACTTTAGACCAATCTCTGTAGTTTGTAACTTCTGTACAGTCTTAGAAATATTACTTCATGATGGAACATATCATTCAATTAACACCAAAATCTCTATTAATCAACATGGATTTATGAAAGGGCGTTCAACAACAACAAATTTATTCTGTGTAACTCAATATATTTCTGAATCCTTAGATGAACGTGGGCAGGTAGATGTCATATATACCGATTTCTCCAAAGCGTTTGATAGACTTGATCACAAGTTGTTACTTAATAAATTAGAAAAAATCGGCTTCTCATATTCTTTGCCCCTTTTGTTTAAATCTTATTTAATGAATAGAAGTCAGAACGTTGCATTAAATGGGTTCAAATCATCTGGAGTTCCCCAGGGATCTATTCTGGGGCCCTTGTTTTTTAACATATTTATTAACGACATAGTGAACGAAATTAATTTGCCTCACCTTTTACATGCCGACGATCTAAAAATTTTCACAGTAATTGATGAAATCGATGACTGTTTTCAACTTCAGACTTCTCTTGACAAAATAAACACCTGGTGTATAGTAAATAAATTATTCATGAATCCTAGTAAATGTAACGTAATGTCCTTTTCTTTAAAAACATCACCTTTTATTTTTTATTACTTTATGTCATACTTCAAAGACTTATAACATTTCACGACTTCGGCGTAATTTTTTATAGTAAATTATCCTTCACTGATCATGTCGACACAATTGTGTCTGTAGCCTCCAAAGCCCTTGGATTCATCGTTCGTACTAGTCGAGAGTTCACTAATACTGATACTCTGAAAATTCTTTATCAATCCTTCGTCAGATCGAAACTTGAGTACGCATCGCTAATTTGGAGTTCCAGTTCCAATTTGAACAATTAGACACTAATTCAAGGTGGAATTAAATAAGAACTAATTTTTACAATTATTAATTACATTTGGAATATTTATTAATTGAAAATAATGACAATTACACAATAATTTTGTAAGCATTTATTATTACATCTTTGCAATTTGATATATTAATTCCTGCAGACGTTAGAGGCAACTGAACTATTAATGTTTCCACAGAATTTTCAATGTTAAGGCGTGTTTACACCAAAGCCTTCCACTAAGTTTTCCACAAGTTGCGGCAATTTGTTGCTTTTTCTACAAAATACAGCAACTTTTTCTGTCTTCCACTTGCGGAGAGACAAATTTTCCACTAAATTTTGGTTTCCCGCGGAGTGTCGGTAAAGATCAAAGAAAGTTGACAACTAAAAGTGGAAGATGTGTTGCTGCGCGCTTTGCGCAAGCAACTTGTAGGAAACTAGAGGAGAACTGTTCCCCCTCCACGCGCCCCGGACGTCGGGCGCTAGCACCCCCCCGTCAGTGCACGTATGTACTTCAGCTGCAGGTGTTGTCGGTGATTTAGTGTTTGTTTTCGTTGTGTTTGTGTCAAGATGGAAGACTGTAGTGAGAACGAATGGACCAGGACCATGTCACTGCCACTGTACCTATCCCTAGCCTTCAACGAGGGTCTTACCCAATATCTTCGGGGACCTCTTGTACAGTGGCTGGCTATGACGACACAGGCAGCCGCGGCAATAATTGCGTCTTCTTCGTCCGACATCCTTGACACTACTGCCTAACTTTTCGCGACAATTCTTTGGCAACAAGTTTTCCACTTGTTGCTCTAAATTTGAGAAGAGCAACTTTTAGTTTTCTACAAAAAATCTTCCACTTGTTGTACTAATTTGAGAAGAGCAACTTTTAGTTGACAACTTTTAGTTTTCCACAAACAATCTTTTGTCAACTTTTAGTTGTCAACTTTGGTGTAAACGCGCCTTTAGAAACTGTTTCCTTGTGCCCCATAACGACAGTGACAGCTAGCGACATAAACATGACAAATACTTCCAGCAACTACTAGTTTATTGTTAACATTGGAAATGTTAATGTTCGCATATAGCGTATAGGACAAAAGATTAGAGTCATAGGAAGCACAACCTGTGACATTTCTAACCCTAATAAAATTATAGGAATGGATGTATATTTGCTTGGAAAATTGGATTTTGTAAAATACGAATATCATGAAGAACTACTACTGTTCCTTTGCATCATTTGCTAGTTTACGTACCATACTATTATTTTCATTATTTGGAATTCAGATAAAAATGATCTTCGAGTTCGAATAACAGAGACAGGCGAAATATGATATGCCATTTATAATAAAACTATAATAGGGCGAAGACTCAATCTTTACAACACCAACTTTCCGGAGAATAAACAAAAATACAATCTAGCTATAAGGAATAGAATGGGATAATCATATAAAGTTTATATAACAAAAAAATACGGACGATGGCAAGAATCGACCATACGGAAAACATCATAAAGAAGATTATGCGGTAGGGTAGAAAAACTTACTACAGGAATAAAATTTATTGTAATGACATTTTATAAACTTCTTAATTAAAAGTATATTTCTTTATAGAGAAAGAGTATTTCTAGAAATCGTTCCCTGTAGTATTATATACGCAGTATTAAGTAATTTGAGTGCAAAGTGGTGATGAGATTTGTACTGACGTATGGTGAAATTTACTTTGGCGTTAGTAAAACGTTTTATTTCATTACTATGAAGTATTATTTATAAAAGTTGATATCTTTTGAGATGAGTGCAAATCAAGATTTTATCTGTTTTTTTTAAAGAAAATAATTGAAAATTTAAAACCGAAGCCTAAGGAATCATTAGGTGCGTCTTGTTGCTCCAATTCTGCCACCGAATACCAAACTTTGCCTTTTTTTGCTTACCATTCTAATTCCAGTTTGCTACTTTTCATTGGGTCTCACAAGACGGAAGCATTAGTAGGAATTCGGGGTGGAGATGATTCATTTGTAATGGACATTAATAGACGGCGCATAATGTAGTTATGTTTACCGATAGCAGAAGAATTTACAGGGTGTCTACTAAATCTTAATCTTAAAATTCCCTGACATTTCCAGGTTTTCCAGATATTATTTTATCTAAATTCCAGGTTTTTAACTTCCTACATTCGAACAGATATTAAAGTACGTACTCATTCAAAAAAATTATCACTGACCCGCAAGGTTTTTTTTTCTTAAGCGTAATAAGTGATTGCGAAGGTTTTTGACGTGCTGAACACGATGCTGTTGGCCGTTTTGCGCCATCGCGTCACCCTTTTAAGAAAATCTAACCTAAAAGTGCTAAAAAATGCCATTTCTGCCTATATTCGTGCCCTAATAACTGGATTATGGTACGAGATGAGTAAGTCGGACTAGACCATCTTATTCAGCTGTCTTTAAAAAACAAAATAGTAAATAGTAACAATAAAAAAAACAGAGCTATAGATGGCTCAAACATTATTTTATTCCTGAGTTTAGCAGGAAATACTAGAATTTTTGTAGTGAGTATATAATATACAACTTTAAATTGGATAAAATAATATTTTCTATACCTATTATTATAAAAATATTATCTTATCCATTTTGTGGTTATGTTTTCTCAAAATCCTAACCTCATAGAGCAAAATGAGTAATGGCATTGTGTTCAGCTTGACAAAATTCTATGGAATCAGCTATTTAGGTCCGATTTACTTGTATATTGTTCTATATTCTGATATCTATTTTATATTTTTATACGTTCGAATTTTACTTCTTAAAAGTAAATTAAAATGAGTTTACTGGGCGCCAAACAGTTTCTTAAAAGCTGTTAATATTATAGACTATAGAACACCATTAGCATGACTATCTACAATCTATAGAATGACTCTTACTCAAGGTCCAACGAAGTCGGTTCAATAAATGCTCATCGATCAAGATAACAATCTAAATAAATCAAACTCAGTATTGAACGAACAAAGTATTAATTTATTAACGAATTTGAACTTGGAATGTAATTAACAAAATTAAATAACAAATCTACCTTAACTAAAACTGATAAATATGGCCTTTATTTAAAATAAATATTTACCATGGATTTGTGATATTGTAAAGCTTTACCTTGTCTTTCTTTCGACTCGAGTAATGTTAAATTATAACCTCTAACTGGTTATTATAATCCTTGAAATATTATGTCACTTGACTGACTTTTTAACCTCTCAAGGCTTCTTCTTCTTCTTCTTCTTCTTTACTGAATTGACGTTTGTTTCTAACCTCCAATTTATTTTCAAGATTTCCTTGAAGTATTTCTATCACTTGATTGACGTTTGAAATGTCTTCACCATATAAATTTGCTAACTGGATTAACAAATACTTCCCTCTTCTAAATCTGCTTTCCGGATAATCTACTTCGTAATACTTTCAAAGTATACTCACTTCTTATATTTAATCAACTTTTACAATTTATTCTTGATATCAATATATCTGGATTGTAATTTTCTAACCTTCAAATTATTCACCACTTTTCTTCTATTTTCAATTTATTAGTTATTCGAGGATGAATATTTTTCGCAGCTCGCTGTTCAGCGGTGTCTGATCAACTGATTTGTTATTTTTAGTCGTTTCATTGGGTTAATTTCCAATATTTCAATTGTTTTTTTCTATTTTGATCTAATATTTCAAAATTTAATTTTAATTTAAAATTTAAACTATTCAGTTTTGTTTGTTCTTTACATTAATTGAATACTGTTTTTAATTCTTTAATTTTCCTGATGAATTTCTTATTCTACTTTTCAGGATTAAGTGAATAATTGTAATTACTCGAAATATATTGACATATTACATATACTTTCTTAAAATCTACTTATAACTACAATTAACAATTCCAATCTCAAATAAATACTAATTCATACATTTAGATGAATAGCAATGATAAACACAAAATGCTAGTAGTTAAAAACGTACTGCAGTTTTCATACTGACAGAATACTGATATTATAAACTAAAACAAGAAATTGATACGCCAACAAACATTCAACATCATACTATTAGTCCTTTCTTTCTGCATGATGTGAAATATCATTTACAAAACACCTTTCTGCAATGATATTTGAAAATATCTGAAAACTTAAAATGTCATTCAGTGTTTTGTAATCTATGGACTTACTATTTCTGAAATAACCACGCTGCAATGCAACTACTGTTAATAGTCTTTCATTCAATATTCATTTTGTGTAGATTTACAGTGTTTCTACACAATTTATGATTTTCAGCCCTAAGTTTTGACATGAATGTCAGATTTTATAAAATTTACTTTATTGTTTTTCAAATTCATTCTAAATCATTTTAAATTAGACTGTGAGTCTCTACAAGTTCATGTTTTATCATATACTATTTAGAATAAGCTTGTTAAACTAAATTAACTTCATTTTATGTTTATTTAAATATTTTGTTCGCATTCAATATCAAGTTTCATTCTCTGCATCCTACTCGCTGAGAACAACTGAACTTGAATCAATTAAATAAACTACAGATATTCCTGCTTCTGTATGATCCGTTAAAGTAAAACTGTTATGATTATTTCCTAAAATACATACAAATTTGTGAATTTTATTTATGATTTCAAACACGATACTTGGGTATTGTTCCACAGTGTGGATACACAGCAATATATACTCACCACAAAAATTGTAGTATTTCTTGCTAAACTCATTGTTACTATTGGTTTTTGAAGAAGATTTCGGTCTCGTCCGTTTTACCCTATCTCGTGCCGTTGTCCCGTTATTAGGGTACGAAAAAATTACCATTTTAGCACTATTAAGACAAGTTCTCTCAAAATTGTGACATGATGGCGCAAAACGGCTAACGTCCTTCGGAATCACGTATTTGGGTTCAACAAAAAAAACTAAAAGTGTCTTTTTTGCAGGTCTGTATTATTTTACAATAAGAAAAAAATTCATTTGCATTTAATTATTAAAACGTTTATTTTCGAAAACCCAATTACAAGCTGAATTATTTCTACAAAGAATATCATCGTTATTTAGTCTTTAAAGAGGTCTCTCTTTTTTATATAATTAGTTATGCAGAAGCAGAGCCGCACCCATTACCACAAGGCGGCGGCGCTGACTATGACCAGACTATCTGAACTACCATAGACAATCAACTCTGGAACTACTAGCAATAAATAATAACTGGAGAAGTACGCTCGCTAATTCATACAGCGATATAAAATTTGTATCAAAAACTGTTCATAATCTTCATCTGGGAAATATTTCTAACAGATTAAATATTTTGTATTAATAATTACCTATCTGAAAGTACAAATTCCAGGTAATACTGCTTATTTTAGCAAATTCCCTGACATTTCCAGGTTTTCCCTGGCTAAAATAAATTCCCTGACAATTCCAGGTTTTCCACGTTTTCCAGATTAGTAGACACCCTGATTTAAATATACATATTATCAAGAATGTCTATACCGTCAATCGTTATTTAACAAAACCCAAAATTCTTATGAAATTTGTCACTTACATAGGAATTTTAGTTTTGTCATTTTATTGGTAAATGTTATTCTGGTAATTCTACTGCTACCGGTTGTGGACCAAAAAACGCACCTACTAGCTCCACATCCACATTTCCCATCCAAGTCTCCTTAAATGAAAATATCTTGATAATATCGCTGCACTTCAGTATGAAGAGAGATAATTAATATTCGACTTTTAATAATATTTTTAAAATTGTCTGCCCCAAGATGATAACGGAGGTGGCTGATGCTAAAAAACTTTTTTGTGCAGCCGTACGTGAAGTGAGTATTTCGCGTTCTTAAAACAGTCCGTGAAATTCAATTTCACGACCGTTACCCTTAGTACCGGCCGGGAAACTAAAAGTCACTTTCATAATTGACATTCTAAAAGGTGACAACCAAAAATTGTTATTTTTTATTAAACAGAATTAGTAATTAGTAAGTCGCTGTAACAGTTTTCGTATTGTCATGCTGTTTAGATTATTCAGGTATTAAGGAGGTTGAGGCGTTACAGTTCCAACCAAAAGTAAGTCGAATTCTAAATCGGAACTTTTCCATAATAAATTATTACAAAAGGTTATAAGTCTATGAAACCAATAATTATTGTCATAAAGACATAAATAAATCATTTTTTATTATTAATTAATTATTTAAGTAGATTTAATTATTTTACATAATGAGGTAACTTTTGGATGTTTTGTCCAAACCTAAAAAAAAAAATTAAATTATGTAAATATCTGTGTGTTTTACAAATTTGTTTCAGTAAATAATTAAAAACAAAATGGGAAGCAGTAAAAATTAAAATTAAATCATTAAATAATTGAAAAATCAGTTAAAAATAGTTAACGAAAAGAGAAATTTGACAGTTTACAAATATTTAATATTTTTTTTATTTATTAAAAGTCTCCTAATTGAATTGGAAACAATATTAAAATATGAGTAAGAAATCAATGCTTTACATAGTTAGTTTTCGGAACTGCTGGCATTATTTGGTTATTTGCTAAATTAAAATGTACCAAAAAATTTATTGAAGAAGCCGTTACTCTGTGGTAGTTAATCATTTTGCACAAATAATTAAATAAAACACACTAGTATGTTTTCTACCACTATGTGGTAGAAAACATGGTGGCGTGTTTTATTTAGTTATTTGTGTTAAAATGTACCGTTTGCAAGTCGGGTTGACATGTTTTCCATAAGACTACATGCGAAAGTCTTTTTAAATTTTTTTAGTTTCCTAATGACTAATTACAGAAAATTGTGTCATATAAAAATCTATTAAAAAAACTGTAGATATTGTTAATTTTATTTTCGTCTAACGCCTCAACCTCCTCAAATCAGAAAGCGCCGAATTTATAATTTATAATACTTTTTAGCTCTGGAGGAGTGCAAGAAATTGAAATTTCAATATTGCTGTCAGACATTTTTACGATTTTTGGAGAACTGTCAAAATATTTGTATGCATTCAAAATATACCGTTTATAGAAACGCTGTGACACTGAGGTCACCGCTAAGTGTAGCATAAACGGTGATGCCATTTTCACCATCTATACTAATAGACCAGTGACTTTAACTTATAAAAGTGTTGTTGCTCTTAGCACGCCGATTTTTTTTTGTAAAAATAATAAAATATTAGCCACATTACGGGAATAATACTCTTGATCTAATTCACCCGCCGCTAAATGTTATTATTCCCACGAAAATCATGTTAAAATAGTGCCTTGGTCCAAAGTTATAAACATTTTTTTTTTTGCAAAACGTCATATTTTGCAAAATTATGCACTTGATAAAATGATAAAACGTATACCGGGAGTCTGTTTGGTAACCATTGAAGTGTATCCAAAAAAATTTTGAGCAATCTAACTGAAGAATTTGTATAGTTATGCAACTTTGAATACGGAACACAAAATTTGCAAAAACTCGCCAGTTTTTGCTATGTAAAAATATTATTTATTATTCAAGCATAATGGAACCAATTTACTTTAAAAGTACATGTATTCCTGAGCAAAACGAGCTTTGTAAAGTTCAAATGGGCGATTAAACAGAAGTTATAAAGAAAAAGGCTTATAAACAATTATGAATTTTGCGGTAATTTTGCAATAACAAAAGCGGCTGGTGAATTATATCAAGAGTATTATTCCCGTATTGTGGCTAATTTTTTACTATTTTTACAATAGAAATCTGCGTGCTAAGAGCAACAACACTTTGAATTAATTTTTTGGCCTAGTCACTGGTTCTGGTTTATAACTATAATTTACGGTTGCACAAAAATAGTGTTCATACCATGGCCAGAGCAGAACGTTCTTTGCAAAATTGAAATCAGACCGCCTTATTTTGGGGAATTCAAATGGTACTAACATCACTTTTCTAATAAACAAATGAATTCCTCGGAAACTATTCAACCGTCGGAATTCGGGTTATGGCCACTTTTTAAGCACATTAATGACGCATATTTCCTAAGATTGTTGAAACCATACATTATTTATTGCAAAAGATACTGCAAAACTAAATAATGTCATTTTTCGATGTTTTTTTTTTATTTTCCAAGAAATCTAACAATCGGATTTTCATTCAGCGGGCGCCACTTTGTAGGCATTTTAAATGCCTACAACAATTGCTTGAATCTTTTTTCGATGAAAAAGTTACATTCGCAGTTAAACGAGAAAAACCGATTTTTCACATATTTTCGTACGTATGTAACAAGTTTTTCCGTAACTTGTTGTCAATTATTTAATTAGTTGCCAAATATTTTCCATTCGGCACCCGTACTAGGAATAAATTCAATTTGTTGCCAAAAAATCATGTTTAGCGACCGTACTACAATAACTGAAATAAAATCCAAGTTAGAAGCAAATGAGCATGCGCGAGCGGAATATTGGAGAGAGATGGAACTGACAGAAATTGAAAACCGGCACTTTCCGTCTTGACGTCGCTGAGGTGAGACTATTCTAATTTTTTTTCTTAAAAGATGTGTAGTTATTAGAGCCATCCTACAATACTTTGTTGAAATGTTTGCTTTTATAATTATAATTCCTTAAATAATAGCCTAGTCATTTTGAATTAATATTAAATTTTAAGCTGGCATTTAGTTAAATTATTAATATATTTGAGGTTAACCTTGTGGTTAATAAGAAACCACTTGTTAGTGGATTGCCCCTGCAGTAGTTTATTTATTTGTCATTTTGGGACAGTTCCCGCTGGATATTTGATGTTTATGTATTATATCAATAATTTTTTTTGCCAGTAGTTTATATTATATACTTACATATATGTATATTTTTTTATATTTAGGGTCGCTCTAAAACTTTTTATTAGATAATCTCATTTCACTACTAATATACTAATTACTGAATTTATTAAAATACGAGACGTAAAGTCGATTTCTTTAAATTAATTTTTGTAATAGTATGGAGATCATCTCCAAAATTTTAAATTTTCTTATTTTTTTTTTTTTTAGATTGCATATCTTAATATCGATTTCTTTTATGCTACTTTGAACATTTTGTCATAATTTATAGTAATTTATTTGATTCAGAGCCTCAAGGCCAAATTTTTGGTGATAATTTAGTAGTAGAGTTTTTTTTATCGGTTTATTTTCTTACATTACTGCTTAAATTTTACAAATTCTAATACCTATTTTTATTGTAGTTTCTATAAAATTTGTGACCTTGGCTTAACCAAGGGTATTCAATTTTTATCCTGCTAGATCATTTTGTTTCAATAAGTTTTAAAGTTAATTAATAATTTATTTATAGTCATTTTAAATCTAAATCATTAGTTTTTTTTTCTTGTGTGATTTAACTCAATTTGTATCAATTGGTTCCTGATTTACCACTGTTTTCATGTAATCACTGGATCGACCAACTCTGGATCAAGCACATGGTAGTTTTGCTAGTGGCTGGACGAGAACTATAATTCGCTGAATATTTCCAACTTCGTGTCATCCGGGAACCTCCTCGTAGACCCGGACAAACAATATAAGTCCTTAAACCCAGGTACCTGTGGCCATCTCCAGGAATTGACACACTGGAACTCCGCACTCGCCACCCAAAGTTACGTAAGCAATTATCTATCGTCATAGCTTTTCTTGGTCAGAAGAAAATTATTGCTAAATCAGTTGATCTTTTCAATTTAATTCTTTTGATAGCGATTGTTTTTAATTGCTTTTAAATATTCAAATAAATCAATTTTTTTTTGTAATTACGTATTCATTCTCAATCATTTTAACTCTAAGCTTATATATTTTTATTGTAGTAAATTTTCTAAAAATTTTTTTTCATTAATACAATTGTAAAGTCTTTGTAAATTTTAAGCTTTATTTCTTGTTAATATATTGTTATTTTGTTTAAACTTTGCTTTTGATTGTTTCCTCCTCAAACAGTTTCAGGAATATCAGTTGCATGACTACTCTGGCGCCCTTTTTCTTTGTTTAGTTTTTTTAATAACACTCAAATTATTTATTGGAAAAAATAGATACATAAATAACTCTTCTCGCCACAGAGTGACCCTCGACCATCCCTGAGTTAACCGGTTGCTACGCTTTCATAGCTTCTTCAGCACCCCGCTGAGAAGTTGTGGTTGCACGTAAAACGTCCGCTACTTTGTTTCTGCAACTTTGTTTTCGATGCACTGGTTTGAAAATTGATATTTCACATGTACTGAATATGATCCTAGTGGTTTTCTTCTAGTGGGAATTACTTCTAAAACGATCTCCTTCTGCTTAGTTTGATTGGCCTATTATGTTTTAAACACATAAATTATTATTATTATTAATTATTACTTAACAAACATGTTTCGTAATTCAGATTAGTGAAAAAAATAAAAATAATGAAATTGTTCGTGAACTAAAAGAGAAAACTAGAATGAAAACGAAAGACTACCGAAAAAAGATAAGTCGCTTATAATTTAGACGAAATAAACTGATTCATGCTATTAAACAAAATGGCTTATGTCGGTATTACATGAAAACAATAAACCAAATTAAATGTCGACATTTTCCCACTTGGAAACCAAATATAGTATGACGAAATGGGGAGATAAGGGACCAAACTTATATAAAAAAGATTCGGGATTAAGATGTTTGAAACGGAGTTCCTCAAGCGATTTATCTACATAAAAGGAAATGTGTTTTCAGACATAAGATACGCTCCATTATCCACACTGTGACAATCAGATAGATAGGCAAAATCATCTTATACTAGACAATCGATTTAACAACAGGAAGAACCAGTGGCGTGGTAATGTAAGATATTCTAACACATACAGTTTATTTGAGTATTAGCCACTATGTTAAAAAATATTAGAACAGCCGCATATAGTTCCGTTAAGATGTGCTTATAGATCTGAGTTTTCTCTCTAATGAACAGGGTTGGTATGTTAGGGCGCCTGTTACAATTTACGATGGGTGGGCTCAGATACGTTCAGAAGAGTGTTTTACCTCGTACTTACGTATTTCATGCGCAAAAATCATATGTCAATGTGATGATGCTAAAACTTAAAACAATACAATGCTTAGAACACCGAAACTATTTGTTCGTGGTGGCACAATAAACAGTGATCGGAATTTGGGTTTAATTCCAGTGGCGATGAAATTTTACATCAAAATATTAAATGTAAGTTTGTTCTCTCTTACAAAATTAGATGCAATACGAACCTACCTTCTTATGAGTTTATGATGTATTTTGGCATAATAAATGTATGTACACATATTTCACACATAAATTGTTATAAATCTGCACAGCACTTTCAAGTTTCAAACTTTATACTTTTACTGAGTGTTCATAGTTTCAAAGTATGTTAAGTATTTTTTCTAAATTTGAGAGACGATTTCTTTTAACAGTAAATATCCACTGTAAGGTCGAAAATCTTTCGCATTCCACAGAAGTAAGGGAAGCATATCTAAAGATATTCATAGGCACCTGATCAAGGAAGGCATCTGGTTCTGTTACATTTTTTTTGCTAATGACAAATACGACCGCCAACCTCACCAGTTGCACTTGGAATTTCATTAGTGGTTTTTTTAACAGTATCTAGTTTGTTAAATGTTTCTTCCTAGGGGAAACTTGGAAACCATCTTCATTTAAGGTTTCTGCCACTCCCTTTACTGAGTTGAAGTTAATATGGTTGTAACATGCCGCGTTTGTCCATGTTCCCCAACGTGTGATCACTGGTTTTGGAGGAAGCGGCAAATTAGGATATTTTTCTCGGAAATATTTTATCTACTAGGAGCTTTTAGAAAAATTTTCTTTATATTAGCAATAAGTTTGTCAACAGTTGTGAAACAATCTCGTACTTTTTCGCATAAGCGGTGCAACACATGCGCTAAATAAGTAACATGTAACACTTGTGGGTATTTCCTTTTAATTTTTTTTTCAGCGCTTAACATATACGACACTGAATCACTAGTAAAAACAACAACTTTCTTTAAATTGTGTTCATCCACGTCTTGTTTCTAAAACCTTGGAAATTATTAAATGGCACTTGCCAGGATCATCAACATGTAATTTAGTAACTAATAAATTGTTGGCAACTTTATTTCCCAAAAAATCTGCCGTTCCGGCTATTGTAACCCAAAACCAGCCATTTTGAAGATAAGTCCGAATACCTTCCAGTTTTTCTTCATATAATTCACTGAGAATTTTTTTACGAAGCAGGCTTTCACCTGGAACATGTTGCCCACGCAATATTTGGTTAGAAAATGTGTAAAATGAACGTTATTTAGTACACTACATGGAAGATTTAAACATATTAACAAAAGAGCCAAATCGAAATAAAACTTATCATTTACCAAAAAATAATATACAGTGTGATGATAATGACCCTAAGAGCCACATTAAAAAATGGAGGTTGGTCCTGGAATTTTTCCAAAATCACTTAAGCTGTTCATTAACCTAAAAGAGTATAATATGTATACCAAATTTGATCTAAATATGTGCAGTCATTTAAAAAAATATGGCGGATTGAAGTTCTGGTTAAAAACCATAAAACACCCCGTATCTCAAAAACGGTTCACATTCAACGGTACGTATAAGGGTGTTTTGAACTCGGCTGAGTGTGCTCTACCTTCCACTAGAGTATGTCCGTTTAAATCTGGGACACTCTGTATACACCAAATTCCAAGTTTCTCTACTTTTACCAGCTTGATTTACTTATTTACCTATATTTAACTCCCAGCTCTTCAACGGAATTACCTCAAAATATAGTCTAATTCTAAGTGTACTAAATTTCAAGCGAATATTTCACTTATATTATATCAAACTTTTTAATAATGGAATGGGGGTCGTGGGGGGTTGAAAAATATTAAAGAAAATATGAGTCCTTGGTTTCTAGTATGTACACTATATTCTAAGTTTCTGGACTTTTACCAGCTTGCTTCACTCATTTTCCCGTATTTACCCCAATTTAACCCCCAACCTTTCACCGGAATTAGCGCAAAATATAATCTAGTTCCAAATATCGTCATGATACATATGTGTACCAAATTTGAAATTAATAATCCCTTCAAATTAGGAAAATTGAGGGAAATTTTTCCTACAGCTAAGCCACCCGTATAGAAAGTTGCCTTGGGGTTGTGTTAACTTATTTTTCACCAAGCGCATGAAAAAAACGATTGTTTTTTAGATATAGATACATATATTTTTGAGAAAATATGACCTGATTTGATATTGTAGATCTAGCGATTCTCTACAATTTCTGTTCTTTTCATTTTTTTGAAATTCCGCTTAGTTGCGCCGCTAGAGCGCGCTGAAGTTTATGTAAATGTATACGTTTTTTTAGCGTTTACTTGAAGCCAAAAATATGCATTTTATAAAAGAATATCAAGATATCAAAGTTGTAGATAAAAAAATGTTCGACAAATTTTGTTCTTTGTTTTTTTTTCAAAGTCGCGTGGTTTCGCCGCTAGAGGGCGAAAAACATTTTTTCAATACTTTTGAGCGGATAAAAAAAATATAGGCATCATGAACAGCTGTAGTATTTTGCCCCTCCACCTCCCTCTGCTCAATATTTTTTACCGGCTAAGCTAATATAGATGACATTAAGGATGAGATATACAAAAAGGCTCATCACGACCACTACAGCTGAATGCGCGTAGTTCATACTATTAGATGCACCGTTCTATGCGCTACTGTGCAAGAAATGAACGATGGGTTTCAAAAAAATATTTTTTTTTTTGCTCCCCAAATTTTTATATAATTGACGAGTACTTTAAAAAAATGCATAGTTTTGCCTGCGTATCAAAAATATATGCGCTAAATTTTTTTTCCGCTCAAGAGTATTGAAAAAATGTTTTTCGCGCTCTAGCGGAAAAACTGCGCGGTTTTAAAAAAAACAAAGAACATGATTTGTCGAAAACTCTTTTATCTACAACTTTGATATCTTGATATTTTTTTATAAAATGCATAGTTTTGGCTTAAAATCAAACACCAAAAAATGTATACATTTACATAAACTTCAGCGCGCTCTAGCGGCGCAACTAAGCGGAATTTCAAAAAAATGAAAAAAACAGAAATTGTAGAGAATCGCTAGATTTACAATATCAAATCAGGTCATATTTTCTCAAAAATGCATAGTTTTGCAGCAAAACGCAAAAAACCGCGAAAATGGCCAAAAAACATATATATGTATCTATATCTAAAAAACAACCCTTTTTTTTCATGCGCTTGGTGAAAAATATGTTAACACAACCCCAAGACAACTGTCTATACGGGTGGCTTAGCTGTAGGAAAAATTTCCCAAAAATCAGTGATTTTTCTTCTAATTTGAAGGGACTATAATATCTTAAACCGTTCATGAGAAAACGTGCGCACAACGGAACTTACAGACCGACAGAAAATTGCTTTTTTTTTGCTGACATTTAAAATCTCGTCGTCTTATGACATTCTAAGCCTATTTCAACAAAAAAAAAGATTTTTTTTAAGACTCCACTACGTGAATGTGGAAGTAACTGGATTACAACTTCTAGATTTTTTTAAACATATATTAATTTATGAGAAGTGTATACTTTCGAAGTTTAGCACTTTCCTTCCGCCTCGCTCTGTATATCCAATTCGCGGAAATAAGCACATTTAGCTACGCCTCGTGTGCTAATCACTCCGCTCATGGATACTGTCTTCATGCACTTATACCCTAACAGTTATTTATGACCATAACCACCACAGGCCAATCAAATATGATTTTGAAATTGATTTAAATTTCAGCTGGATAAAATACACACTATGATATAGAGTGAAACAACAAATTCATATAAAAGAAAATTATAATTGTAATGACTCACGGGGAATATGCAAGAAAAATGAAAAAACAGAAAGTTGTGCGTTAGCTTTTCACTCGAAACGCTGCGAGAACCCTAAAATTTATCAAGCGAACGCCTCAAAAGGCTGTGAAAGTTTTTCCATTATCTTAAAACCCTTCTTTATTTTATAATCAGCACTAATTTGAAAAACTTTGCGAGTTCCTAATACGCCAATGGGGGAAATTTAACAATTGATAGCGTCCAGATATTTGGGGATGAAAACTTTTACCATACATAAAATGAGGTGACTCGAGTCTGTTTAGTAACGTAATACATCTCAATAAGCTCCAGGTTACAGGGTTTTCTGGGTCGTTTGCTGCAGACCGCGGAATAAACCAATTTGTGGAATAAACATTTATAGATAAAAACAGTTGTAACTATTATGAATGTCAGGTATTTTGTTTAAAATGTATTAATTATCTTTGTTACAGTTTCGATAAAGAAACTCTAAATTTAATTTTGGTAATAATTTTTGAATTAAATGACTAACATATTTTTGGTTTTCTATGGTGTCGTATACAGGGCCGTGGAGAGAAAATACGGACCTTGGGGGAAAAGAGGAGGTTCAACTTACGGCCCGTTATTTTTGAAACGTGCCTCTATATAAAGCTTAATCTTCAAGCTGTTTATACATTTTAAAGAAAAATTCTTATATAAAATATTAAGATTATTCAATTTAGTACAAAAGGACTTCACTTTTCGTAAATATTTCTCCACTTCATTTAACACGTGCCCGTCTAAAAAATCCAGGT
The DNA here is from genome assembly GCA_963583905.1 of Stenurella melanura. Classification (NCBI taxonomy): domain Eukaryota; kingdom Metazoa; phylum Arthropoda; class Insecta; order Coleoptera; family Cerambycidae; genus Stenurella; species Stenurella melanura. The sequence goes on along the minus strand of OY757317.1, from coordinate 63,928,004 downwards.
CCGGAGGAATCTCCGATGAGACGGGAGCCCTTCTGCGACAACATATTAATTAACATATATTTACAACAAAAAAACGATGAAATTTTCCGTTACGTACAAAAATGTTGTCAGAAACAAACTGATGACATTTATCGCTAAAAAGGCTAAACGTGGAGCGGAAGTATAGTAATCGTAAAAAAAGTTTCAAAAATTTTTATTCTTGAAATAGGTTTAAAATGTCATGAAACGTTGAGATTTTAAATTTGAGCGAAAAAAAAAAATTCTGTCTGTTTGTCGGTCTGTCTATTTGTCTGTAACTTTTCTCGCGCTCACGTTATCTCTGGAACGGTTTACGACATTGACTTGAAATTTTGTACACGAATGTACTACAACGAGATATGGAACTGGATTGTCTTTTGAACATATCCGGTGAAGGGTTGGAGGGTAAGTAGGAGTAAATAAGGGAAAATAAGTAAAGCAAGCTGGTAAGAGTACAGAAACTTATGTTGTACATACTAGAAGCGAAGGCTTCATATTTTTTTACCATTTTTTAAACCCCTCTATCACACCCTCATTCCATTATTAAAGGGGCTGACGAATTAAATTAAGATTTTCACTTGAAATTTGGTACAAGTACGTATTATAATGACATATGGAACTGAATTATATTTTGGGATGATTCCGTTGAAGGGGTGGGGGGTAAGTACAAGTAAATAGGGGAACTGAGTAAAACAAGCTGGTAACAGTACAGAAACTTAGAATTGGTGTATATACTAGAAACTAAGGCCTCAGATTTTTTCTATTTTTCAACCCCCCACCACTCCATTATTAAAGGGATTGATAATATAAAATTGAGATATTCACTTCAAATCTGGTGCACGTATATATTATAACGACATGTGGAACTAGATGATACTTTGAGATGATTCCGTTGATGAAATGGGGGTAAGTAGGGGAAAATAAGTAAAGCAAGCTGGTAAGAGTACAGAACCTTGGGATTTGATGTACCGTATATACTAGAAGCCAAGGCCAAGATTTTTTATAATATTTTTCAAGTCTCCCCACCATTCCGTTTCCATTATTAAAATGATTGATAAAATGAAATTGAATTTTACTTGAAATTTGCTACATGTATGTATTATAACGACATCTGTAATTAGATTGTACAGTGTGACCCTAAAGAAACGCACAAAATCCATATCTTTGGTATGTGCCATTTGTCAAAAAGAATCCTCGAACAGGGCGATTCTAGTTTTTTAATGCTACATTTTGTCACTATACCAAAATTTATGACGTCATTGGTTTTTGAGCTATGACATCATCATAATTTTTTTTTAATGGATACAGACATTTTTGCTTACTGTTTTTGGTGGTATATTCCTTTAGATTTCGGGTGATACGAAAAAAATATTTTTATTGATTGATACCTTACATAAGTAATTGTGAGAAAAAAATCATCTCCATTGCTCAAATTGCGAGCCTCCAACCAATTTGGCATTGACCAAGACGGGTGTAGACACTTTGCACGCTGTTCTGAATCAACTTATGGGCAATTCGTCTAATCTCCATGCCAATTATGTCTTTCATTTCTTCTATGGTATCCGGTCTGTTAAAATACATCCTTGACTTTAAGTAACCCCAAAGAGAAAAGTCTAAGGGGGTTAAATCCGGTGAACGCGGCGGCCACTCAATCGGACCTTGACGACCTATCCTCCTTCCAGTAAAAGTGTCATCTAAGAACTGACGCACTGCTATCCCAAAATGAGGTGAGGCCCCGTTTTGCTGAAACCAGACGTTTTCAGCAGGAATATCTTCATTGTTCGGAAACATAACTGCTAAGGCTGGCATTAACTCAACTCGCAAAAATTGTAAGTATCCTGCGGCCGTAAAATTAAAAAAGGTGCTAATAAACGATCACCAATGATGCCTCGTCGCTGTGTATGGGCTTCTCGAGTCCAATGAGGATTTTCGCGTGACCAATACCTACAGTTATGCCGATGTACAGTGCTCTTTAAAGAAAATGCAGCTTCATCAGAAAAAACAATGTTCTTTAAAAAAATTGGGTTTTCGTCGCAAAAGGTCATCAGCTGTTCACAAAACTGTAAGCGCCGATCTGGATCGTCCTTATTCAATTCGTGGATTAACTGCACTTTGTATGGATGGTATTTTTCTTTTTTCAATAGACGTACAACAGAAGTTTGACTCACGTTATGATTTAAAGCCAGCTGTCTTGTCGAAAGATGGTGGTTTTCCTCACTTTCTAGAAGAATATTTAATTTGATTTCGTTGCTTGCGCTAGGGCGACTAGATCAAGGAAGGTCAGCTACACTGCCAGATTCATCATATCTAGCCACCAATCTACTTACAGTGGATCTACAAATCTGCTTTTCGGAATACTTGGCATTGAAAACATCACATGCTTCCTGATGAGTTCTCAGCCTATCACCATATCCACCCATCATTAAAAGTTCTACGCGTTCTCTTTCACTTAACCGTGGCATTGCATTCACTAGTTTTACACTGTCTCAGAAGTGTCACAAAACTGAAGTTCCACACGTGCCAGGAATAAAAAATGTATCGATACTTTACACAAAAAGGCCTGTATTTCTCTGTTGTTAAGGTGATTGTTTTTTTATTATTTTGCTTGTTTTGTTTTTGTCACATGTTTTCATGCTAGTTAAAACAAAAATGTAGGCAACAAGATTTATCAGTCCATAAGAAAGTGGAACATTACTCGTGAATTTGCGATTTTTACATAAAATGCAATTTTTCCAAAAGGACGGCTCAAGTAATATCATTTTTTTATATCACCAGAAAGCTAAAGGAATATACTACCAAGAACAGTAAACAAAAATGTCTGTTTCGATTAAAAAAAAATTATGATTGCGTTATAACTCAAAAACAAATGACGTCATAAATTTTGGTATAGTGACAAAATGTAGCTTTTACAAAATTAAAATCGACCTGTTCGAGGTTTTTTTTTAAAAAATGACACATACCAAAAATATGAATATTGTGCGTTTCTTTAGGTTCGCACTGTATTTTGAGATTATTATGTTGAAAGGTTGGTAGTTAATTAGGGGTTAATAGGGGAACATAAGTAAAGCAAGCTGTTAAGAGTACAGAAGCTTAGGACTTGTTGTATATACTAGAAGCGAAGGTCTCAGATTTTTCTATAACATTTTTCAACCCTTCTACGACCCCAACTCCATTATTAAAGGGGCTGATAAAATTAAATTGAGATATTCACTTGAAAATTGGTAAAAGTATATAATATTATAACGAGATCTGGAACTGGATTATATTTTGAGATGATTCAGTCGAAGGGGTGGGGGTGAGTAGAGGTAAATAGGGGAAAATGAGTAAAGCAAGCTGGTAAGAGTACAGAAACTTGAGGTTTAGAGTATATACTGGAGGCCAATGCCTCAGATTTCTTTATAATATTTTTCAACCCCCGCTCTCCACCACTTCCACTCCATTATTAAAGGGGTTGATAAAATGAAATTGAGATATTTACTTGAAATTTGGTACACGTATGTACTGTAATGACATCTGAGTGAGACCATTCCGTTGAAGGGGTGGGGAGGTGTAAATTGGGGACAATAAGTAGAGCAAGCTAATAAGAGTCCAGAAACTTTTTTGGAGTATGTGCTAGAAACCAACAACGCCTCAAATTTTCTTATGACATCCGCATCAAATATTAAAATTGTATGGCCAATTATTTCCACATACTAGAGTGCAAACATTGTCAGGATGTTTTCCTTTAAAGAGAGTTAGATGAAAAATCTGGATGTGGAAGTAGTGATTCCTTAGGCAGCGGTTTCTTTCTATTGCAATCGTTCCAAAGGAGAGAGAGATAGCCGATATTTGTTCGTTTATAACCGGAAAACCCGAAAGATTACCTTGATGAATACAAGTCTATCGGTGCGGAAATTCTTTCCGTTTCTGTCGGTACCGATTTGGATCGGAAGAAATCGACGAAAGAGTTCGCGCTTGCTGCAAAATCATAAAGAGCGAAGAGAACAGATCCTCCAGTTTACAGTTGCCCGTACACGAAATAATTCACATCACAATAGTTCAAATGAATACAGCAAGTTCTTATTGGCGATAGTAGTTCTAATGAATTTGAACAATAATTCTTCTTAATACGAAACATACCTGATTGAACTGAAAGGCATTCAGTTAAAATATATACATGATGTGCCTGTATGATTGAATAATTAGGTATGCAATTACATGACCTTTTCTTGGGTCACTAGATTCTTTTTTAACCTTATGTATATTGTCACGTGTTCCACCCCTTCGGTAACCTCTCTTAAAAATTCGTGGATTCCAAAATAACAACAAGAGATAAATACTAACACACTATATTGAATAACTTCATAATACCTTTATTAAATAAAATGCACGTTTACTGATTAAAATAACCTTAAACAATGTTTATTACTTGATATTTACACTCTATTGTTCATTTTGTATCACTTCCAAATTATCTAATTTTAATTCATTAAGAACTTTCCTTTCGTGTGTTTACATCGGCTTATATACCCTGCAAATTGCCTCCTAGAGTTAACTAGTAAAGTCTATAATCTTCGCGTGCGGCAATCCAGAACAATATAGAAATCTCGATCCTCTTCTATAAGCTTCCAGCTTTTAGAAAACGTACCACTATTGTCTCAGAGATGGCGCACACTACGGGCTTTGATGGTACTGCAGTTTCCCATCATCAATGCTACTTAATTTCGGCTACTACTCATGAGTTATCAACATCAACCCCTAGGGGGCGTAAACTCGTAACAATATTAGTGTTCTGGCAGAGTTAACGATAGCAATATTACTATTTAGCCAGGTCAAACGCACTCGAACTCAGGAGAGATAACAGCGGCTAGCCACTCAAACATGATCTAGCCTACTGCTACCGTTCCGGTAACACATTAAAAGTGCCACTAAACATCCATACCCTAGCCAGGATTTTAACCCGAGACTCCGTAGTCTCAAGTTTATTGCGTAAGCACTGAGCCACTGAGCCGGTGTAAACTATATATCCTCCACATAAGTAAAGGTTCACCTCTAACCTTCCACAATTGGATATTCGTATCATGGTCGAGAGCATCCCGTTAGAGACTTAATTCCCCATTCCATATACATAATAGTCTAGGAGGTAGCGTTGATTTTCAAAGTCATTTTCTACCGACCGAAAATAGCTGAAAACGTTGGTACTCTTTATTCTAAAGAAGAAAGTGAAACTCAGCTGGCCCACTAGTGGGCCATTCTAAGTGGAGGTAATGATGAAATCACAAAAATAAAAAATTTTCCAAGTCATTTCTACGGGCTTAATTTTTGTTTGCAACAGTAGACGTTGCGAAAGAACAGAAAAAAGCTTTTTTTTCAAGTGATTTCTTCGTATCACGTATTTGCAGCGACTTCAAGTCAAACGATGATCCTTCAAGAAACTTTCCGTGGAGGCAAAAACTAGATTGTATATTTGCAGGAAATTTAAGTAAAATTATTCATTTTTTGCAATAATATTTATTTTCTTGCAATTATAAAAATATCGAAATTTTTGTCGCTTTAATTAATAATATTAATAATTAACATCCATTGAGTTATCTGTTCCCAAATCAAAATATTCTTCATCACTTTCATCACATATTGATGATAATATAAAAAGGTCTCACGTCAGACGTACTAAAGAAATAGAATGCGTAAAACGCCTATTCGCTGCCAAGGGCTGAGACCAACAATTGTAGGATACTATTAGGGTTGGGTCGTTCATGAACGAGTCGTTCAAAGTGAACGACTCATTCAGTGAACTGTGAATGACTTAATATTAATTGTTAGAACCATGGATAAAATACCTATAGTATTCAACTTGTAGTCTTGTCAAGATAGCCTGAGAAACCGAAGAAGTTTTGATTTCTCATAGACATTACCGATTTTCATCATTTATTTTGTAAAGTGTTCAGAAACACTTATTAATCAACTTTGACATATATTTACGACCCGACAGGTCTTTAGAACCTCCCATTATTTATTTAACAATTGGCTAATTTTTATTAACAATTAATAAACAAATTACGGATCTAGGAAAATAATCAACAGAATTAGACCAAAATCTATATTCGGGGGTTTTCGAGGTCGCTGATCACGATTTTGAAGTAAAAATTGGAAAATTCAAAATGGCAAATCCAAAATAGCCGATATTTCAGGTTAATCTGATATTTCTAACGAAAATAAATAACAGAAATGAAGAAAATCTCTAAGTAGGTGGTATTATAAAGAAATCGACATATTTAATTAAAAAATTCAATATATGTGTTTATGTACAACAATTTATTGCCTATAATATTAATAAAAATAGTTTTCCAAATATACAATGTTTTAAGAAACAAATGCTTTTTATTTTTCGTTTGTGTTTCTAAAAAATACATAATATAACATTAAAACAAGCTATCTGTTCGCTCTTCGCCGACTTACTGCACTTTTCATATATTTGTTGCACATTCTGTAGGATACTCTTCGCAGTTCTTTTGTAAATAATATTAGTTCATAGATCGATTTTGTTCCAAAACAATAAGGTTCTTCCTCTAGTTAACACTAACTTACTATACAAATTTCAATACAATCGGACTTTTCGTTCTTAAGTTATGAATTATGAATCGATAAATTCACTACAGTGAATTATAAGTACGATTTTTCACCATAATAATAGTCATATAATTAAATAGGTGAAGAAAAATATATTAATGTAAGATTTGGTAACCGTTTATTTTCATTACCCCCGAGTATAGATTTTGGTCCAATTTTATGATTATTATCCTTAAAAATATCAGATTAACCTGAAACATCGGCTATTTTAGATCCGCCATTTTGAATTTTTCAATTTTTACTACAAAATCGTGATCAGCGACTTCGAAAAGCCCCGAGTGTAGATTTTGGTCTAATTCTGTTGATTATTTTCCAAGATCCGTAATTTCTTTATTAATATGTAATTAAAATATAAAAATTAGCCAATTGTTAAATAAATAGCCAATTGTTAAAGGAATTAGCCGGCGCGTACAAAGGGTTTTGCGTCTTGCGTCTCAACCCGCCGACCGAATTTCGTTTGCGTGTACTATACTATTAAATTCTCTGCAAATATACAATCTAGTTTTTTCCCGCATGGAAAGTTTTTTGAAGGATCATCGCCTGACTTGATGCCGCTGCAGATACGTGGAAGTGATACCCTACCCCTTGAAATTTTGAAAGTTTTCTTGACTAATTATCTATTTCTGTACACTTCGAGGGTACAGCTGAAGCATTTCGGCCGTTTATCAACGCAGCTGCAGCTTTTTTTCTGTTAATTCGCAACGTCAACTGTTTGCAAAAATAAATTAAGTCGTTCGAAAGTCACCTGGGAATTTTTGTTTTTTTGTGATTTCATCATTACCTCCCCTTAGAACGGCCCAATAGTGGGCCAACTGAATTTCACTTTCCTCTTTAGAATAATGAGTACTAACGTTTTCAGTTATTTTCGGTTGGTAGGAAATGGTTTCTTAAAATTCAACGCAACCTCCAGGACTATAAGATCTATACAATATTATATCCTCAATAATTAAACAAGTCGTATATTATATCCTTGGGCAGTTAGTAAAAAAACTGTTGTTAGCATGTCACATCTTGGCTTTTTACAATTTGTTTCCTCTGTTTCAATTTCCACCCAAGAAACTATCTGTCAGCGGCGTCACCTGTCGCCTAAATTGATGGCGACGCGCGTGCCGCGAAGTTTTCATTTTATCTTAAGGAACATGATACATTATGTCGACAGTCTCTGCATTCATTTTCACATCGATCCTTACATCGTTCCGCAGAATTAACAAAACTTGAGAGAAAGTCTCGAGGCGCTCTCGAAAAACTCTTATTACTACACGTTCTGGAGATAATACCTTTTTTACTTAATTTATGGAATATTGCTTATCCCGGACATTTTGGTCATCTTAGTGGAGGTCGGTTTCATTGTGGAAATTAAAATTTGCTTTTATCTTATTAAAAAAGGTCCCATTTTCGTGAAACGAGTTTAATTTAATTTAATTTTCCAAGCCGCATTTCAACTGTTATTAAGGATAGTGACAAGCAAACTAATAACAATGATGAAAATTAATTTAAGATGAGCTAATGTTAAACTTATATATACGGGGTATTGGTAATATGATGGTCACAATTTTAACAGGTCATATATTGGGCAAAATGGAACAAAAAACTCTTAATATTTTTTACAGTATCTCACAGAAGAATTAAGTAAACATATCTGTAGCATCTAACAACAATATCCTGTCAATTCATAATAATAGTAGAATTGGTCGCTTTGAAATTAAATTTCATTAATTTGAATATTATTTCAGTATTCTTATTTTAAAATGGAGGTAAACTTCTCTGACATTTTTAGGCTTTCCATAAATTATAACTTTAGATTTTCAAAAACATTTAGTTTAACTGGTACCACATCCACGTAGTGACGTGGAAGTATGGTAATCGTAAAAAAATGTTCAAACATATTTTTTGTTGAAAAAGGTTTAGAATGTCATGAGAGAGATTTTAAATCTGAGCGTAAAAATTGTCTGTCTGTCTGTCTGTACGATATTAATTTGAAATTTTGTACACGTATGTATTATAACGAGATCTGGAACTGGCTTTTGAACATATCCAGTAAATGGTTGGGGGTAAAGAGTTGTAAATATACTAGAAATCAAGACCTTCAATTTTCTACGATATTTGCAATCCCCTACCACTGCCACTCCATTGTTAAAAGGGTTAATAAAATAAAATCGAAATATTCACTTGAGAGGTTCACATGTGCATTATGGAACTAGATTATATTTTGAGTTGATTCCGTTTAAGAGTTGGGGGAAAATAGAGGTATATAGAGTAAATAAGTAAAGCAAGAAAAGTCCAGAAACTTGAGATTTGGTGTATATACTAGAAGTAAAGGTCTCAAATTTTTTTATGACATTTTGCACCGCTATCACCATCCTCACTCCATTACTAATGGGGTTAATAAAATAAAATACACATATGTATTATAACGACATCGGGATTCCGTAGCTGGTAAGAGTACAGAAACTTGAGATTTGCGGTATATACTAGAAGCCAAAGCCTCAGATTTCTTTATAATATTTTGCAACCCCTACCGCAGCACCTCCAATCCATTATTAAAGGAGTTGATAAAATAAAACTGAGATATTCACTTGACATTTGGCATACGTGTATGTATTGTGATGAGATGATTCCGTTAAAGGGGTTATGGGGGAAAATAAGTAGAGCAAGCTAATAGAGTCCGGAAACATTTTTGGTGCATATGCTAGAAACAAACGCCTCCATTTTTTTTATAACATCTGCCTCAAATATTATTAAAATTTTATGACCAATTATTTCTACATACTAGAGTACAAATACAGTCAAGATATCTTCCTTTAAAGAGACTTGGATGAAAAATTGGATGTGGAAGTAGTGATTCCTTAGGCAGCGGTTTTTTATACGCGGAGGCATACTTCCACTGCCCACCAGACGCTAAGAAGTTCGAATAAATGTTTTGTGGTGGTTCTTCTTGCCTGTACAATGTTTTTAATTGTGACGAGAATGAGAGAAATATGCAGTTTTACATACAAGGACTGAAATCAACAGAATATCAGAATCGCATGTCACTAAATAAATCGAAACCTTTCTCTCTTTTTCATTTAACATAGATGGGTCGTCGATAATATCAACAGGCCATAAACTACTTGCAAGTCTTTCTCAATATGGCATTGCTTACCTAAAAAATGGCCCAGTAACTTTAGAGGAATTAGCCTTCGAAACTCATAGTCTGCTGGATCGAATATTATGATTAAGCAGTTACGATTTACTCGAGTATTTACGACTATTTTCCAGCGATGATGAGACGATCTCACCCAAGTTAAAAGCGCTGACGAGTCTGACCCCCTCGGTAAATACTTTATTACAGTGAAGTTTCTTGGAATACATTTTCAAAATGAATACAATTAAATTCGAACGATATATTGCGATGCGTAGTTTGAGACGGGGCAGAGAAAACCGATTCGAGAGGCTTACTTTGGATTTTGCACGTACAAAGAAAACGATCACTTGATCTTCATATACAAAACGTAAATAAATGGTAACCCTTCCATCTTTGAACCAGAGCAAAATGTATGATGATCGAAAGATAAATAGTGAGATGGTGTTACGGAACGAAGAATATTCTGGGAGAAGAAGTTTAGCAGTTAGCTTTTGTGTTAACTCTAACTACTCCGGATCGGTATAGGTTCTTCTAAAGGCAGTGAAGACTTTAAACTTCTGAGCACTCTTGCAGCTCACATCGGAGATATCTATATTCGGTCCGTTTTTCCTTCTCAAAGCAGCGATTGTTTCGGTAGGTGCCGAGAATTTGACAACACTGATCTGGTAGTTGAGAAGGAAGTATTATTATTATTATTATTATTATTATTATTATTATTATTATTATTATTATTATTATTATTATTATTATTATTATTATTATTATTATTATTATTATTATTATTATTATTATTATTATTATTATTATTATTATTATTATTATTATTATTATTATTATTATTATTATTATTATTATTATTATTATTATTATTATTATTATTATTATTATTATTATTATTATTATTATCTTATTATCAAAGATTTCAATGCGTTAGTTACTACCAAATTATACTGATATTTCCTAATATTGGTTACCACTCGTACAAATAAAATACATTTTACTAAATGGCTTCTCTATGCTCACATAACGTCAATAATTCAGGTTAATACCTTCTTTAAGTAGCATAAGCACAAATCGAACAAATGGCCTAATTTCTTTCCATATTAGAGCGATCAATTACAAGATGCAATTACAGGACGTAGTTGACATAAGCCTGGAACGTTTCATGTCGGTTGGTAACCCTGTTGCATGAATGCATGTAATTATGGAGGAGATTGCGAAACTCCCATACACAAACGCAGATGAGATCATTTGCCGCCGCGTCGTCCAAAGGAAACAAAAAGATTAAATGTGAATAGAGCTGACAGTCGACACGCTTCTTGCTTTTGCTGAAGGATTTTAATGTGTAGTGTATGAAAATAACTAGGAGCGCTGTTTATGTAACCGACTCGTGGTCTCTATGTTGATTAACGAGTATTACATATTTATTTGACGAGGAGATCAACGAGCATTTATTATAAGTGTAACTTTTGATTTGGAAAATAAATTATGAGGATATATGTAAAAATTGCATATTAATTTTTTATCTATATTTCTAGAACAAAATTTAATAATAATAATAATAATAATAATAATAATACTGACGAAAACGACTACTCCACTATTAAACCCTACAGATGGAAAGTGAAGTGAAGCCAAGATTATGAGACAGAGTATTTAGGGTTATTCACGGAAAGAGGGTATTAGACAAGCAACTCAGTGCTTACGCGAAACGACTAAGGAGATATACAAAGAGCAATGACAGGCGGAAACAAAATAGCTTATTTTATAATAATCAAAAACTGTTCTATAGACAGCTGAATGAAACAGCATCAACAGTAATAAACCCCCCAGATGAACAGACAATGAAAGAGTTCTGGGAGAAAATCTGGTCTAACCCAAGTGAACACAATCAAAATTCCATCTTTATAAGAATCACAAAGGAGCAGAACCAGAATCTTCCAGAAATGACTGGCCTCGAAATAAAAGAAGAAGATGTCACAAGAGCAATCAAGAAGACTAATGCATGGAAAGCACCGGGCACAGACCAGATCTATAACTATTGGCTCAAACAATTCCCATCGCTGCATGCTGCTATCGCTCAGTCATTCAATGAAGCTATTCATAATCCTGAGACCCTCCCTTCTTTCATGACTCAAGGTGTGACACACATGATGCCCAAAGATAGCGACACAAATAACCCCGCGAAATACAGACCAATCATACTGTCTACCTACACTATATAAAATACTTACGTCTATCCTCACTACAAAGATCTACGAACATCTAGAACGGCATAAAATACTCACCGAAGAGCAGAAAGGATGCAGACGCGGAGCCCAGCTGTAAGGAGCAAATTATTATTGACAGCACCATTATGAACCAGGCAAGAGAAAAACAGCAGAACCTGCATAAAGCCTTTATAGATTACCAGAAGGCATTCGATAGTGTTCCCCACACGTGGTTAATGGAAGTGATAAGAATATACAAAATCCACCCTCAGATAATCCGATTCTTACAGACGACCATGCAAGATTGGAAGACATCGCTTAGGACTAAGTTTGTCAAAGGCTCTGTAGATACAAACCTTATTAGCATTAAACGAGGCATTTTTCAGGGTGATGCACTAAGCGCTCTTTGGTTTTGCTTTGCTCTTAATCCCCTCTCGAAAATTCTCAACGATAGTAAATACGGTTACATCCTAAACAAGAAAACGACCAACATGCACAAGATTACCCATTTATTATATATAGACGACCTGAAGCTCTACGCGGCAACAAACCACCAACTACAGACACTTCTTGAAATAACTGAAAAATATAGCCATGACATCGGCATGACCTTTGGGACCAATAAGTGTAAAACGCAACAAGTAGAACGGGGAATACATAAAGAGCATGAAGGCTATAGCCTTAAAACAGAAAACAAGCACATCGAGGCGATGGATGAAGGAGAAGTATATAAATATCTAGGATACTATCAATCGACCCATATCGAACATGGTAAGGTAAAAGCTGAAAAACGCCTTAAGCAGATCCTTAAAAGTCACCTCAGTGGAAGGAACAAAGCAACAGCTATTAATAGCTATGCCATTCCCTTACTACAATACTCCTTCAGAACTATTAAATGGAGTAATACAGATCTTGAAGAACTAAATAGAGTAACACGGACTACATGCACAAAATTCCGTATTCACCACCCGAGATCATCGATCGAAAGATTTACCTTACCCAGAGAAGGAGGTGGAAGGGGCATCACCGACATCAACGCTGCACATGCTATACAGATAAATACATTAAGAACATACTTTTATAATAGAGAAGGAAACAGTAAATTACATAAAGCAATCACACACGCAGATGCTAGATACACGCCACTAAACCTTAGAAACAGAATTATACGACCCCTAGATTACATCCAAACAGACCTCCAAAAGAAAGAATCATTGGCAGCAAAGGAGCTACATGAAAGGCACCACTTCCAAATGAACCAGCCACATGTCGACCAAGCAGCATCTAACAAATGGCTAACCAACGGAAACATCTTTGCAGAGACGGAAGGTTATATGATCAATATTCAAGACCAAACAGTCATGACCAGAAACTATATGAAATACATTCTGAAAGACCGTAACGTCCTATCAGATAGCTGCAGGAAATGTGGACAAACCCAGGAGACCATTGACCATATAATAACAGGATGCACCATGCTAGCACCTACCGATTACATCCACCGTCACGATAATACCGCAAAAGTCATTCACAGAGAAATTGCCTTAAAATATGTTTTGATAGAGGATAGAACACCTTATTATAAATACGAGCCCTCTGCTGTCCTGGACAACGATCAGGTTAAACTATACTGGAATAGAGAAATCACTACTGATCGAACAGTAGCACATAACAAGCCGGACATAACACTAAGGCTCAAACATACGAAGACCACATACCTCATTGAAATTTCCATCCCCAACAGTAATAACTTGAACAAGAAACATCACGAAAAAATAGACAAGTACAAACCACTTGTAGAAGAAATAAGGAAACTCTGGAATCAAAGCTTCGTCTACATTGTTCCCATCATAATATCAGCTACTGGCCTGATCCCTAGAACACTTCATGACAGCCTAGCACGTCTTCAAATAGATCCCAATATATACATCGAACTACAGAAAATCACTATAATAGACACAACAAGTATAGTAAGAAAGTTTCTTGGGATCTGTCGGGTTTAGAAATTTGAAAATTGGTCCAAGGGGTTTTTGGATATGGTGGATCTAACGAAAATATTTTCATCCCTGTGTCACTTCCGCTTCCACTTAACTTTGTCCTTTTAAATGGAACTCCCTACATTTTATTTCATATTTGCACTTCTTATAAAATGTTAGCTTGGGTTTATGTAGCATGATATACTCCTAAATCTACCAGTTTTCGAGACAATGAATATTATTGGCGATGTTTTACGGTTCCCTCTCCGAAAAATATCGATATTTTTTATCATCTAGCCGATTTAGAGATTTTCTTTTCAAACTGATACAAGCACCCTATGATCTAACTAACAGTTGTCTTATATTTTCACAATTTAATGTAGGGTATTTTATTTACACAGTCGAAGATTGTTTTAGTTCAAACGTCCAGAAAGTCCAGAATTTAATAGAGTATTGTGTTCCGCATCGATTGATATTAGCATTCCCCCCCTCTCTCTCTCTCTCTCTGTCTCGCCTTTTTACTACCGACGAATTTTTGTAAAATGTAGATATACAATCAGCACTGTACAATGTACATACAGCCATATACAAAGTAGGTAATGAAAATCTTCAGAATGTTGTGTTTTTATCAATATAAACACCGTGTTAGTGTTGCCGAGTTGTAGGGATAGTACAGGAACGTAGTATTTGTTCATTTAGAAAAGATTTCTGTAAACATGTGATCGTATGTCTTCAAGAGAATCATGATCTTTTTTAAAGAATGTTTGAACTGACGAAGCTAAAGTTTCCAAAGAATGAATTTTTAACAGACGAAATGGACAACACTGGGCACAACAAAATTCTCATGCGATGCGAGCATAAAATTTCCAGAACAAATTTAGTTTGAACGTTTTCTGCTTATTAGTAGATAACAAGTTTAAGTATCATACCTACGAGAAGAATTTAAATAGTAATAAACATGTGGGAATTTTGCAAATAGTAGTTGTTACTTTTATTGATAATTTGCCCCTAAATATTTATAATTCTATGTATTATCAAATGGATGGTTGCGGTCCACGTAAGACATGGAAGGTGTATGACGAATTAATAGCATCGTTCGAAGATAGGTGGTTTGGTTACCGAGGATCTTGGAGATGGCCAGCAAGGTCCCCTGATTTGACCCCCTTAGGAATGGTTTATCAATGTGAGGTTAAAGTCATCCTATGGTTAAAGCATAGACATACGGATAGGCTTAACCATAGAATATTATCGCATTGATAAACCGGCCCTTACACTTTTACTTTTGGGAAATATCAAGAATATTGTTTATGCCACCCCGGCTACAACCAAAGAAGATCCTAAGAACAGAGTACGGGCTACATTTTAGTAAATAAATCCCCACGAAATTCGTCGAGCCACTGTAAGTACCGTAAATTTCAGGATATTGGCTTGTCTGGAGCAAAGTGCAGGGCTTTTTAAACAGTTGTTACGTTAAAAATTTATATTCAACATGCTCATTAATTTTGTAAATTTTGTTCCAAAGTATTTGTTATAAATCTAACATAAAATGATCCCTTGTTTTTGATGTTATTATCTTGATAAAAAACAAATAACGATCAATTATCGTGTTGCCGCTTCCCATAGCTTTCGAACGTTTACTTCTTATATGTTTTTCCCTATTTTAAACTCAACTATATTAAAATTTAATATTTTTTACCACGCTTTAAACGACTTGTTAAGAAATTCTGTTTACTGTATGTGCTAGTGCTGAACTCTGGTGTCGAAAGTTTGCCGTAATGTTCCCCATTAATATTTTTGAACGAACTTGACTCAGATCACGTATTTTCAAATTCTCTATAACTTTCATACATGCATCATTTTCCGAGTTATCGCCGAAAAAGTAGTTTTTGCAAACTTTGTGTGCAAGTATCTCCCCCCTCGTGAATATGAGACTTGCGATTTTCAGAGAATAATTGCATGACACAAACTTAATGAATGGCAAAAATTAAAATTTCAAATGCACTCCTTTTTCCTTCCAGGTCCGCCCTACTATATTAAATCTAATGACCCGAACAAAAGTATGGACAAGTAAAATGACTTGATAATTTATATAAATAAATCTGCAAAGGTAAGTATGTACTTTGTAACTTTGTTTCTCTCCGAATTTTAAATATTATTCGTGTGTAATGTCACCAACGACAGAAAATTAATTCTCAAAATGTTTGTTTGACTCTTTAAATATTTTACTAGAACATATTTTGACAACAATTTGCAGACTTGTAGACATATTTACAACTTAGAGAAGAGATTATCATATACACGGAAAGGAAGTGGAAGAGGTCATCCTCTTCCAAGGAAGATGGCAGGAAAGTAAAGTGAAGGAAGATGGCGCTGGAGAACGATAGTGAGAATGAGAAAGAATGATAGAGAAACGGGTAAAAATTATGGGAAAAGTAGGAGAATGTGGTGGGTAAGTGGGAAGGTGGAGATATGGTGGATTGATAAGGCACATGTTAGAAGCGTGCAAAGAATGGTGGACTAGTGGGAGAGATGGTGGGAAAATGACTGGCGATCTATGTGAGCGTAGACGTAGTACTATATGTAATTATACTGAATAATATGTTATCAGATTCTTACCACTCGCTCAGTTCATCAGTAAAGCTGCCTTACCTGCAAAAGGAAGAAGGAATTATTTTTTAGTTATTATTATTTTTTGAAAACATAAAACGTTAGTTGAATATAATATTAATGACAAATTCGCAATTCCTAAATTGGCCAATGACGAAAAAATACGAGGTTTTATAATAATAATAATAATAATAATAATAATAATAAAAAACTTTGTTGGTGTGTTATATACAAAGTATTTACACAAGTCAGATTATTGTTAAGGAAAGTAAAACAGCTAGACTAGGTAAATAAGTTATTAAGTGTAAAATAGACAAGACAAAACTAGGTTAAAGCAATACAAAGATTAAAGTAAAATTTGAGGACACAGTTTCTAAATTTTTTTAACAATTACCAGTTATTAAAATCGGCCTCCATGAATTCCTGAATAAAATGCATTTCTGAGCAAAAATTTCTTTATGGAGATTTTGAACTTGTTTAAGTTAAGTTGCTTCACTTGCATTGGTAGAACATTGTAATACCATAATAATTTGTTCCAGTGTGTGTTTTATTTAACCTTAAAAAGTTGATATTTATTTTATCCTGGTTTCGTGTTGGGTAATGGGTAACTATGAATTTGACCGTGGGTAGTGAATTTGTCTTCATTCTCTTTTATATATAAAAGTGATTTCAAGATGAAGACACACGGTAATGTAAGAATACCTAACCCAATAAATTCAGATTTGCAGTCATCTCTGTATTTAAGCCCAGCAATTATTCTGATGACCTTTCTTTGCATACTAAAAACTGCGTTGCTAGCTGAAGAGTGCCCCCAAATCAAAATAGCGTAAGAGATAACAGAATGTATCAGGCCTTGGTATGCAGTAAGTAATGTCCTATGGGAGACATTGCGCGCGAGAATGCGTAGTAAATATACGTTTTTGCTTACTTTCCTACATATATAATTTACATGTGTTTACACATTTTTAAATGATTTTGTTACTGTTGTATCGTCCGCGAATAAAACAAAGTTTGCATCCGTGGCAGACCATTTATATAAATAAAGATTAGTGTCGGCCCTAACACAGATCCCTGAGGTACACCATATTTTCTTGTAAGAAGATTTGAGTTTGTGTTTTGCGATGACATATTGGAAACGATTAGTTACATAGGAACTTATTAAGTGGGCGCTATTTTTGCTGAAACCATAAAAAGTTAATTTATCGACTAGTATTTTATGTAAGACACAGCTTTTGTGAGATCCAAGAATTGTGAAAATGTAAGCAAACCCACTTTAAAGTCGTCGTTAACAGTTTCAATTAAAGAATTAATAGCTGATTTTGTGGAATCCTTTGCTCTAAAGCCGAATTGATGCGTGTTGAATAAATTATTTGTCACAAAATGGGTAGTGATTTGGTTCTTTAATATTATTTCCAGGATTTTTGCGAAAAAAGGAATGATGACAACTGGCCGATAATTTGAAGGATCATCCCCAGAATCATTTCTATGGATCGGTATATCTTTTGAAACTTTCAATTTGTCTGGAAAGATGTTATCTCTAATGCACAGGTTAATAAGGCTTGTTAGTGGAGGTAAGATGGTATATTTCATTGTTGTTAGAATTTTCATATTGATATTATAAGGATCACTGCCGCTAATTTTTTTAAGCTTACTTATTACATCGGAAACATTATTTTAAGTTACCTTCGTAAAGCAGAATTTTTTTGTGGGCATGTTCGAGTTTACATTACTTAAGTAGTTTTTCCTAAGAAATTGACTCTACTTCCGGTCCGCCATTTTGAATTTGCGAAATTAGACCTCGGATTCGTAATCAGCGACCTCGAAAACCCATGAGTACAGATTTTCAAGGCCAAAATATCCATTCTCATTTTTTTCTGGAAAATGGCCCATTTCCGGTGCGCCATTTTGAATTTTCCAAACTGACTCTCAGATTCATGATCAGCGACCTTTCAAAACCTTCGGGATGAGATTTCCAGGCCGAAATTTTGATCTGTAAAGTTTTTTTTTTCAAAGTTTAATTTTTGGGACTTTTTTGAAACATGTAACCTCCATAACTCCCCCATTTTATGCGTTCGCAAAGATGTTAGTAGTG
Organism: Stenurella melanura; assembly: GCA_963583905.1. NCBI lineage: Eukaryota > Metazoa > Arthropoda > Insecta > Coleoptera > Cerambycidae > Stenurella > Stenurella melanura. The sequence continues at coordinate 63,909,368 of OY757317.1, read as the reverse complement.
ATGAATGATCCTGAGGGTTCAAGGAACACAACGCAGAAGGAATCTTTAAAATTGGTGCTGTTTCCCAACATTTCGCACTTTTTTCCGGCTTATCTACTGGAGTTAATTGTTCAACAATTATATAAAAAGTGGAGTAAATCGGCCAAGAGTGTAATGATTAGCTTGTTTTATTTTTTGATTCTGCTGAAAAATGTGATCCAACTGTGCCTACATGTCGCCGAGAGAAATTTATATAGAATCGTCATGTACTAACAAACCGGTGCAAATAAAATGGATTACTTTTTCCATTTGATAGCAATTATTAAAATGCCAGTTTCATTATATGTCTTTTTTATGGCTTTTAAAAAAATATGAGTTTGCTCTGCCTGTGCTGCGAGATAGGTCATCACAGTCGCCCAGTCATCATGTATTCCTAGAGCGACGAGCTATGTGAATAATTAAAACTCAATCTGTCTATTAGTCGGTACATGCCATTGAGTAGAATGTTGCTATCACATTTCATATAAATAAAGTGCCAGGTGTTTGCATTCGTTTTCATTTAAAAAAATAGCATTTTTTATCGTTAATAGTTGAATATTGCACAAACGTATTAGAGCTTGGTATATCACTAAAGCGTAAACTTTATGTTCGACTAGCAATGAAATTAACACGACTGGTTGATTAATACGAGGCATGTTTCAATATGTCACTGCAGCATTAGAATGGCTCAGTTTTAATTAGGATTAGTTTATTAATTTTATTATTGCTATTTTGTTGGCAATTATTAATTTGAACTACAATAGATCTATTTATCATTTGCTCAGATAGTTAAATATTATAAGTAAAAGCATAACATAAACATACCATTTGCTGCTGTTATAGATCTCCAATGGGATGCTCTCTCATATGTAGTCAACACTACATCGGGATAGTTCATGCAGAGGGGGCGAGAATAAAAAAAAGAGAAAAGAAAAAAGAAGACAATAATATAAAATAATATATGACAGATATTGAGATATTGTAAAAAAAATATTATTGCATCATTAAATGTGATCAAAAGTATATTTGTTAATATTAATTTATTTGTTATTTACAATACATAAATATTGTGAGTCAATACCCCACAAACTGGTGACCCCGCTATTTGAATCCCGCTAACATTTCCCGACGTTTGATTCCCGCTGCCGTTTCCCGCTGTTTGATTCCCGCTGCCGTTTCCCGCTGTTTGAATCCCACTGACGTTTCCCAACATTGGATTTTCCAACCTTGCGTGATTTGGAGTTCCAGGAACCTAGGGCCACTTGCCACAGCTTCTGTCTCGCAACACCAGCTTGTACCACCGCATCCCCACAACTTGGCGATCGATTGCAGAGGTGAGAGCCCTTTCAGTAGTCCTTTGGTGGTAAATTTTAATTCACTGCCAAACAATCAATTTTTAGAATTATTTAATTTTTTCACTTTGGTGTTATGACAGAATCAGCAGAATTACCTGCTCAATTGGAAATTCAATGTCACAAATCAAATTGCCGCCTTTCTGACTACCCGTCCAGAAGTCTGGTTCAGTCAAATTGACTCGCAGTTCAATGTATCACGTATCACCAATGATAGAAAAAAGTATGATCTTGTCATTTCTTCATTGCCTTTCGAAATTATTGATTTAGTAGACGACGTTATTTGCTCTCCGCCGGCTCAAAATTTATATGAGAGTCTTCGCGCGGCTATCATTACGCGCTTGTCGACAAGTCAGGAGAAATTTCTCGAGGATCTACTCACGGGCGCTCATTTAGGAGACCGTAAACCCTCCGATTTCTACCGGTATATGTTGAGTATCGTTAACGTTTCTGAAATGGTCAGCTCCGATTTGTTGCTTCGACTCTGGCAGCGTCGTCTACCCAAACCTGTCTCTATAGCCATTACGACTTCGGGCAAAACTGGTGTAGAGGATGTTTTGGAAATTGCTGATAAGGTTTGGGAAGCTTGCGATAGTCCATCCATGTCCCCTGTTTTCCACCCGTTGCCGTCTCATTCTAGTTTTGCTACTTCGCGTACTACTCCTATTTTTAACCCGTCGTCTAATAATTCTGAAATTACGAGTATTGTTAATCGGTTAGACGCATTGGAGTTAACCATTTCTAAACTTGTTCATAGCTTAGAGATGAGTCAAATTAATAAACCCAATAGCTCGCAATATCAGGATCAGCGTCGTGATATTTCAGTTTTTCGGGGCACGGATTGCCGTTGTCGTTCCCGCTCAAGAACGCGACCATTTTCCCCCTCTTGTCGTAATTTTGACTCCTCGAATAAAACTGTTTGTTATTATCACCAACTGTATCATGGTGATGCTAGAAAATGTTCAGGTCCTTGGTGCGTTTACAACTCCAAATTCCTTTATCAAAACCCAAGTTCCAGCAATTCATCAAAGAACTAATTCTGACTAACGTCCACACTACTAATGTTAGTCAACCCTCTCATAGATCCCGACTTTTTTCAACGACAATCTAATAGCTTTCTTAGACAGTATGTCCACAGAGAAAAAAATCACTATCTGCGGTGATTTTAACGTAGACTTTGCCAAGAACACGGAAAGTAAATTAGTTGTAAATCTATTTGCATTGTTTAGGCTATATAATTGTATCAAACAGTTCACTAGAGTATCGGATAAGGCTAAAACTGGAATAGATAATGTTTTTACAAACCTGGATTGCATGTGCTAGGATGCTAACAATGCTAACACAGTCGAACCCTGCCTCTTGGATCATAAGGGAATTGTTTTTTCGTATTCTATACAAGGTGAGTTTAAAGAAATAAAAACATATCCCAAGCATAGGATTATACATAATTTTACGACTCAAAACTATAAAATGGCACTATCAAACTGTGATTGGTCATCGTTTTACCACAGCAATGACAAAATGAAATTTCTAATATCTTACTCAGTAATATCTTATTATGTTACGAATCATCTTTTCCTTTAAAGAAAACTAAGCCCATAAAGGGTAAGAAGGTTAAATATAGCGAGGAAATTAAAAATATGAAAAATAAACTTATAATATTACACGATCTTAGTAAAAAAGATAATAATTTTAAGGGGTTATATAAGAAATATAAAATAGCACTAAAATCTGAGGTAATAAAATATAATACCATATTAATATTAAACTCTAATAATAAACAAAAAACAGCGTGGTCAATCATAAATAAAAAACGGTCCACTATAAATGTAAATAATAATAGTGAGCCGAACACATCTCCGGAAGATCTGAACACATTTTTTGTGAACATTGCGAATAAATTAGTAAATGAGCTTAACCAAAGTAATACTGAATATCTACAAGCATTGAGTCAAAATAGTGCAATGTCCTCTTTTTACCTGTCACCAGTTAATGTTATTGAAACTGAGATCATAATAGATTCCCTAAGCTCCTCAAAATCCAGGGACTATTATATATTGAATAGTGACTCTCTCAAACAAGCAAAAGAGGAATTCATGTCTCAAATCACCTATTTCATAAACTGTTGCTTTGAAAATGGAATATATCCTGAAAATCTTAAGCAATCCAAAGTAACCCCCTATCTTTAAAAAAGGTGACATAAACTTAGAAGAAAATTACAGACCGATTTCGATAATTCCTATATTAGCCAAAATCTTAGAATGTGCTTACAAAACGAGATTAATAGACTACCTTCTAAGTAAGAATCCAAGTCAATATGGATACATAAAAGGTAAATCTACAGTGAAGGCATTAACGGATTTAATTATATCAGTAACGGATGAACTGGATAAACGCAACATGACCATAGCATCGTGTATGGACCTATCAGAGGCATTTGATTGTGTCTCACATAACATATTCTTATTGAAATTAGAAATGTAGGTATAGTATTAGAGGTCCAGCGCTGTCATTTATAGAATCCTACATATGAAATAGACTCCAGTGTGTAGAAGTAAATGGTAAGACCTTACTTCTCAAGCCATTAAAGTATGGTGTTCCCCAAGGGTCTATTTTGGGATCAATTCTGTTTATAGTCTATATCAATGACATCGTACATTTCATTAACTAAGTCAGTAAGTTATGTCGATGACACAACCATATTATCAAGTGGAAAGATCTAATACATGTGTCAGATGAAATGCAGTCACAAGCCAAGATATATTTTAACAAATGTCAAATTATCGTTAAATGTAGAAAAAACACAAACCCTCATTTTTAATTTACACACACATATAGATTCAAGCACACATCCGGTTAAGTGTCTTGGAATTTTTCTGGATAGTAGATTAACATGACAGGCACACATTGAGTATCTTCACAAAAAACTATCGAGTTATGTCTACCTCCTAAAATATCTCACTAATGCTATAGATCAAAATACCATAATACAGGCATACCACGCTATATTTCATAGCATCATGTCATATGGAATTATACTGTGGGGTGGCTCAGCACATGCAACAAAAATTTTATTAATCCAGAAAATAGCAATAAGAGTAATCACAAATTCGAAAAATATCATGAATCGTGTAGGACAATATTCAAATCATTAGGTATATTAACATTAACGAATCAATACATATATGAATGTTTAGACTGCACGAAAACAAATTCACTGACAACCAAAATCGGAATCAATATGAGACAAGACACAACCTCTTAATTGCTCCTTACTTTCTACTAACAAAAAACTTAAAATGGTTCAGACACATATCCATAAAGTTGTATAATATGTAGCCCGTTGAGTGGAAAAATTTACCTCCTGCATACTTTTGAAAAAAAGTGAAAACACTCCTAAAAGAAAATGTATTTTATAACATCCAAGAGTTCATTGACAATATTGGAACCTTTTTAATTTTAATCCTAATCTTCGTAATTTTATGTAATTTTTGACGTGTGTATACAATGTACAATTGTCTGACACAAATAAACTATCTCTCTCTCTCTCTCTCTATACATCTGTATAATTAATAGATTGATCGAATTGCCTGTAGCTGAGAAATATTATTTTAGTTCTGCTCCTCTTACGCCCTGACTATTTGCGTTCGCAAAGAATATATAGCCATTCAGGATTAAAAATTTAAAGATAACGGGTCAAAGCCTACGCTGCTCTTAGAATTGAAGATTATATCGGCTCGTCAGAAAACAGCCGAATAGCTGGCAGGCCAAATGCAGACGGCAGCTTGGGATCCCTTTGTCTATTTAGGGCACACATTTCTGAAATTTACAGTCACTACCCCACAGGTTGTGGAGAGTGACTGTGATTAAATCACCGGCGCAGCTGCCGTGAGGTATCAGCCGGAGATTGCGGACGCCCTGTCCGGCAGCAAGTAGATCGAAAAGAAAGAAATAATAATAAGAAAATCCTATAATAGGAGTCTCTGTGATTTCTTGTTGACACCTGGAGTCTAAAATGATGGAATTAAAAATAAAATAAGTTAGTAAAAACAACAAAAGTCAAGAAAGCATATTAAAGATATATTTTACGTAATTAATTAATTTATTTGTGAAATTTTCTCCATAAATATCATTTGTGCTTTTACATTTTATCTAGGAGCTAAGTTGCTAAATAGTACTATAATTCGTGTAAATTGGCAGTATATTATCAAAGATTAAATGTCTCGTACTAAAGCGCTATGATGAGTCGGTTGGTAAAGGGTGAACTACAAAATTGCCCTGAGCAAAAGCTGTCGCTATGGCCTTGCTCTTTTCATCTAATTGGAAATGGTTTATGAAAATTTACGGCATTATTTTCATTAGCGTTTTATAAGCGTCAATTGTGCTAGATTTTTACTTTTTGCTTTTCTGAAAATGGGAGAAGCACACATGAAAGTGTAAGTCAGTGCGTTGTTATATGCTATTATATGTTGTGTTAGTCATAAATTAAAAGTTATTTATTTTGACTACAAAAAGCAGATTCTCACAAACATGCCTTTGAAATAAATTACGTAAATGGACGTACCAATATTTCATGAACTTTAATAAATTATTTTCCATCAATGTATCATAAAAATATTTCAGCAACATTGACGTCTACCACTATTGAAATTTACAAACTGCAATTATATTCATATAACCATTTTATTTTAAAAAATCATAGGGATTTACCGCTGTTGAAATTCATTAACACATATTCCACAGTACACCTGATACAAAAATATTTATTGAAAAAAAGCGGAAAATTGTAATTAGAGGGACAATACATAATCGACGTGCAGCTCTAGCCAAACCTGAATCTGTTTATAAATTAAAGTCTATTGATTATTATTCTTACATGTGTTCAAAATTGTAACAAAATTTGTCAAATAAATCATTATATCAAATCGTGAACGATTTTCTTATACTTATTGTGCATTTCAAAGCTCTTGTTTAATTGGAACTAGTCGAAATTTTGATTGTAGCTTTGTAGCACACAGGCAGACAGACCAAAGCAAGTTAAATAAAAGCCATTAAAAACTAACTATAACAAATTTTCAAAATGCCTCCCTCCAACCTCAACACATTTTGCTGCGCATATCTGTAAATTGTTCATAGCATTTCTAATCATATGCAGGTTATTTTTTTGCATTTCTGTTTTATGTTAATTCCCCTCCGGTTGCAACTTCGGTAGCATACTTTTTATATCCACATCCATGTAGTGGGCTGAAAGTATAGTAATCGTAAAAAAAATTTCAATTTACTTTTTTTGTTGAAATAGGATTAGAATGTCATGAAACGTTGAGATTTTAAATTAGAACGAAAAAAAAAAAAAAATCTGTCTGTCGGTCTGTCTGTAACTTTTTTTTTTGTGAACACGGTTTGAGATATTAACTTGACTATTTTATACACGTATGTATAATAACGAGATCTGGAACTGGAGTGTTTTTTGAACTTATGCGGAGAAGAGTTTGGGGGTAAATAGGGGTTAGTAGGGGTAAATAGGGAAAAATAAGTATAGCAAGCTGGCAAGAGTACAAAAATAGGCATTTAGTGTATATACTAGTAGCCAAGACCTAAGATTCTTTAATTACATTTTCCTCCCCCCACCACCCCAACTCCCTTATTAAAGGGGTTGACAACATTTTTGAAAAAAATTTTTCCACTAAAATAGATGAAAAAATTTTGTTTGCTCAAATTTGAAATTTCCACGTTTTATGACATTCCAAACCTATTTCTAAAAAAATTGCAACATTGTTTTACCATTTTGGAAAAAAATTTAACACTAGAATAGATGGAAAAATTTTTTTTGCTCAAATTTAAAGTATTTACGTCTCATGACATTCTAAGCCTATTTCAGAAAAAAAAAATTGAAAATTTTTTTACCACTAAAATAGATGGATTTTTTTTTATTTGCTCAAATTAAAAATTTTCACGTTTCATGGCATTCTAAACCTATTTAAAAATTATATATAATTTTGTACACTTTTTTTACCCCTACTATAGAATAGAAGGAAACTTTCCTTTTTGCTCAAATTTAAAATTTCTACGTTTCATGGCATTCTAAACCTATTTGAAAATTTTTTACCAACATTTGTGAAAAATTAAAAAAAAAAAATTAAATTTTTTAACCACTACTATACTTACACTCCATTACATGAATGTGGGGTTGAAAATGTGACAGATGGCAATAATATTTGGCATATGCACCTATTATACTTTTATTGAAAAATGTACAGGGTGGTCATCCCAGTCATGGTGGACATTTGTAAAGGTATTTGCGCAAGCCTTCCATATTTGGCACCTGTTATTTAGTATTGAACTTTTGCTGTTGGATGAGCACTCTGTATATTTTTTTGACCAAAAGTTATCAGGTTTTCTTTGTAATAATAGCAATAACTATATTCCGATTATTATTCTCAACGTCGTTTCGTAATTAATAATTTTTTAGAGCGACCGCTATGCACAAATAACGAGGGAAGTTCTGTGTAAATACCTTTACCGATTTTTTATAACATTTTTCAGCCCCTCCACCACCTCCCTCCACCACCTCCCTCCATTATTAAAGGATCTGATAAAATAAAACTGAGATATTCACTTGAAATTTGTAATGACGTCTGATTGAGGTAATTCCGTTGAAGGGGTGGAGGGGGGTGTAATTGGGGAAAATATGAAAAGAGCAAGCTAATAAGAGTCCAAAAACTTCATTTTTGGCGTATATGCTAGAAACCAACGCCTCAAATTTTTTATGACACCTGCAAAAAATATTATTAAAAGTTTATGACCAATTATTTCTACGTGCTAGAGCGCAAATATAAACAAGCTTTCCTTTAAAGAGACTTGGATGGAAAATCTGGATGTGGAAGTAGTGATTCCTTACGCAGCGGTTTTTCAGTTCAAGTCGCCCCATAAAAAATAGTCCACCGGAGTCAGGTCTGGGGACCTGGCAGGACCAGAAACTAAACCATTACAACCAATCCACCTATTAGGGTAATGGTCATTGAAATGCTACCCCACCGCATATAATTACTGAGGGCCTGCTCCATTGTATTGGTAATGAAGCCCTCTAATATTTATGTCCTGTAATAATTGTGGTAATGTATCTCGCAATAAATTCAAATACTTTTTAACGTACTGTTTATGTACCTCCGTATTATTCACAGAGACGTTTTACATATGTATACTACGAATCAAGTGTATTCGTTTGCAATATGCAACCGTGAACAATTCTGCATTGATTGATATAAATTGGCTCGAGTATGGCTATTTCATATAGTTGATATTTGATTAAATTATGTTGGTTGAATAAAGCAACACAAAATAGTGTATATAGACAACCCGAGAAAAGTGTATTGCTTGAGTGCTTGACCGTAAAATCTATACCTGGATTCGTCCCTTCTTGAAGTGGGTGGTATAAAATAAGCAACAGCCAGCCAGATGTGTGAATGAAACAGATACGTTTTTGTTTATATTGGTTTATTTATTAAATTTTAAGCAAGAAATGGAGATCAAAATTGAAAAGATATAAACATAATATATAGGTAATACACATAATATATAAGTGAAATGGAAAAACTGCCTGAAATTGAAACAGATTGTTTCAAGGAAACGACATACAGGGTGAGCAAACTATCCCTTCGGACCTCTTTTCTCATAACGCGCAAAAAAAATTGTTACTGCGAGATAGGGCCCTTCCCAGTAACTCCACCGTAGATGGATATTTACTTGTGGAGCGATTAATAAATTAAAAAAATAATAATAATAACAGCTGCCAGATTCCGAGACAGAAGAAACAGAAAACTTAGAAGAAGAAAACTAAGGAGATGATGATAGATGGAAACTTAAAAGAAGAATGGAAACTGAAAAGAAGTATCTCGCAAACACCGGCACCACACCCCAGCCGATGATGACAAATGGAAACTTAATAGAAGCATGGAAACTTAAAAGAAGCATCTCTCAAACACCTACATCCTATCCTATGCGTCATGCGGCTCTCGCTGCTGACAACAAACATGTCCAATGTCCAATGTCCAACCCGGCGCGGCGTATGCAGCCGGTCCGGCGGTAAATAAAACATCCGAGGTTTGGTTCCGGCACGCGGTTTGGCCGTCCGTTGGGCGTGTTCGACGGACGACAAAGCTGCGTGTTGGAATGAACCTCCATGGATGACCGGAATCGGCAGCAATGCCCACCTTACGCTGGCAAATCAATCAATCAATCAATCAATCAATATGCAACTTGAAAGCCACAGTCATGCGATTCACCTGTATTGCAATTGGACACTCGAGAATAACACTCTGCTACAGGCAGTAATTTCTAATAGGTGCTGAACGTTTATCGGCTTATAAAAGTTTGTAAACCAATACGTAAATATCTACTCATTATAGGAAGTAAATGTTTTTTATAACTGCATGCCGTTCAATTACCTGAGAGATACCTTTAGTTATTGTTCCGATTTTGAAGAAAATAGATTTATTGTATAGTACAAAAGAATATCTCATCATTTAATTGTTTTTATATCGATCGGGAATGGTTACATATGATTACATATACTGTTTGAATGTAAAAGTTATTTGTGGAATCTACCGCTACTTTCCTATCTCTGATTATTATTAGTCCTCTTGGACATATTAAAATGTTCTCATGTGCTAGCGAATTCATGGAATTTCCAAATCTAGGCATCTAGAGTGGTCTAACACGATAAGGAAAAGCTTAACCCTATGCAGTTTCCTTGTTAAATTCCTTCTTGACACCGAGTACGTGTTAATTAAACGCTTTCCTCGCTACTTCTTATGTTAACCAGGACGTCGAGATTTCTTAATCGATTATGGCGCACCGATATAACGTCAAGGATTTCATTTATCACTGCTGAACTGTTTTCTTGACACGGTCCTCCACACTATAATCGATTGTATCAAGGAGTTCTTGTCTCGTTTAAAAATCCGAGATTTAATATCAACATTGATTTGTCTTTGTCAGAGCTGGCTTTCGCATAGTTAAAATAAAAAGTAAACCATTTAATTTTGCTCCAGTCCAGTAAAAGGTAATAATGACATTAAAGACGAGTACAAGTTGCGGTCGGATGTGACCGACTGTGGATATCTAGTTGATTAACATATTGCTCGAGTTAGACTCCAATTAATTTTACATGGTTCACTTAGATTAAGTGCACAAGCAATATTGTTTACTATTACTGGTCAAATAGGTATTCGCACCCGACAATTTCTTATTGCTACTCATACTTATTTCATAATTAGTGCAAAAAAAGTGACGCGAGTTCAGAAAACTTTATAACAGATTGAAATCGAATTAAACCTTTTTTATTATATTTTTTATGCCAAAAATATAAAGATCTGTATTATTAGAGGACCTCTTACCCCGAGAATTAGGGAAATTGAAGTTTCGTAAAATAGTGAATTTTCATAATTTTTTTTCTATTTTTGTAATTTAAAAATGCGACTAAACTGAATTGGAAGGTTCCCTTTAAGTATTTAAGGGTTGTCGGGGTCGCTGAATGTGAATCCAATGTCAAAATAATTGTTTTCAAAATGGCGGATCAAATTTGGTATATTTATATTGATTAGGCTTAAAATGATAAAAGTTGTAGAAATCAAGGCATTCAGACCAAATTCTGTACTCGGGGGTTTTTGGGGTCGCCGATTACGAATTTGTTGACGAAACTTGAAAATTCAAGATGGCGGATCCAATATGGCGGACATATGACAGACATAAAAAAAAAATGTTTTCTTAAAATGTTTTCTTAACCGCTTCTCAAGTCACCGAGGTAACTCCTTGAAAATCCAGAATTATTTTGTGTAAGGTAAAGAGAAACGAGGCCCTACAGTTTATAGTGGAGTCCGAACCACATCTTGGGGATAATTTTATAATTAAAATTATTTCGCGGTGAGCAGGGATTGAACCTGCTTCGCTAGGTATGCCAGTATGCAAGCTAGACGCGCTAAACCACTGAGCTACCGTATAATAGTCGTATACTGAGCCTGGCCGGGACCCCCCAACCCAATTGGTTGGAAATGGTTGATAGTAATCAGATGTTGAATTTTCAACCATTTTACCACATGCATGTACCTGCTATGGAGAGACACGTCCGAAATATGGAGCGAAAACGTCTACACGTCAGTTACATCCATCTCAATCGAGGACTCAAGCGAAGAAGAAAGAATTTAACCCGGCGTATCGTTCGAAGAGTATATTGCATTCTATTGAAACATATTCTTTATAGGATTTTGAAAACAGCAGAAAAAATAACTGTCCATGAGAACTCAACTAAAAACTATGTGTAAAAATATTAATGAAATCTTTGCATTCTTTCGATAACCTGAATTCTGGTTATGCTAGCAAATTAATTCTGCTGTTTGCAAAATCCTATAAAGAATGTGTTTCAATACAATTATAAGCAAACAACGTCTACATACCCCCCGACCCCAACCTAATTGGTTGGAAATGGTTGATAGTAATTAGACGTTGAATTTTCATCCATTTTCCCACATGTATGTAGCTACTATGCAGAGACACGTCCGAAATATGGAGCGAAAATATCTACATACCGCATGAGATACCTCATATAATGGTCGCATACTGGGTCTGGTCGACTCTAGGGGTGCCCTAATTGCTTGTAAAGGGTTAATAATAATCAGAAGTTGACTACTCTATCATTTTACTCCACGTATCTAGTCCTTGGGGAGATAATTACCCGAAACCTGGAGCGAAAACGTCCACATACCACAATAACACGCTATGTATAATGGTCTCATATTGAGCTAGGATAATTTGGGAGGTCCAAAGCTGTTGTTTCGGATACCTGGAACTTAAATGCGTACTTATTTTCACTTAGATACGTAGCTCCTAAAGGGAGGGGTAAAATCTGGAGCGAAAATTGCCATTTTTCAATAAAGCGCCTTTTTAATGGTCTCGAATTGGGCCGTCGAACTTCAGGGGGTCTAAAATGTTTGGATGACGTTCGTACTTGATTGCTCATCAGTTTCAGATAGTTTGCCCCCAGGTACCAATCGTTTATGGAGTGTAAATCAAAAATATATAGCAAGAAAGCTAATTTTTCGCTATGAGACAACTATATAATGGTCGCTTATTGAGCCTGATCAACTTCTGAGGGGTCCAAATCCATTGGAAGTTGTTTTAAATGGATAATACTTGATTGCTTGACAGGTTTCTTCCTCATGGAATTCAAAATATGTATTTAAAGGCCATATAGTTTATTTAGGGGTTGGAGGGGGTGGAGAGAGGGTGGGGGTGGGGGTGTACTTCACCAAAATGCATAATTTTGGCTGAAAATCTAATAAAGGCGTGCAGAAGTCTTAATATATATTTCTTTCGCGCACTCTAGCCGCGAAACTATGCAGAATTCGAACAAAAACGTAGAAGGAAATTTTATGCTCTACAATGTTGCTCTCCTGATATTTTTCACCAAAATGCATAGTTTTTCCTCAAAATAGAGAAAAAGGCGAAAGGGCGCTAAAATTTATATACAGGGTGGACCATTAATAATGGGCCATAGTGCAGGAGTAGATTCTTTGGGCTAAAATATGAGGATATAACCAAATACGCTTTAGTAATATCTTGCTGTGGAAAAAGATACAGGGTGTCAAATTTAAAATTATTTTTTCATTTTTTGCAAAAACTGAACAACCTCTTGACGGATCTTCGCCAAATTTTCCAGATAATTTTTTTTTATTCTAAGAAACAATAATGTAATGTATGTATTACATCACGTTAGATCATAGAGGGCGCCGCAGGACCTGTATCTGATGATGAACTCTTTTCACATTTTTTAGAAGAAACGTTGTGATACTTATGACCAGAAAATCACTTGGTAGGACTTGACAACTCCAACCGTTTTCGAGGAAATTGCCGTTAAACATTTAAATAATTTTTTGAAAAACAAATTCGAATTTAATGAAACAAAGTGTGTTTATTAAAAAGTGTGCTTTAGTTACGTTTTAGTTCTGTCATGTATGTCATTTAATCATTTTATTTTGTTCTTGTGTTCCTCGAGCTAATTTTTTTAACTTTTTTATTTAAAATGCCTGGACATAATAATTTTTGCAAATAGGGAAATGAGGGATATGATATGTGTTTACGTAGTGAGGAGATACTCATTTCAATTCCAAATAGAATACAGCCAGACCATAAGATTTCCAAAGGTCTGTTTCGTCGTTTGGGAGAAACGGGTTCATTTGGCCATAAAAATGATGTAGGACGACCGAAACGAATTACTCCAGATCAAGAACTAGAAATTTTAGTTCGTGTGGATGAAGATTAAGTCAGCTCAAGTCGTTTATCAGCGGCAACAGGGGTGAGTAAGCAATCTGTTCTAAGAGTCTTACGCAAAGAACGCTTCTAGCCATATCACTTGACTCCTGTAAGAATTTCCTTCGAAGGGATCTTCCACAAAGGCTACAATTTTGTCAATTTGTTTTAAATAAACAGCAGGGATCGAAATTTTGTTAAGAATATTTTATTTACCGACGAAGCAACCTTTACTCTCCGAGGCGTTTTTAACTGGAAAAATACCAATTACTGGGAAGTAGAAAATCCTCATGCCGTTAAAGAAAGGCATTTTCAGCACGAATATAAGATTAACGTTTGGTGTGGTATTATCGGCGATCAGTTATTGGGACCATTTGTCCTTCCTCCAAATTTAAATGGACAGTATTACCTGTTTTTTCTTCAAAATACTCTTGCTGATATATTACATGCCTTCATGCCTGATTATAGTTCTTTCGATTGTTATATGTGGGGACATATGAAGTCCTTAGTCTATGCAAATAAATACTATCAATTCAACAGAAGAACTGTGGGACCAAATAATTTTATTAGAGGACAGGAAAAGGTATTTTTGAATGAAAAAAATCTTTTATGAAAAGCATTAGAAAAGGCATAGAAGTAGGTGGAGACCATATCGAAAATTTACTCTAAGTTGCAGCAATGGGGTTTCTGCATGGGGGGGGGGTTATGCAATAAATACTAATGTCATTAAGTCAACTTTTATGTTATTTTTTGGTCTTCTAATAAGATTAGATCCTTATTTTACACGATCTTTTGATTTATGTAGAGGTGTTTTAAAACCTCATGAGCTGTGACCTTCATATGCGCAGAGACATAATCCGCCCTGTTGATTCAGTTACACTTCTTAAAAATATAGTATTTATTGTTTACAATTTATCCCGAGCTCTTGTTTATGTATACAGTAAGGCAGCCTCCAGTGTCTTCAAAAACATACTTATTACTCAGATTAAACTTTGCCTTTTGCGCATTTCGCGGCTCATGAAACACCTCTATTTATCTCAATACCATGAAAATACTCCATTAGTTCATAAGAAAGAGTTTACGCTGTTATTACGATTTTGTTTCCCCTTACGTTTTGTACTTTTTTCAATAAATACACTTTGTTTCATTAAATTTGAATTTGTATTTCAAAAAATTATCCAAATGTTAACGGCAATTTCCTCGAAAACGGTTAAAGTTATCAAGTTCAACCAAATGTACCTTTTATACGTGAAAATGACGCCCTCATCAGATTTTCTGGTCAGAAGTACTACAACGTTTTGTCAAAAAAAATATGAAAAAAAATTCATCATCAGATACAGGTCCTGCGGCGCCCTCTATAATCTCACGTGATGTAATATATAAATTATTGTTTCTTAGAATAAGAAAAGTTCCTGTAGCAAATTTGGCGAGGATCAGTCAAGAGGCTGTTGAGTTATTGCAAACAAAAACGAAAAAATAATTTGAATTTTGACACCTTGTATCTTTTTCCACAGCAACATTTTACTAAAGCACATTTGGTTATATCCTCATATTATGGCCCAAAGAATCGACCCCTGCACTATGGCCTATTATTAATGGTCCACCCTGTATATGTATATATTTCTCAAGGACCACCCTTTTTTAGAACTGCGGGGGGGTGAAAATCATGTTTAGACAACTCAAATGCTTCACTTTTTACAGGTCTCATAACTGTGGGAAAATTTCTTTAATTTTACCTAATTTGAAGGGACTATTATCGTCTAGCTAATTCATCATAAAACTAGATTCTGTTATGTAGGTTATGTAACTGTGTAGGTATTTCCTCGTATTTAGCTGAAATATTTCCTTTGTGATTAAATTGTGCTACTTTTCATTTACTTTGTTGTTGTCTCTCGGCGACGTCTGCGGGAATTGTCTCTCGAGGATGTGCTTCGCTCAGGATATTAATTACATTTACAGTGTTTTGTTCTCCTTTAAAATTCACGGAAAATATTTTCAACATTGATTTTTACTTCAAGATTTTACTACTATGATATTACAAAAGAAATCTTTATAAACTTGCAACCAATTATAACAAGAACAATAAATTAAAAATACCCAAATCGCGTATATACAACTGTCAAGAGAGCTACTATGACCAAGGGCTGAGAAATGAAAATGAACAAAGGCAAGGTAATCACAAGAAACAAAAATAAACATTTAAGGAGAATAAAAGAAATTGCCAATATTTCTAATGAAATGGAGAAATTATTGATCCATGGTTTGGTTTAGCCCCATTAATATATAAAGAATGTCTTTGGCATCTATTTAATAACATGATTTTGAGAACGAAGATTATTCGCATTATATATTTAGCCTCAGTACATATCATACAATATAATTTCAATATAAAACTGTCACTACCAACAGTTGTTATTCTCGACAAAAGTGCTTGTTTCAAAGTGTTGCAAGATTATGGTGTAATACAAATTACTTTCACATCCACGTGGGGGAGTGCAAGTATTGAAATCAATAATCATAAAACTATTTATATATATTTTGCTTGAAATGGGTTTAGAATGTCATGGAACGTCGATATTTATGTCTGTCATGTCGGTCGGTCTGTCTAACTTTTATTGTGCGCACGTTTTCTCGACAACGGTTTAAAAAATTGATTTGGTAAACATGTATTATACGAGATCTGGAACTATATTATATTTTGAGTTTACTCCGGTGCGGTGAAGGGCTCCAGTATGAATAGAGGAAAATAAGTAAAGCAAGCTGGTAAGGGTCTGGAAATTTGTGATTTGGTGTAATAATAGAAACTAAGGCCTGAACATTTTTATTAAGTTTGTCACCCCTACTAAAGGGGTTTATAAAATAAATTTGAGATATTCACTTGAAATTAGGTACACATATACCGGGTGAGTCATGAATTGCGCTCATCCCGATATTTCCTAAAATATTTGGAATAGAAAATTGAAATTTGGAGGCCTTATTACACGACTAAAATGCCATCTTTTCAATAATAGATCAAGTTTGGTGCACATCCGGTTTGACCGGAAATGCCCACAACTTTCGATTTTTAAATGGAACACCCTATATATTTTTACATTTTTAGAATCTAGAGGAAATTTTGAATACAATACATCCATTTTGGTCACTTTTTGATAAACATTACAAATTTTATTAAAAAAAGTATTTCTGAATCCAGAGTGCTGTGGTGCCCAAAATATATTTTAGATTGTGTGCTACGTTACTATAAAAATAAAATGAGCAATATGATTGCATTACTTAATTCTCTAGAGGCGTTTAAAATTTTTAAATGTGATTTTTACCCACTAACTCGGTATTTTTAAATGGGAATTTAATCGTTCACCAACATTTTTAAATACCTCATTTTCATACGAATCTAATGATACCAAAATTTTGAAAATCCGCTCAGAAATATTTGAGATTTCAGCCAAAATACAATGCAACCAAGCTTTTAGAAACATGCGGCTAATAGATAATAGATTAGTGGGCTTTGGAAACTAAAATGGCACATTTCTGTGTAAATCTGGTAACCTAATAACATTGGAAAAATCATAGTAGCCATTGAATGTAATAAAACAATATCAGCTGTCAGACAGACTCGTGTAGTTATAGGCAATCTTGAGCTATCAAACATTTAATAATTGTGAGCGCAAAGAACGTTACAATTAAGTTTAGCATAGGTATGTGGAGGTGAACACAATTACATCCACAAGGACATTTGCAATAGAATGCGACATCAGTTCGGTTTTCAGAGTTTTATTTAAATGAACATAAATATCGGGCCTATAAATAAATAAAAATCAATTCCGTGTGAACAATTAAACTTAAAGTAGGTAACAGTAGGTATCTTTAAAATAATTAATATAATTAAACTATAAATTGACATTTATAGATATTGTTCAAAATGTCCACCATTTTTTTCTATACACAATTCGGCTCTGCGTACAGTTGCTTGAATGGCTCTACGCAATTCAGCCGGCGTTATTTCATTAAGAGCCCGTACAACGTTATTTTGCAGCTCTTCACGGGTATTTGAAGAAGTTTTATAAATTTTATTTTTGAGAGTGTCCCATACATAATAGTCGAGGGGTGTTAAGTCAGGTGACCTAGGAGACCACCTGATATGACCTTGATTTGCGATAAGGCGTTCACCATGCAAGTTGTTTAAATATTCCATCACTCTTCTGGAATTATGTGGGAGAGCACCATCTTGTTGGAAAAACAGATTTTGTAAATAAGCAAGAGGAAGTAAGTCAAGAAATTCTGCTGTCTGGTTTTGTAAAAAGAATAAATATCGTTCGCCAGTAAGTGTTCCATAAAAAATATGGGTCCAATTATTCGATCTAAAAGTACTCCAAGCCAACAGTTAAACCCAAATCTTTCCTGAATGTTCCTCCGCCCTACCAGCCTCGGATTTTCTTGAGCCCAGTACCTAGTATTATTTCTGTTAAACATACCTTGGTTCGTAAATCTACTTTCATCTGAATATAAAATATGAAAAGGAAAACCTGGATTTTGTTGTAATGCATTTAAGAACCAGTTGCAATATACTAGCCTCCTGTCGTTATCATCTCCATACAGATGTTGGTGTATTTGGTATTTATAAGACCGAAACTTATGTTTCTTTAAAATTCTGCAAACCGAAGACTGACTAATGTCGCATTCCATTGACAATTCCCTTGTTGATGTTGTTGGGTGTACCATCACAAATCCTAATACATCAATTTCTTTGTCCTCACTTACAATAAATGTTTGATGGTCATCTTGTTGATTGGGTTCGTTTCTTAATTCTTGTTCCACTCTGGCAAACAAGTGTCTGCTTGAATGACGTCTGTTGGGATATCGTTGCTGATACAGTTCTGCAGCTGCAGTTGAATTTTTGAGACGCTCTCCATATATCAGTAACATATCGACATTTTCATTTCTACTAAAATTATTCATTTTCTTTAATTTTTACTCAGAGATTTCCGCAACGCTTTATTTTGTATCTGTCTGACAGCTGATATTGTTTTATTACATTCAATGGCGACTATGATTTTTCCAATGTTATTAGGTTACCAGATTTACACAGAAATGTGCCATTTTAGTTTCCAAAGCCCACTAATCTATTATCTATTAGCCGCATGTTTCTAAAAGCTTGGTTGCATTGTATTTTGGCTGAAATCTCAAATAATTCTGAGCGGATTTTCAAAATTTTGGTATCATTAGATTCGTATGAAAATGAGGTATTTAAAAATGTTGGTGAAAGATTAAATTCCCATTAAAAAAACGAGTTAGTGGGTAAAAATCACATTTAAAAATTTTAAACGCCTTTAGAGAATTAAGTAATGCATTAATATTGCTCATTTTGTTTTTATAGTAACGTAGCACACAAACTAAAATATATTTTGGGCACCACAGCACTCTGAATTCAGAAATAGATTTTTTAATAAAATTTTTAATGTTTATCAAAAAGTGACCAAAATGGATGTACTGTATTCATAATTTCTTCTAGATTCCAAAAATGTAAAAATATACAGGGTGTTGCATTTAAAAATCGAAAGTTGTGGGCATTTCCGGTCAAACCAGATGTGCACCAAACTTGATTTTTTATTGACAAGATGGCATTATAGTCGTCTAATAAGGCCTCCAAATTTCAATTTTCTATTCCAAATATTTTAGGAAATATCAGGGCGAGCGCAATTCGTGAATCACCCGGTATATTATAAAGACATATAGAACTACACCATATTTTGAAATTATTCCGTTGAAGGATCGAGAGGTAAATAGAGAAAAATAAGAAAAGCGGGTTAGTAAGAGACCAGAAACTTAGAATTTAGTGTACTGTATATACTAAAAGTCAAGACTTCAATTTTTTTTATAACATTTACCACCACCACCCCATTATTAAAGGATTTAATAAAATAAAATTGAGATATTTACAGAAATTTGGTATACCTATGTATTATAACGAAATATGGAACTAGAGATGATTCCGTTGAAGGGTTGGGGGGTAAACAGAGGAAAATAAGTAAAGCAAGTTAGTAACAGTCCAGAAACTTGATATTTGGTGTATATACTAGAAGCCACGGCCATTAATTTTTTTTAACCTCTGCCAGCCTCCATCGCCACCTCCAACATCCCCACTCCATTATCACTATAGCAGAGTTATCAAAATAAAACTGTGTTTTATTATGTGCATGGCAACAAAAGTTCTCTAAATTATTGTGGATAATATTAAAATTCTATGACCAATTATTTCCACTTATCGGAGTGCATGTACAGTATCAAGATGTTTTCGTTTAAAGAGACTTGGATGCGAAATCTGGATGTAGAAGTAGTAATTCCTTAGGCGGCGGTTTCTTTATTTACTTCATGAGTATTGCAGTGAATTGCAAATAGATCTCAATAATGCATTATTTTAAATAAATATTGACAACGGACTCATCGGAAACCCTTTGCAGTATATTTTGAAAATGAAATAAAGGTAAAATAGTTCAATAATTAATTTTTTAGAAATAATAAAAAAACCGGTGTCTAAGGAATCACTACTTCCACATCCAGATTTTCCATCTAAGTCCCTTTAAAGGAACACTTGACTATATTTGCACTCTAGTATATGTATTGGTCGTAGAATTTTAATAATGCTTGAGGCAGATGACATAAAGAAATGTAATCTAATTCCAGATATCGTTATTGTATGTACGTGTACCAAATTTCAAGTGAATTTCAATTTTATTTTATCAACCACTTTAACAATGGGGTGGGGGTGGTTGGGAGATGGAAAATATTATAAGAAAATCTGAGGCCTTGGCTTCTAGTATATACATCACATCTCAAGTTTCTGTACTCTTACGGGTTTGCTTTAATAATTTTCCTCTATTTACCTATACTTACCCCCAACCCTTCAACGGCTTCATCTCAAATCAAATCAAATTCCATGTCATTTTAATATACACGTGTACCAAATTTCAAGTAAATATCTCAATTTTATCTTACCAACCACTTCTATAATGGAGTGGAGGTGGTGGAGAGTTGAAAAATATTATAAAAAAATCTGACGCCTTGGCTTCTAGCATATACATTAAATTCCAAGTTTATGTACTTTTACCAGCTTGCTTTACTTATTTTCCAATATTTACCCATATTTAATCCCCAACGCTTCAACGGAATCATCTCAAAATATAATCTAGTTCCAGGTGTCGTTATAATATATACGTGTACCAAATTTAAAGTGAATATCTCAATTTTGTTTTATCATCCCCTTTAATAATGGAGTGGGGGTGGTGCGAGGAGGATGGAAATATGATAAAAAAATCTGAGGCTTTGAATTCTAGCACAAAATCCAAATCCCAAAATGTTGTACTCTTACCAGCTTGCTTTACTTATTTACCCCTATTTACCCCCAACCCTTCACCGTATAAGTTCAAAAAACAATCCAGTTCCAGATCTCGTTACAGTATATGCGTTTATAAAATATAAAGTCAATATCTTAAACCGTTCCAGAGATATCGTGCGGACAAGAAAAAGTTACAGACCGTGGCAGACAGACCGACACCCTGAAATTTTTTTCGCTCAAATTGAAAATTTCGAGGTTTCGTGACATTCTAAACATATTTCAACAACAAAAATTTTAGAAATTTTGTTACGATTGCTATACTTCCAATCCGCTACGTGGATGTGGAAGTAATACGGTAGAAAATATTTTGATTACAGTGGTATATCTCAGGCATTCGTATAATTTTGTAATGAAAAATGCTCGGGAATTTTGCATATTTTGGTTATTTTTTGAGATCACTGAACTTGAAATCGAGCATAAATTAATAAAATATTTCTATTGCATAAGTAAATATTGTGCGATTAAATGTTTCATTTCTTGCCACACTTCTTATTAGGAAATATTCGGCTTAACACCGTCTCCAAAAAGACCGCGATGGAATGATACACAAAACTTACACTGTAGAAACTGTAGATGTAGCGCCTGTTATTGTTCTCAATTCTATGCAAATATGCAGACTTTAGCGTTTATTAAAAACAAATTCTAGTTTATATCCGAACCTAAGATTTATAATTCAGTTTTGTTCAAGATCGTGTAATTTAGTAATAAAAGTTTAGACTCTCTCTATAAAGCCGAGGATTTTATATCCAAACTACTGTTTATGTTTAAACGTTTAGGAGATTTCCTTTAATTTGATTTTTTTTCATCGCATGATAAATATTGAGTTACAACGAGGTACGGATTTGAGTTCCCCCACGGCGTGACGCCTTTTACCTTTACCTTTAAACGATTTTTTATTTTGTTTAACTATATATACATTTCATACTTAACCTAGAATAATAAGTGCATTATACATTATATAATGATGTAATCGGATTACATAGATACACGTTACGCGCACACATGTGATCACGATCGCTCGATGGTAAAGCTGGATCCTTCAGCAAGTATGTTTTGATATCTCGGCTGCAATAAAACAATTATTGTGTTTATTTTCTTTTGTTGCTTTTCCCTAGGAAATGTAAAAAAATAAGGCTTTACGCCGCTATGGTTTTTAATCCGGGGATTGAGAGTAATTTTTAAGTATACAGGAAAATTTTCCTAAAAAACCTGTTTTAAAGATTGAGGTGGTAGATTATTTTTAAAACTTACAAACTATTTAAAATATATTTACAAATGTACCATTTTTAAGGTTGTCGGCGGGAAGGGGGCATGGCAAGTGAAAGAGTGTGTTTTAATGGGAGGAATGTGTGTTTGTGGCGTGTTGTCTTGTATGTGAGTGGGTTATTGTCACCGTCTTTCGGGGAAGACGGGGGAGTCTCTGGTGTGCTCCCTCACGGCGTGACGCCGGTGCTGGTTAATTGCTCTGAATTTGGAAGTCTCTTATGACCCTTTGAAATTGGGTCGATTTTTATACCTGTAAATGTAATTCGCTAATTGTATGAAGCTTCTATTTCATGTAGAACATTAAGATTTTTTTTTGTTCCTTTTTATAGAGCATTGTGTACTATCCCAACTAGCACCAAAGTGACAGTAACTGAGATAGGAATTTCGTATGAGTAACCATACATAAAATAGGTTTCGGCATCTAGTGTGTCATATTCTCGCATGACATTACATATTTTAAAAACAATATTTTCATTAAAAAATGCATATTTGAAAGGCGCGTGGTTAGATTCGGACGTTTTATCATTATGTTTGTCAGTAAAATTGCATTCGTTTTAATTGTGACCCTTAGACCATTGGCAAATAGCACAAGTTTTGCTGTCTAATATTACCTTCTGATTTTTTTTTTAATCACTTATTTAACGTCGGCCTATTTCCGCTACCAAGGCCAATCACCGACGCCAGGAGACGAGCTAGCCCCAACCTGGAAATTTTGCCGAACCTCTTCTCTATCGAAGAGTAGGGATCTTTTACTTGCCTAACATTTAATAGACAAGGGACCGACTGCTTTACATCCCCTCCGAAGGATGGTATATCCACTATGTAACCCCCGCCTAAAGTTACATACCTTCTACGCATGCGCTGATATACAAGCCGTTAGAAGACGGAGCGAGAACGCTGTGTTTCCCTGGAGAGGCTTACCCATCCAAGTACTAACCGCGCCCGACGTTACTGCATTTGCGTATTGAAATACGAGTATATGCAGACGTCTATACGCTCGCTCCTTACCTTCTGATATTCTATTAAATTTCTGAGTTAGGGAAATGAACAAGAATAAGAATCATATGTAAGAATGAAACATAAATATAATAAAATTGGTTGCAAGACAAAGAAGGGGCAACATCGATTTGAAACAGTAGGGAGTGGTAAAGTTTTCTGAAAGTTGCGGCGTCTACGTCGCCACGTCGCCGCTCCGGAGCAACAACGTCATTGGAACGTAGCCAGACAAGTTCCAGGAACGTGGCTGGAACGTTATCGTCACCAAAAAATATTCCCCATTTTGGTCATACACACATATTAGGAACGTTCCTATTACGTGCCTGTGACTAGTACCAAAACACTTTAAAGTGCCTGCAATATGCCGTGTGGTTCTTGACTGAGTTACCTATACCGCAAATAATGATCAAATTATTGAATTTTTCAACAAAGGTAATTAATCACAAAGGGGTAGTATAACAAATACGACTGTCAATCTTAAGGTTTTTATACAGGGTACATAAGAATTAGGAACATAATTTCTTATTCATATTCAAATCATTTAAAACGATTTATTAAGTTTTTTATATGGTCTACAGGAATCTATCCAAAAAGAAACTCCAACACTTGCAAAAGAACGCTTTAAATTCGTTAGTGCCACTTTCTGTCTCCGAATGCCAAGGCGATGATGATGACGATGATCATGATGATAATTATGAAGACGAGCAATCATGGCATTCTGATTCTGATGACAGTTTTTAATTAATTAAATATGTAGTATTTAATTTTGTTTATCACTGAATAATTGAATATATTATTCGTTATTTTCTTTGCCTATTTCGGAACTTTACTAAGTTATTTGGGATTAGTTTCCTAGATTTTCGAAATATTGGCAGAAAATTACTTATTCTCAATCCACTGTGGGCCTTTTAAAAAACGATCACTAAAAATTGTGAAACAAAGTTTCACTATTGCTCTGCTGATTAAACCTTACTACTTAATATTAATACTCAAGTGAATGTAAAAACCGCTGCCTAAGGAATCACTACTTCCACATCCAGATTTTTCATCCAAGTCACTTTAAAGGAAACAACTTGACTATATTAGCACTGTAGTATGTGGAAATTATTGGCCATAGAATTTTAATAATATTTGGGGCAGATGTCATAGAGAAGTTTGAGGAGTTGGTTTCTACCATATACATTAAAAATGAAGTTTCTAGTTTACCCTACTTATTTTCCCCTATTCACAACCTGCCACCTCCCACCCTTTCAATTAAGTTATCTCAATCAGATGTCACTACAATACATACGTGTACTAACTTTCAAGTGAATATCTCAATTTTATGTCATCAATCCCACTAATAATGAAGCGGAGGTGGTGGAATTTGAAAAATATTAGAAAGAAATCTGAGGTCTTGGTTTCTAGTATTTACACCAAATCCCAAAATTCTGTACTCTTATTAGCTTGATTTACTTATTTTCCCCTAGTTACACCTATTAACCCCAACCCTTCAACGAAACCATCCCAAAATATAATCTAGTTCGAGATGTCGTTATAATACATACGTCTACCAAATTACAAGTAAATATTTTATCAACCCCTTTAATAATGAAGTAAGGGTAGTAAGGATTATTAAAAAATCTGAGGCCTTGGCTTCTAGAACATACATCGAATTTCAAGTTGCTGTACTCTTACCTGCTTCTTTACTTATTTTTCCCTATTTACCTCTACTTATCCCCACTCCTTAAACGCAATTATGTCAAAATATAATCTAGCTTCAGATATAGTTATAATACATACATGTATCAAATTTCAAGTGAAAATCTAAATTCAATTTTATCAACTCTTTTAATAAGGGAGTGGGGTTGGTGGGGGGGATGGAAAATACTATTAAAAAAACCTCAGACCTTCGCTTCTAGTATATACACCAAATCCCAAATTTCTGTACTTTTACCAGCTTGTTTTACTTATTTTCCCCTATATACCCCTATTTAACCCCCAACCCTTCAACGGAATCATCTCAAAATATAATCTAGTTGCAGATGTCGTTATAATACATATGCGTACCAAATTTCAAATGAATATCTCAATTTTATTTCATCAACCCATTTAATAATGAAGTAGGGGTGGTGGGGGTTGAAAAATATTGTAAATAATCTGAGACCTTGGCTTCTAGTACATACGCCGAATTTCAAGTTTCTGTAGTCTTACCTGCTTGCTTTACTTATTTTCCCATATTTACCCCTATTTAACCCCCAACCCTTCAACGGAATCATCTGAAAATATAATCTAGTTCCAGATGTCGTTATAATACATACGTGTACCAAATTTCAAATGAATATCTCAATTTTATTTTATCAACCCTTTTCATAATGGAGTGGTGGGGGTTGAAAAATATTATAAACAATCTGACGCTTTGGCTTCTAGTACACACACCGAATTTCAAATTTCTGTATTCTTACCAACTTGTTTTACTTATATTCCCCAATTTACCCCTAAATAACCTCCCAACCCTTCAACGGAATCATCTCAAAATATAATAAATTTCAAATGAATACATCAATTTTATTTTATCAACCCCTTTAATAATGGGGTAGGGGTGTTGAAAAATATTATAAAAAATCTGTGGCCTTAACTTCTAGTACATACACCGAATTTCAAGTTTCTGTACTCTTACCAGCGTGCTCTACTTATTTTCCCCTATTTACCCCTATTTAACCCCCAACCCTTCACCGGATATCCTCAAAAAACAATCCAGTTCCAGATCTCGTTATAATATATACGTGTACAAAATTTCAAGTCAATATCTTAAACCGTTCCGGAGAAAACGTGCGGACAAAAAAAAAAAAAGTTACAGACAGACAGACAGACAGAAGTTTTTTCCGCTCAAATTTAAAATCTCGGCGTTTCATGACATTCTAAACCTATTTCAAGAAAAAAATTTTTTTTGCGATTACTATACTTCCAATCCACTACGTGGATGTGGAAGTAAAATAACAAATCAAATTTATTCTTAACTGATTTCTATACAGATATTAGGTAAAAGAGTTCTATGAATTTGGTGAAGGTAAAATTTTATTTCCTAATTTCGTTTTTATCGATATCTTCAAAAAAAGGAGCAGTTGGGATTTTCTGCAAAGTTGCATATGGCTATTTTTGATGTACTTGAAAAGATGACATGAATATTTTGAGTCACCATTTTGATGAGACTTAAAATTGTTGAGGAGAGGTGTGTACGTGTTGTAACGTCATCTGGATCTAGATTACATTTTGAGACGATCCGTTGAAGGGTTGGGGGTTAAATAGAGGTAAGTAGGGAAAAAGAAGTAAAGCAAGCTAGTAAGCGTACAGAAACTTGACATTTGGTGTATATACTAGAAGCCAAGGCTTCAGATTTTGTAAAAATATTTGTCAACCACGGCACAACCCCCACTTCATTATTATGAGGTTTGATTAAATAAAATTGAGACGTTTACTGGAAATTTGGTACACATATGTGGTGTAATGACATCCGATAGGGAGAAATAAGTGAAGCAAGCTAATAAGGGTCCAGAAACTTCATTTTTAAAAGCTTTTATTTAACTTGATTTGTATGTTAGTTGGTATGTTTGGGTCAAATTTTGCAACCAAAAGGGATCCTAGAGCAAAATGTTCAATAGTGGATTCGACGCCGCCCGGAGAGATTTGGCAGCGCGTGAATATACATTCGACAGCGTCCGGAAGTTATCTCGATATTCGGGATTCGAAAATACGGATTCGGCAGCGTCCTATAATGGTTCAGAAATTGCCTTGGTATTCGGCAGTGCTCGGAAGTACTGGAGGCTTAGCTGGCATTCGGCAACGCCCTATTATTAAAATTCTATGACCAATAATTTCCACATACTAGAGTGCAAATATAGTCCAAATGATTCCTTGAAAGCGACTTGGATGGGAAATCTGAGTGTGGAAGTAGTGATTTCTTAGACACCGGTTTTAGTTACCGTTTTCTTGAAGGTGGTTCAATTTTCAAGTTGTTGGTAAAGGTTTGGTCGATATATTTTGTGGCATCCACATCGCATCAACGCACTGTGCGATATTAATTATACTCAGGCAGTTAAGTAGGTAATGGTAAGCTTGGTAATGATAAATTGACTATTTTTATTTGAATCACAGGAGCAAAATTGCAGCGGCATATGTCTATATTTCAACATAGCATGCAGAACATTAAAGTTTTAACGTCTGTTGTTCACGAGCTAAAATCCCTCCTAGCATGAAATAATACAAAAAAGTGATAAAATTTCTGGCAGCATTAAGCTGAAAAAAGTGTTAATGAAGTGCAACGCCACATTACTGTCCTGCTTCGGTTAAACAAAAGTTGAGCATTTAAAATATTATGTAAGTTTTAGAATATCCTCAAAACGACAAGGGATATTGAGATGCGGTTTTTGAGACTTTCTATTAAGTACAAGTTTCATCTAAAATAAACTGGCTTGAGGGGACCATTTCCTAGAAAGAGACATCTGATACGGATATACTTATTATTTCTGGCCATAACTTTTTTTTCTTAGGACGTATATTTAAAAAGATAATAAGACTACTTAAGTAGAATCTTCAGTCAATAATTCTAGTAGTTTTCAAAACAGTTTGATTTAAATCCACGAAATAGGAAGATTAACACAATCTTAAATTTAACTCTAACTATTTGACAAACCATTGAAATCATTGAGTGAAAAATCATAGTAATAGTCTTGTTATGGTTCTACTTAGGTAGTCTTATAGTGTTTTTAAATATACGTACTAAGAAAAAAAGTTATGACAAAAAATAATAAATATTTCCCTATCGGATATCTCTTTCTAGGAAATGGCCACCTTAACTGTGAAATTAAATTATGATATAAAACGTATACAGGATGTAGAATAACATCCTTTCAACTCGAACCTGTCTGTATATTTTTCCTAAGCACTCTTAATAGGGTAACATCACTTGGCATAGAAAAAACGTATGAAACGAATTTTGAAAAACTGCAAAATTATCATAGTTTGTGTACCTCGGCACTTACGTACATATTTTCTAACAACATATATTATACTGACAGGAACTACATTATCCTGGCAATTTTTTAAAATTTCATTACAAGCCCTTAATACTAGGTGAAAACAAAAAAATATTTTGGTTAGTTAATTCATTCAGATTTTGGTGGATTTTACTATTTTGAAAATGTATTGGTATGAGACAAACAACAATGAGTAAACTTAGTTCCAGACGTACATATCACTTCGTGTCGTCGCGTCGGGTATAAGAATGAATAAATGGAGAAGAGGATCAACGGGCTCTGAACAGATGATGGCTAAAACAGGTAAAAACTGTGTACATAAAGCTGACGATTCATGATTTTCACAAAAATATTTAACTTCGGCGGCCCACCATTTTTAAACTCGGAATGCAGATATTTGAAAATATACACAAAGATGAGAATAAAAAAGCTCGAAACAGTTCATGATTAAACAATATACAAAAAAAGGCGTACATAAAGTCCATGGTTTAAAGGCCAAGAGCCGTGTGATATTTAAGTCCATGAAACCTCATCTCCTTGGAGAACGACCACGGAAGAAGGTGGTAAAAATGAACACTTAAAGGGGGATCTAAAAGTCAGCAACAGGAGTAACAGTATTTGTTGAAAAATTCACTAAATTTTGGAACAATGAGCAATTCCAATCTTGATTTTACTTATGTATTTTTAAGCAAAAATAGCAAATTAAGGTGTACAATAATAAACCCTGAGGGCCGCAAAATGTAAAAATATTGAATTAAAATCAGTGCAAATTAAAAATTTCATAAAAACAAATTAAATTAATCAAATGACGTAAAATCTGTGACAAATTATTCTTTGGGTCTCAAGTAACTTACACTGTAAGTCCAACTATTTTTATCATGATTAACCCCTTCTACGGACTCCTATTTTTTAACCGAATCAACTATAATTACACGTCAAGTTTCTGAACTTTTACTCATCATCCGGAGCCAACCGCACAACCACGGCACGCAGCATTGTGGTGTTAGTACGGTTGGGCGGATCGTGACCGGTTTGGCTCAAGACAATAAAATTAAAAAGGCTAAAACTCCTGCCGCCTGTGGCGGCTTAAATTTAACATCGACATTTCAAATACCTGCAAGCAGATTTCAAACAATTAAAAATTAATACAATAAATTATGGGACGAAGCACTAAGAAATTTTGGCTGTAGATACGGGAGAAAAACTTAACTAAAAAACACATTCGAGGCAATTTAGTCCCAGTGGTCTATCCGCCACTAGGAAGACATGGAAAAGGGAAAAGGAATGTTAGAGTTTAAAAAGTTGTGATTTTTACACACACAACTCTTCAGCGGAATCAGCTCAAAATATAATCTAGGTACCCATGATGTTAGAATACATATGTGTACCAAATTTCAAGTGAATATCTCAATTTTGTTCTGTTAACCCCTTTAATAATAGAGTGGGGATAGTTGGCTCCTAGTATATACACCAAATTCCAACCCAAGTAACAATTTAAATGCTTTTTAGATTTATTCAGGTTTTATCAGTGTTTTATAATAGCCACCTCATAAACCACTGATTTATGCCACATTTATTTAAGGCCAAATGCACTTAAAGATAGTTTTGCTGTAAAGAAAGTTTTAAAAAGGCACTCAAAAACTTACATTAAATCTAAATTATCTTTTAGTCGTTATTGGTTTACGATTGATTTATCAAGGTATTTGTCAAGCCTACAATAAAACTTAAGCTGTTAAGTTCAAGTTAGGGAGATCAAGTTTTATAGAGATTAAGTAAATGTTGTGGTTTTATCATTGCTTTCTGAAATTAATTTGAGGTGGTTGTTAATGCTGATCTATATATCTAATATGCCTTGAAATTACCAAGTTTTAGGTCGAACCTTCATAAAACTAACTGCTTGCTAGAGTTTTAGTGAAACCAACAAACATCTGTAGTAAATCAGCCTTAAACATAAAAGGATTTTGTTTACCTTTACCCAGACTATAATGTTTTAAAATAAGTAGTTTTAAAACTATGATAAAATATATTCGTAGGCATTTTGTGGCATTTAGTGGACATAGCCACCAAATAGCGTCTCGGCAAACTAACTTTTAGGTTATATTATTTGAGCACCATAAATTCTATATATAGATTTTAAAGTGGTTGTGTTATGTGCTCAAATGGTTTAAAATTAGTTTTAAGATAAGCCTACAAGTTAAAAAAAATATATTGTCACGCAGGAAATAGCCAAATCCGGGAAAGTTGCAAATGGTTGTATAAATAAAACACATTGAACCCTAGTCCATATTGAATCAAAAAACAATTAAATAATGTCAATGACAATTAGTAGAATTGTTTAATAATAAAACACAAATATATATAAAAATAACATTGACCGGTATAAAGGTCTGCTAAATAAACAAGTGTATAAATCGAATAATCACAACAAACGAGGCTCTTAGCTCTTAGTTCTTCGCTCTTGGTTCTTTTCATTTCATTGAGTTCTGACGTTTTAGTATCGACAGTGAGTTTTTTAGTTTGTGTAGCCGAAGTGACATATCTCCTTCCAACATGCACCAATGGTAGGGCCCTCTTCAAAATGTTACAATTATTATTGTTATGTTCTTTGCCCCTAAACCATTTTATGGCCCAGTGCCAGAAAATAAATGTTGTATTGTTTTTACATCTGTCTTGTTAATTCCCGACAACCTCAACCTCTAGTGAAGCCAAGTGGCCCCTGTTGTGGCCATTCCGGTGGTTGCGACAATATTAAGAATAATGAGGCTTATAATATACTTTTACAAGAATAAATCGACATACTTAAAGACCAATTGGTAATATAATAGGCATTTTACTACAAAGCATGTTTGAAGTAGAATTATTCACAGCTCATAGGGATTATACATACAGTCTCCATTTTATTTCCAGCCGTCGAGGAATATAACGGTCAGCTATATTGGGAATGTCCCAGACTGAACAAAACATTGTAATTTGTATCTAATAGAAATATTTTATAAAAACAATTTACATATACTAAACCATATTATGGGTAGATGCTAAAGCTACCTTAAAACAAAAAAAGATGCTTTATATATTTTTTAAAAATTGTGTGTTTAGGGAGCGCACGAATTTTTAAGAGCTATCTAATACTCCCATCAATTCATTACAAGTAGTCTCCCTTTAATTTTTTTTTCTGAACTGTTCATAATAGTCGCCAATTGTCCATTTTATAACTTATATATAACTATAGCAGCTCATAGTGCACGTACAATAGATTTATTTGCATTCATCTTTACTTCACTAAATACAAAAAGTCCGCTAAAAGCATTTGGCTTTATAATACTCTTCAGATATTCTCTAAGTAAAGCTTTAGATAATTCAATAAAACTTGAAAGTTTTAATAGTATTTTTGAGAAGAGGCATGTAGGCCCTCCTCTAGATGGGCTCCAGTAATCTTATAAAGGTTTTAAATCGGTTTCATAGAGTCGTTCCAAACTATTTACGTTTATAAGTAGTCTTGAAAATAAGTTCTTAGGATAACTTATAGATGATCTTAAAACTACAATTGATATTTGGGGATTCTGGATTCTTATCGGAATGTGCTCAAAATATATTCTAGTTCCAGATATCATTAAAACACATACGTGTACCAAACTTCAAACGTACATCTCAATTTTATTTTATTAATGGAGTGGGTGTGGGGTGGTGGTCTGTATGGCAGATGTCATAAAAAGTTTGAGACATTGGCTTCCAGTAAGTGTATACACCAAATTCCAAGTTGCTGAACTCGTGCTAGCTTGCTTTATTTATTATCCCTGATTTATTCACCCCCCAACCCTCCAAAGGAATAAGTTCAAAATGTAATCTAGTTCCAGGTCTCGTTATAATACATATGTGTACTAAACAAGTCAATATCTTAAACCGTTTCAGAGAAAACGTGCACAAAAAAAATTATAAACAGACCAACCTGTTTCAACTAAAAAAAAAATTGACTTTATCTTTCTACGGATACTATACTTCCACTCCACTACGTGATTGTGGAAGAAAAATGAGGGATGACCCAATTTCTTTTACTTTTAAGTACATCCTTTTAAAATTTCAACGACTGCGATTTTTTTACAAAGAGCCTAACTGCAATTCACTATTAGTATTCGAGACTTTTCATATAACCTATAAATTGATGTTTTTACAGCTAGGGAAAAACTCATCATTCGACCCTACGTTTATATCAATTTGAATCGTTTATTAGCTCATTCTCGCCGTTTGCCCTGAAATATGCGACGTCATTAAGTTTAGTGGATGCAATCCAACCCTTTCTCTAAATTAATGTAATTTAAACTCAGGTTAACACGTACATCCATCATTCCTGTAAAAATGTTCCTACCATGGACGGCGTTGGCACTAAAAAGTTCCAACTTAATTTAACTCAAATAAGCATAATGATGTGTAAAACTCTATTAATCCACTGTGCATGGCTCAGGATCGACCTTGGACTTTAATTATTCGTTGCCTGGCGGGTTTTAATTAATTTTTTCAGATCCAGGGCTCCGCAAAACAGCGTAAGCATTTACGCATTTACGTCCATGTAACCCGCATACGTGATTAACCTCCCTTATAGGTTATACGTTCCATATTCAAAATGTGCAAGTCACTGTCCATTTCAGGCCCTTGTTCGCTCTGCTACATTTGTGTAAACTTTTATTTTTATAAATGGCAGTGTGGAAATTTGGCTCGCTGATTGGTTTTACCTCGTGGGTCGGACCGGAAAACGGCCATAAAAATTATCAAGGAATGACGAGGCCTAAAAAGGGTATAAGCTGGTCTGTTCCATAATGTAAGGGTATATAATTGGCAAACAAAGCCTCGGAATAAAACCTTCCAGAGAAAACATCAAGAGATAATGCACAAAATGGTGCTTTCAGTATTTGATAACACATCTGGCGTAGTACATACACACGGCCTAATAATAAATAGAATACTGCTGTTACAATTTCACTCACATTGTTCTACGGCAATAACAATATATAACAGTTAAAGACAATGTAATCCGATGTGTCTCCTAGAATTTTTTGGTCAGTACAAATGAAAATTAATTCCCCCTTCTTTAATTTTGTGATACATCTAAAATGGACCACAACCGAGAGTTGCAATAATTTCACTTCAACAATTAATCTGTTAGAGCATCCGCAAGTTTGTTTAATAATTGGCAATAAATAGGTGTGTATCATGGTTATTCTTGGATTTGGTGGCAAAATTTCAGGAGAATAGTTCAGTAGCAAATAACAAAAGCAAATGTTGAAATGTTTAAAATAGAGCGGTTCTAGGTTATGATGCTGTGGACCTTACATTCAGTACATGAAGAGTATCTGCTGTGAATTGTATTTCACATGCCTATCCAGAATTTTAAGACATTACACGTTCCATCCACACAAAATTCTAGTGGTCTAAGAATTGAATAAAGACAACAGTGACCAACATTTGAAATTTTGTGAGAAAATGGGCAACAAACTTCCAAATCATTCTAAGTTTATTCTCTGACCAATCTTTATTTTCTCTCAATGGTACTCTCAATCTACGTAATTGAACTGAAGAATATTTCGGGAGGTACAAAGTCAATAGCCTGAACAATTAAATGTTCGGGAGGATATTTATGGGGATTGTATAGATATTATTTCTTGCCAGAAAATTCGAACGCAGCGATAAATCAAGATTTGTTGGAAAATTGTGTTAAATTGACAGATATTATTGAGCATTATCTGGAAGAAAATGTAATATTTCAACAAACGATGCTGCTTCTTCTAATTATGCATTGCCTGTACGAGAGTTTTTGAATCAACCATTCCATGAAAAGCAAGATGGAAGCAGAGGCGCCTTAATGGCCCGTAAGGTTTCGTGACCTCTCTCCCTTGGATTTCTTCCTATGGAGTAGTTAAAGAACAAAAGGGTCTAGCGAAATTTCCCCCATGCCCAATGTCTGAAATAACATGTACTGAAATTAGTACTACAACAGAATACTATACGTATCGTCATTGACCCATGACCTTGACCTATCTTCGTAAAAAACTATAAAAGCCAGACAGATGGGGCCAATTGCAATTATTGAGGGATACTTTCGATAATATTATATATTTCTTCCAAATTTTTCCTTAAGTGTTAACAGTGCAAAATGATCGTACATATTACAAAAGATATTTTTACTTCCATATCCACGTAGTGGATTGGAAGTATAGTAATCGTATAAAAATTTCAATTTTTTTTTTACCTGAAATAGGTTTAGCATGTCATGAAACGTCGAGATTTTGAATTTGAGCGAAAAAAAAAGTCTGTATGTCTGTCGGTCTGTAACTTTCTTTTGTCCGCACGTTTTCTCCGGGACGGTTTAAGATTGACTCGAAATTTTGTACACGTATATATTGTACCTAGATCTGGAACTGGATTGTTTTTTGAACGTATCCGGTGAAGGGTTGGGGGGTAAATAGGGGTAAATAAGTAAAACAAGCCGGTAAGAGTACTGAAACTTGAAATGAAAATTGTATATGTACTAGAAGTCAAGGCGTCAAATATTTTAATGATATTTTCCATCCCCCCATCACCTCCCAGTCCATTATTAAAGGGGGTTCATAAAATAAAATTGAGATATTCGCTTGAAATTTAGTACACGCATATATTATAATGACATCTGGAACTAGATTATATTTTAAGATGGTTCCGTTGAAGGGTTGGGGGTTAAATAGGGATAAATAGGGGAAAATAAATAAAGCAAGTTGTAAGAGTACAGTAACTTGAAATTCGCTGTATGTACTAATTCAAATTTTTTTATAATATTTTTCAACCCCCACCACCTCTACTCTATTATTAAAGGACTTGACAAAATAAAATTGAGATATTCACTTAAAATTTGATACAAGTGTGTACCTACCATAAGTACATCTGGAACTATATTATATTTTAAGATGATTCCGTTGAAGAGTTGGGGGTTATTTAAGGGTAAATGGGCGAATATAAAGCAAGCTGGTAAGAGTACAGAAACTTGAAATTCGATGTATGTCCTAGAAGCAAAGGCCTTAGATATTTTAATAATATTTTTCAATCCCCCACCAACCTTACTCCATTATTAAAGGGGTTGATAAAATAAAGTTGAGACACTCACTTGAAATTTGGTAGACGCATGTATTATAACGACATCGGGAACTAGATATGTTGAGATGATTCCTTTGAAGACTTGGGTGTTAAATAGGAGTAAATAGGGGAAATTAAGTAAATCAAGCTAGTAAGAGTACAGAAATTTGGGATTTGGTGTATATACTAGAAACCAAGACCTCTGATTTCTTTCTAATATTTTTCAAACCCCACCACCTCCTCTCCATTATCAATGGGATTGATATATTATAAAATTGATATATTCACTTGAAAGTTAGTACACATATGTATTGTAATGACATCTGATTGAGATGACTCCATTGAGGGGGTGGGATGTGGTAGGTTGTGAATAAGGGAAATAAGTAGGGTAAACTAGAAACTTCATTTTTAACGTATATGGTAGAAACGAACGCCTCAAACTTCTTTATGACATCTGTCCGAAATATTATTAAAATTATATGATCAATAATTTCGACATACTAGAGTGCAAATCTAATCAAGATGTTCCCTTTAAAGTGACGGATGAAAAATCTGGATATGGAAGTAGTGATTCCTTAGGCAGGGGTTTTTAGTACAGTTCTAGTATAATTACACCGACCAAAAAATATGACATATTGTTTGATTTACCTACATATATCACACAAAGGCCCATCAAAATCAAAGAGGCACTTTTTGAGTAATAACTAATATACTGTTAATATGTTGATACTACTGATTATATGTAGGTACTGCTATTGACTTTCTTGTAAAAAGTTACTTACTTTAATTTTGTCACAGATAATTTCAAGCGTCATCACTATTTTCATTTGTTACAACATTGGTAGTCTAATCTAAAAATATTTTTGTCAGAATTTTGGCAGGGTGTACGATGTAGAAATGCAAGATATCTTAAATAATACACCTCACTTGCTACATGGTTACAGCATCCAACCGTTTCTATCCGGGCAATCGTATGATTATCGTCGAATTTCTTCAAAATTGTTAATATTAGGAACACAATAAATGAATACACGATAATATTTACTATTTACATGCCGTCACAGAACATTTATCTTGATAATACTTGGACTTTCTTTGACGTAATATATAAAGAGATTATTCATGTCGTCCATTATTTCAACCAGGTATGAAACAACCAATGAGGATTTTTTTTTTGGAAGCGTTATATTATCAAAACTGAGATGAAGTAAAGCATATTTCTGAGCAATGGCCACATGTATAGCCTCCACTACCCACCCATCCGACTTCAGTTTCTTGACCTGATATATTGGCTTCTTCAATTGGTAATTGAGTTCGACTACTCTTAAGTGCAGGCATGAGTACAGTGTAGTCTTGTTCAATGTTCAATGATATAGTCAACATCGCAAAAACAGCTATTTACGACAACTGTATCATCTTGCCGTAATAGGGATTTAAAAATAGGACCTTGTAACTCTTCATAATACTGACATCATCGTAGGCCATTATTTCTACCAAATCAAAATCAACTAATGACAAGTGTACTAAGGCAACGATACGTAAAGCTCTTATTTGATTTTATTAAACATGTTTAAACGTATCCTCCCTCGCTTCCTCGTCCACGGTCGTACACGTTTGAACAGGATTTAATTAGGTATTACTCGAAAAGTGCCCCCTTGATTTTGATTGGCCTTTGTGCGATATAAGCAGATAAATTAAATAATGTTCTATATTTTTTTGGTCAGTGTAAATACACTAGAACTGTACTAACAAATAACGTTTGTAATATGTATGATTATTTTTCACAGTTAACACTTCATCTGGAATAAATATATAATATTCTCGAAAGTATCCCTCAATGATTGCAATTGGTCCCATCTTCCTAGCTTATATAGGTTTTGAAAAAATTGAGTGTGAGAAATAGCGGCGCACACTCGTGCTTTCTCAAATATCTCAAGGACGGGTCAAGGTCAATAATCAAAAACCGTATAATACATAATATTCTTTTGAAGCACCAATATCAGTACATATCTTATTTCAGACATTGGCCGTGGGTGCCACTTCGCCATGCTTATCTCTTCTGAGAACTTCCGGAAACGCAATACCAACGAATGTCGTCAAACCACTTTAAACATTCTTTGAAACGTCCGACATTTTGAATAAAGGCCTTATTATCGTATGAAGGTGAGTGGTGTATATTTCGAACATTTAACGCTGTAACACGTAAGTAGGTACTAATACATTTCTTTGTTCGAATTTAAACAATATCGTCACTTTATAAGACATTTATTAAGATTTAAAAGGGTGTACCAGAACAACATTCTTGCTATTTAAAATTTTCAGGGTGGAGGTCTCCTCTACTTAGGAGAAGCAACACGGATGAAAACACTTAAATAACGTGTCCCCCAGAAATAAAAATTGACGGGTCCAGGCATTTTCTCTACTTGACGTATATTTATGTAAACAGAAACAAATTGGAAAGGAGGTTTCCACACTTACTTTACAAGAGGGAGAAATCCAATTTCTATAAGCAAACATAACCACGAGTTTAAAGAGAAAACCGCCCTTAAACTCGACCTGTCGTATTTATAATTTTTCCCTGGACCAAATTTAGAACAGTGTATTATTAATTAGTTTTTAAAGCAGCCCCAGAAAGCTCTAGTAATATGTAAATGATTATATTGTATTGATTTAATGTAAATGAATTCCTAATTTTCTACAAATCAAAATCGCCTGAATTTATCAAATTTTAGAAACTTTATATTACTTTATATATTTCACATTACCAAAAATTTATTGTATTCATAGCACCAGGATGGTAGGTCAGAAATTTAGCGAGTTTAGCACTCAAGATGGCGCACAGTGGGACAAAACTGTAGTGTTCTACCAAAATCAACGTATAGATCGTAAAAATAAAGGTTTTAAGTTGCGTTTCAAAAAAAATGTTCGTTATAAAATTCTCTATCCATCCGTCCTGTCGGATTTTCGATTTTCGCTCCCAATTTTCATCCAAAAACGTATTTTTACTAAAAATATGGGTTTCTCCAATGAAAACACAGCCACAAAAAAAATTCTTTCTGGCCTGAGAATCTGATCATGCTCACTACTTATATGTCTTTGGTGTCGCTGAATCCTAATCCGTCTATTTAACTCCATCACATTAGGATTTTGCCACAACCTCAAGAAACCCATAGTTTAAGCGATTTCGACATCTCTTCACATAAATCGCTGTAACTTTTTCTAGACAAAAATTACTCTATGTTTTCTTGTACTAGATCGATTGCAAATTAGATTTCTAATTCGATGATGTGAGGTACGATATTTTTCCGGCGCTTTTTAAGTAAGATATCGGCCGCCAAAGTGAGAAAGAGAGAAGGCCATTTCTGCCAAATGAAGGTTAGCAAAAATCTGAAAATATACAGAGGTATAGAAAGATGTAAAACATCGTTTGGCACAAATCTGAGGTCGATGCGTACCTTGGTTTTTGAGATATGGCTGCTCG
The DNA here is from genome assembly GCA_963583905.1 of Stenurella melanura. NCBI lineage: Eukaryota > Metazoa > Arthropoda > Insecta > Coleoptera > Cerambycidae > Stenurella > Stenurella melanura. Next base: position 63,870,446 of record OY757317.1, on the reverse strand, counting down.
AAGTCACCGGAAGGTGAAAATCGAATTATTTTACCGCGTCCCGAGGCTATAACTCGAAAATGAAACGAGATACAGAGCTGCGGTTTACTCTATTCGACTTCTCTCGTCTTCCTACATACCTACATACCTCTGAATTTGAAATTTTGCAAAAAAATGAAAGTGCCGGCAAAAATTTGACAAAATTCAGAAGTATGCAGGAAGGCGAGGTAAATCGAATGGCGTAAACCACAGCTCTGTATCTCGTTTCGTTTTCGAGATATAGCCTCGGGAAGCGGCAAAAAATTCAATTTTCACCTTTTGGTAATTTTTAGCGGCCATATCTCGAAAACCAAGACGCGCATCAACCTACGATTTGCTCCAAACGATTTATTACATCTTTCCAAGTATTCCTCAATTATTTTCCGATTTTTGCTGGCTCTGGTTTGTCAGAAATGGCCCTCGGAGCTGGGCTATGTCGCTCGAGAAGCGAAATCCTCGGACCTCTCACTTTGGCGGCCGATATCTCACTTAAAAAGTTCCGGAAGAATAGCGCGTCCCACATCATCAAATTGGAAGTTTAATTTACAATCGACGTAGTACAAAAAAGAGGGGGGTCATTTTTGTCTAGAAAAAGTTACGGCGATTTATGTGAAGAGATGTCGAAATCGCTTAAATTATGGGTTTTTTGAGGTTATGGAGTAGATCTCGGATTTGGATTCAGCGACCCCAAAAACATATGGTAAACATGGTTTCTCAGATCCCCGGGCCAGAAATAATTCTTATTTTTGTGTGGCTGTGAAATCAGTGTCAGTCGAATCAAGGTCACAAATTTATAAATATTTCCGATTCCTCAATTTCAAATTTTCATTTTACATACAGGGTGTAATCAGTTTCATGTCATTAAAAAAAACTGGTAATAGGGACCGACTAGACAAACAAAAAACCTGATCTAGGTTAACATATTTAATATTATGGTAGACAACTATTGAGAACCACTGCTTTTCTTGGTCGATGGACTTGTACTTTCCAATTATACAACTTTTAAATTGCCATAAAAAAGTGCTGGCCAGCACACGCGGTATCAAAGGATCATCGACCGCCTTTGATGTACCGCCTTAACTGAACTGAGGCAAGTATAAAGAGGTAAATAATTCGTTCTCTCTTCGTGCACAATTGCAAGCAAATAACGGCCATAGAGGTTTAAACAGATCATTTCTTTACACGTGTGTTTTTTAATTTGGAACAAGATATTGGATTGTTTATAATTTAGAAAATTTAAATGTGGTTTATTAACATTTGTAACATAAATGAGTGTCCTGGGCTAAAAGCTTACTACCTACCTAAATGATTCAAAATCTCTGCATCTGTATCAATACACAGTTCGGTACGTCGAATTTATTTATTTATTTATTTATTTATTGCATACACTGTTCAACAGGTAAGATACCCAATTACAGAACAGGAATAAAGGCATACAAAGCATTAATTACATAATATACAACAACATAGAAAGAAAGTAAAATGAAGAAAAAAATTACTTAAATGTACTAACTATGAATAACTAATGATACGAAGAAAGAGAAAAAAATAGCATGAGAAATGTTTAAATATAAAAACTATATATACATATATACACATATGTGATTCAAAGCAAATTAAGAAAAACAAAGACACTCACTGGTTATTTAATTTAGAACATTTTGTTTGATGTCACTAAGGCTGCAATTAAAAATATCGAAGTCGTTACATAATTTGTTAGAAGTACTGCAAATCGTATATAAAGGTGAATTATTTAGTACGTTGGTACGCGGCGTAGGTAAATAGAACACTTGGTGATTACGAGAGGTTAATCTGGGAATGTGAAAATCAAGCTTACTAATTATTTCGGGTGCGTCAAAATCATTGTGTAGTAATTTAAACAAAAATACTTGAGAAAAGTACGTACGCCTATCCTCAAGAGTAGTCATAGAATATCTTTCAAGCAAGTTACTGTGCGGAAAACCAATCACTGAATAGGTACCGTCGGATTTGAACCACAGTAATTTAAGAAATCTACGTTGAACTGCCTCCAAGTTATTCTTGTGAACATCGTAACTGGAACTCCAAATTAGCGATGCGTACTCAAGTTTCGATCTGACGAAGGATTGATAAAGAATTTTCAGAGTATCAGTATTAGTGAACTCTCGACTAGTACGAACGATAAATCCAAGGGCTTTGGAGGCTTCGGACACAATGGTATTGATATGATCAGTGAAGGATAATTTACTATCAAAAGTTGAATTAAGTACATACGCACTTCGTTCAACACTAAACACTAAACTATCAACTAACGTTGTCAATAAAGAAAAATAAAATAAAAACTTGGTACAAAAGCCAAAAAGGAATACAAAAAGAACGAATATGTAAGTTGTGTCCGTACGTAATCAAGAATTTGACAACTTGAACGGTAAGTCAATAAAACAAATCTTAACTATAAATACACAATGACGCGAAATTCAAAAATAACAAAAACAACGAACGGCGGGTTGGACGTGTGTACATAACGAAACACCGACAGTAAATAAAAATATTGCACAAGGGAGAGTTAGAGTATAGTTTTCTTCAGATCAGATCTAGATCTAAACCTACCTCAATATTCCGGCAGTTCTCAAAAAATTTTATTGAAAATTTGCGAAATTTTTGTTTATTTTTTTTCTCCAAAACTATATGAGCTTTAGACCCCATGTTATATAAGGTTTTTTTGTTTGTCTTGTCGTTCCCTACCCTAGTTTTTTTAATGACATGAAACTAATTACACCCTGTATAAGCAAATGATCTGTTAAATTACATTTTCCATTTGCCTTTTTTATTATTGACAGCTGCCAAATTAGCCGTCAAATATAATAACTTTAAAGTGTATCTTCTGTTATATAGAAAATAATGTAAGATTTTAAAGAAAATAAATATAAAATAATTTAAGACTTTCTAATTACGTAATTGATACTAATGTTTAAATTTGACACTTTGACAGCTGTCAAACTTTCTGCCAATTTTCTTAAACTGCCATTTATTAAATTTTTTTGAAAGTGCTAAGTGGATATAAATTTCCATAAAAAAAATTGTAATAAAGTAAGACATACATACTTATTCTTAATTTTGACAGCTGCCAACTAACATAATATATTTGACATTAATTTCTTGTCAAGTATATCCTAAATTCATAGGAAATGAACAGTTTAGCAATTTAAATTTTAAAAAAACTTAATAAATGACTTTTTCATTGAGTTGACTGAAAAATTTACAGCTGCCAATAGTGCATAATTTAAATAAATGTCAACTACGGAACTAATTAATTTTAAATCTCCTTTTTATGGAAAAATATTGCATCGCGTGAGTATGTTTGCTCTTTTTTAAAAACCGCTGCCTAAGGAATCACTACTTCCAGACCCAGATTTTTCATCCAAGTCACTGGAAACATCTTGATTAGATTTGCAATCTAGTATGTGGAAAATATTGGCCATAGAATTTTAATTATATTTGGGGCGGATGTCATAAAAAGTTTGAAGCCTTGGTTTCTACCATGTACTTTAAAAATTAAGTTTTTAGTTTACCCTACTTATTTCTCCTATTCAAAACCTACCACCTCCTACCCCTTCAAGTGGATATCTCAGTTTTATGTTATCAATCCCATTAATAATGGAGAGGAGGTGAAAAATATTAGAAAGAAATCTGAGGCCTTGGTTTCTAGTATACACACCGAATCCCAAACTTCGGTACACTTACCAGCTTGCTTTACTTATTTTTCCCTATCTACTCCTATTTAACCCCCAACCTTCCAACGGAATCATCTCAAAATAGTTCCAGATGTCGTTATAATACATAAGTCTACCAAATTTCAAGTGAATATCTCAATTTTATTTTATCAACCCCTTTAATAATGGAGTAAGGGTGGTGGGGGGTTGAAAAATATTATTAAAAAACCTTGCTTTGCTTAGTTTCCCCTATTTACCCCTATTTAACCCCCAACCCTTCAACGGAGTCATCTCAAAACATAATCTTGTTCCAGATGTCGTAATAATACATGTGTGTACCACAGTTCAAGTGAATATCTCAATTTTATTTTATCAACTCCTCTACTAATGGAGTATGGATGGTGGGAGGTTGAAAAATATTATAATTAATCTGAGACCTTGGCTTCTAGTGCATACACCGAATTTTAAGTTTCTGTACTCTTACCAACTTGCTTTACTTATTTTGCCCTATTCATCTGTACTTAATCCCCAATCCTTCAACGGAAGTATCTCAAAATATAATCTATTTGCAGATGCCGTTATAATATATACGTGCACCAAATTTCAAATGAATATCTTAATTTGATTTTATCAACCCCTTTAATAATGGAGTAGGGGTGGTGGGTGGTTGAAAAATATTATAAAAAAATCAGAGGCTTTTGCTTCTAGTACATACACCGAACTTCAAGTTTGTGTATTCTTACCAACTTGCTTTACTTATATTCCCCTATTTACCCCTAAATAACCCCCAACCCTTCAACGGAATCATCTCAAAATATAATCTAGTTCCAGATGTCGTTATGATACACACGTGTACCAAATTTCAAGTAAATATCTCAATTATAATTTATCAGTCCCTTTAATAATTTAGTAGGGGTGGTGGTGTTTGAAAAATATTATAAAACGAATTTGGGGCTTTGGCTTCTAGTACATACAATCAAGTTACACCAACTTGCTTTACTTATTTTCCCCTACTTAACCCCCATCCCTTCAACGGAAACATCTGAAAATATAATCTAGTTCCAGATGTCGTTATAATACATACGTGTACCTAATTTCAAGTGAATATCTCAATTTTATTTTACCAACCCCTTCGATAATGGAGTAGGGGTGGTGGGGGGTTGAAAAATATTATAAAAAAATCTGAGGCCTTGGCTTCTAGTACATACACCGAATTTCAAGTTTCTGTATTCTTACCCGCTTGCTTTACTTATTTTCCTCTATTTAATCCCCAACCCTTCATCAAAATAATCCCAAAGTATAATCTAGTTCCTGATCTCGTTATGATATATGCGTGTATCAAATTTCAAAGTGAATATCTCGATTTTATTTTATCAACCCCTTTAATAATAGAGTGGGGGTGGTGTGGGGATGGAAAATGTCACAAAAAAATTGGACGCTTTGACTTCTAGTACATATACATCAAATTTCAAGTTTCTGTACTCTTACCAGCTTGTTGTACTTATTTCCCCCTATTTACTCCCCAATTCTTCACCGGATATGTTTAAAAAACAATCCAGTTCCAGATCTCGGTACAATATATACATGTACAAAATTTCAAGTCAATATCTTAAACCGTTCCGGAGAAAACGTGCGGAGAAAAAAAAAGTTACAGGCCGACAGACAGACAGACAGAAAATTTTTTTCCGCTCAAATTTAAAATCTCGACGTTTCATGATATTCTAAACCTATTTCAAGAACAAACATTTTTGAATTTTTTTTTACGATTACTATAATGTGGAAGTAAAATTATTTTAAGTTTTTTTTTTGTATAATTTCTAAATTTTTTAGGTGAATTTTTGAAGCGCTACCTCAAGCCAATATATTATAGATTAGGTGAGATTCTACTAATGAATAGTATAATAATACCTTCAATTCATTGATATCTAAAACTCCAGTTAACTTTTTAAATTTGTATAGAATGGTTCCGATTTTATTTATCACATACTTGATGTGCACATCTCATTTTAGGTGGCAATCTATTTTAATTCCCAGATATTTTATTTCTTTTGATGGTTCTAGACAAATAACTCTATACAAATATCTTTTAAAGGACCAATAGTAGGAAAAGTTGAGCTGCTAGAGCATAATGGTACATAAAATGTTTTGCTAAAGTTTATTATCAACAAATTTGTGATCGAATCAGTCTTTGATGTAACCCATATTTTTTTCTACAGTTTTTTTTTTAAGTTGGCCCAATTATCTGCCCTGTAAGTATCGTCCGCATAAATAATAATTGTGCCTCTAGTTTGGGTGGAAAATACTCCATTTAAGTATATTATAAATAATATAGGGCCACGTACCGTGCCTTGTGGTACGCCAAATTCAATTTTCTGATAATTACTTATTATGTTAATTTTTACGCATTGATATCTGTCAGAAATATAGCTTATAAATAAATCGGGTGCACAATTTCTTATCCCTATTCTTTCTAAGGTTTCCACAAGCATGGTGTGACTCACTGTATCAAATGCCTTCGCGAGGTCGATGAATACTCCAAGTGATGGTGTACCTTCATCAAATATACATTATAGCGTTTTATTTAAAATGCTAAGTAGTATTACAAAACGACTCATGTACCTGGTAACGGATATATTCCCATTAATATTATTTATTGCAGGTATACATTTTCTAAAAATAAGTGAATTCTTCTTTCGTTCATAAGTGTACCAACACAGAGAAAGCAGGTTACCCAGCGCCTATTTTTAGCGCCGAAAAACGGCGCATATTTCTCATCTCAAGCGAACACAATAAACGCCGGTTATTTGCTAGTTTAAAAGCAACTTTTGTGCGACTAAGATGTCTAATTCATATTCAGAGAAAGATTGTGTGTTAATGGAAAATATTTTTCTAAGAATTCAACGAAGGAATCAAGGTATACATCCTGTAAATCGAGACCCAAATGTTTATGGCGAATATTTTTCTTTAAAATAACACGAACAACGTTTTTTTTCAATATATCGGAATAACCCTTAAAACATTCACCTACATCTTGGAAAAAAATAAAATGCCGCTAACAGAAACGTGATAATTGGCACCAGCACCTACAATAAGCGACCAAGAACTAAAAATTCATTCCGGTAAATCCTCGGCGCCGATCGGCTTTGTCTATGTGCGGCAGCATTTAAAAGCGTACTTAATTATTGGCGCTTAAGGGTACACACACAAAGAAAGCAGGCTGCCTGCTTACTGGTAGTCAGCAGCGCTTATAAGAAGGGTACACACACAAAGAAAGCAGGCTGCCTGCTTACTGGTAGTCAGCGCTTATAAGCGCCAAAGTATTATAGCGATTCAACCTGCGGTCTGTTGGGCCTGGAAGACCACAAATATAATAATATGTCACAGCGTCGGACAATCAGCCACTAGGGGTCCTCTGGAAAGGAATGGAACAATTCGGCACCATGTGATAGGGAAATCAATCATCTCACCGTATTACTCAAACTTAACTGTTCACTCACTGGGTCGGTAAGTAAGGGAAGGTGTCAAATAAAGTGGGAACTTTTGTGTAAATACTTGAACATATTTTCTCATATTTATATTCAACGATCAGGTAGATTATAAAATCTATCTGTCTGTGATCACAAATGATTTTATACTCGTATTGGTAATTTGTTTCAATAATTCCATTACAAAAATGTTATTTTATGTGGTTAAAAATTGTTAAATATATATTTAAGTGATAACATATTCCGCATACCTCTGTAATGTGGCTTTAGTGTTGGAATAAAAAAATGAGAAATGAAATATTGCGATGTCAATTTTGTACAGCGAGCAGACTCATATTGTTTTTGTTGACAGAATACAGAATGTTTATTATGTGGTGGTACTGAGGCAGATACGATATGATACTGCTCTTTACATTTAATATTTATAAATATTGTAATACTAGTGATTTATACATATCTTAGCTTTTATTTAACCAATGTTTGACATCAAAAAATTTCGGGAGTCCTAATGATTGACAGTAAAACATTTTAAAGACTCGCATCTCAAAAATGGATAAATAATAAAATTATATGTTTTCAGAGGTATTCCTTAAACTGCTTATTGTATTTAAAAATTTACTTTAATATCCACGATGTGGAGTGGAAGTATGGTCTCGGTAAAAACAAAAATTAAATTGATAAGTAATATTGATTGTTAAAATAGTTTTGGAATATCATAAAACTGTCTGTCTTTCTGGATGAAGTAGTGATTTCTTGGGCGCCGATTTTTAATGGGCGGTAAGCAATATTTTTCAAATAAAATGAAACATACGCCTATTTCAATAGAAAAAAAAGTTATTGATGAAAAATAAATGTATATTGCTGTAATTAGGGATTTACATAATATTAACATTAATATTTATATTATCTATTTTGAACATTTAAGTATTGCTCAATTACAGGAACTGCTAAAGCCCTGCGTTTACTTTTAGCAATGGTACTGTATATCTGTTTTTCCACATCATGTGTATTATAGCACATTATGCCATCTGTAACTGGCCATTTCCACTCTTTATCTAAATTTTGTATTCATGTTTCTTTTCATTTATATCTTTGATTTGACCTAAAATTTGTTAGTTAGTTAGGTTTCTAGTACATTTTTGCTTTGATACGTACCGGGATAGTAATTTTCATCATATTTAACTATTACATATAGTCTAGTTAAAATATCGGAAAAAGGTTTCTGTAAAATTTTTAGAAGCATTTCACATTACTTTTTGGTAAATGGTCTTTTATCCCTATTTCGACCCCGCTGAATCGGAATCTGCCTGTTGCCGAACCGAAATCGTGACCGGAAGTGAGATATTGAAGATGGCGGCCAATATGACGCTGAAACCCAAAATCAGTGCTGTAAGGCCTCACTTGGGCACAGGAATGCGTCCGAAATATGAAATTATATGTTTTTGAGTATGGAGAATTCAAAAATACACTAAAAAAATAACTTTGATTAGATTTTCTACTGGGAAAGGTGAAAAGAAAAGTTCTTATAAAAATAAATCCATCATGTAAATAACAAATTTGTTTACAAAGGCATTAAAGGTAACTTGTCCTTAAGAAGAAACACGTGCCCGACGTGCCAGGGACCTTCAAGATGATGATGCAATCTTGCAGGTGATGGAAACATACAATCTCGGTGCTGTAAATGGATCATGTACAGTTGTCAGCAATGTAGCCACTAAGAATATCGCCACACCAAGTTTCTAATGCTCTCCTTACAGCAAAATATTGCGGCGTGGAATTGGTTGAAGACTTTGTTCGCAAAAGGCTTGTCAAATGTCAAGAAACTGGAAAGTGTGCAGTTAGCTTTCATGCAATAATACATAAGAACAAAGCACTCACTCTAAGTGATCTCTACAAAGAAAATACTTCTCAAGAATCTAATAGAAAGCAAGTTATGAAAACGGACAGAGACTTCTTGCCTGCACAGATCGCAGCAAATGCTGGAGAAAGAGAAATTGATCTTAAGAAAATGTTAAAGCACGAGCTTTGCAAGGTTTCTATGTCATTAGCATCAGTGAACGGTGAGCTAAGAACAACAGAAAAGGCTTATCCCGTGAAAGAAATTGTCTAGGGAATAGATTGCCCGAAACATCTACCTGTAAACCCAAAATCTGATTCAATCCTCATTATCGATGGAATGGCATTTGTCTTATCTCTGGGCCGTCATCAAGCTGAGACATTTGGTGACTACGTTGACTGCTTTATCAAAACAGTATTAAGTCGTGGATATAAGTACCGTGAGGTTCACGTTGTTTTTGACTGGTATGTCTCTGCGTCTGTGAAAGCTGGAACAACAAGAAAAAGAGCCAAGGGTTTTGCTCCAGAAGCGGCACATTACTGATTCTAACGTACCGTTGCCAAAGAACTGCAGTAGCTTTTTATTTCTTTGAGAGAACAAAGCTGACTTGTGCAGGTTTCTGTCAGATAAAATTCTAAAGCACGACTTTGGTGACCTTGAAGTGGTGCTCTCAGGAGGCTTCACAGACGAGTCACACGCTCAGTCTACCAATCCAACTCGCAATGTCGATTTCCTGAAAGCGTCACACGAAGAAGCTGATACTCGTAAAGTTCTCCATGCTTTTGACAGTACAGCTAACAATGTCGTTGTAATGACCAGAGACACTGATGTAGTACTTGTTCTTGCACACCACTTTGCCAAAATGAAATGCTCGCATCTGTGGGTAATGAGGGGCATTACGCGGGACATGTCTAGTGCATTTGCAAGACTCTTTCACCTGAGCGTATGTCTTTCGTATGTCTTTCTTTGTTATATTTTGTTTTTATGTTATCGTCTTCAAAAAAGTATGATACTTTGTATCGTTCATTACACATGCGCACGGAAAACTCCTTATTTTCAGACTCCTAAGGAAATATACTATTACGCAAGGCTTCCATATTTGGCATACTTAATATTGGTTTTTTGCGGTCGGATGACCACTCTGTATATTTTTTTACCAAAAGTGATCACGTTTTCTTTATAATAATAGTGAAAACTACATTCCGATTATTATTTTCATATATCGTTTCTTAATAATTTTTTGTCACCGCTCTGTATAAATAAAGAGGGAAGATCTGTGAAAATACCTCTACAGTTTTTTTAGGAATACATTTTGTATTGTGTACTACATACACAGAACTGTCGATGGAATTGATAGTTATATTTTAAACAATGTTTTTGTCAAATTCCTGTTTTTATATCGGCAACCAGGTTTCACAAATATCGGCGGCATCGACGGCAATTTGACATTTCTTTATCCTTATTCAACAATTAATTTTATTGGCTGACAATGTTAAAGGAGGAACTTAACAAAAACTCTGTTTAAAAACTATACGTTTTGAACCAAAGTATTTATTGAAAACAAATAGACAATATTATTTCACTGCTCATATAATCAATCCTATTCAATAGTAAAATTTATTTCGATTTATATCACTCACATTAAAGAAAATGCGGTCGAATTGTATCATTATTTTGGTATCTAAGAACCCTTAGAAAGGGTAGAACAAGCAGTCATTATTCATGCCTCAATAAAGTGGTTAGCTTTTGCTACCCAAATCGAATCCCGACCCAATTTGTTGTTAATTGTGTCTTATATTATTATCCCTCTGTAATCAACACATATCTTTATTATTATTGGTTTAATATTCAGTATTCGTAGTCAAAACTAGATACACAAGCTCTAATCAATGCGGAATGATATTAAAATTGAGTAGTAATGCTTTGAAAAGTTCTATTATTTCCATATTAAGTTAGGAAAAGTTCAACTACGGAAATAATATTTCCATTCGTTAAAACTGTGAGTTAATGGTATGAGAACAAACTACTGAATAGTTGTAGGAAGTAGAAGCAGTACTAATTTTACAAACTTTTATACCGGGCCTAAAAGTATGGGAACAGCAGGATAACTTGAAAAATACGAATCCTAGAAAAAAAAAACAGTATACAAAAGATGTAGGAAATTTCCCTGGCTATCTGACGGTGACATTGGATTTGACCTTGACTGGGATTTTCAAGGTCAAGTCATTTTTTTCAAATCGAACCCTATACTTTTAACACCGGAAATGTATCGAGCAGAAAATTCTACCAACCTATGACCTTCGGCATTTACAAAGGTGACCTCTAAAGGTCATCTTTACACCATAATTCTGTAAATGCTGAAGGTCATTTCCAAACGTATAATTTTCCTCTCGTTTCATTTCCGGGGTTAAAAGTAGGGAGTCGCATTTGAAAAAATCGACTTGAGCGTCAAATTACCTTAAAGGTCACAGTGAAGGTCAAATCTAAGGTAACCATCAGATAGCCAGGGAAATTTCTTACAATTTTTATATTTAAAGTTTTTTCTAGGTTTCATATTTTTCAAGTTATCCTGCTATTCGCATACTTTTATGCCACCCGGTATGGCTTGACATGCTTGTCAGTCAGTTTAGGTTAAATCTTGCAAATCAATGTTGAACCACTTTTACTTGATCTGTTGCCTTGAAATAGTGCATACATATGCAGTACCAATGACAATACAATTTCTTCAGGATAAAATCCATAGAAAATCGACTATTTAAGTCAATGGTCGAAAGAGGTCGTATTCGTATCACCGATGATTGCGGCAAAAATGGAATGATAGCGGAATTGGGTAAATTTAACATGAAATGCTAGGCTGTTTACGCCATTGCTATTTACGAGGCTTTTTTTGGTACAAGCTATTATTCAACTTCATGTTTGTCAGTCAATTTAGATCAAATTTTGGGAGTCAATATTGAACCACTTTTACTTGATCTACTGCCCTGAAATTTTGTATATATGTAGTACTGATGACAATACAATGGTCTGATGACCATGACCTGATCTTGCAGACAGGACAGTTAGCTCACTATGCAACTCCTCAACCTAGGGGTTAACCGCGAAGGAAATCTGGTGTACACCCAGAAGAAAATCTTTAGAAATTTTTTAGAAATAATTGGAAATCTTTAGAAATCTTTACGAAAAATATGCGAGAATAGTAAAAATTCTTGGAATTTTCTCCAGATATCCTCAAATTGCTCGGATTTCTTCGGATTTTCTCAGATTTCCCCTCTAAAATCTTCGGAAATCTTTGTGAATCTTCGAAAATCTTCGGAAAGCTTTGGAAATCTTCGGAAATCATTATAAATAATTGGAAATCTTTAGAAATTTTTACCAAAAATATGAGAAGGATAGTAAGAATTAATGGAATTCTCCAGATTTCCTCAAATTGGTTTAGTATTTCCTCGGATTTCTTCAGATTTCCTCAGACTTCCTCAGGTTTCCTGATTTCCTCAGGTTTATTCAGATTTCCTCGAGAAAATTTTTGGAAATCTTTGGAAATTTTCGGAAATCTTTGGAAATCTTTGAAAATCTTCGGAAGTATTTGAAAATCTTTGGAAATCTTCACCAAAAAGGGAAATCTGCTTTGCATAATTTTGGATGCGGTTGACCCCTCGTCCCCAACGGTTAATGGTAGGTATGCTGTGACTAAAACGGAAATAATAAAATATAAATAAAAAACGTATTAAAGACAAGCTTTTTTAAAATGTACTAAAATATAGAAAACAAATATTACGAGATTTGTTTGGGACAAGGCCGTAGTTCAATAAGAGGACCTAGTGTGGATGAGTGGGTATTAACATCGGTAAAGTAAAAATTATAGAACCAGACAAATAATATCATTTTATCAATGTTGATGATTTGATCTAAATTCTTGTCGCGAGATATATATTTAAACAATCCTATTTCTGTCGAACTAAATATCCATCAACTTCTCGCAACAAGTTTTTATGTCAGGCCATTAACATTGACAAAATAATGGCTTTTCTATCACCGATATAAAACACTTCATGCATATAATATTTCCAAAGTCAGTTGGAAGACTTGTCAGAAGCGGTGTTATCAGGGTATTTCATTACAAGGCATGTCTACAATAGTATATTAAGTCATGCATGTGTAATTATATCGTTGTTGAAAATTAGATTTTCTGAATTGGCCATAACATACCAGTTATTGTCAGTGCTTAAAAAGTGGGACTGAGAATATATTGTAGCGAGTTTTCACCCTCTGAGAGCCACCCCTAATCCGTGGGTCCGGGAATTAAAACAAGAGACAACCACTAACACAATTCTATTGAAAAACTTACAAGACGATTACTGGGCTAACATAACCTTAAACAATGTTTATTATTTAATACTTCACTTTACTATTAATTCATGGTGACTTGGTCGCCTTATATGCCCCACAGATGGCCTCTAGAACATTCCGGGTCTCCTTCTTGAATAACACACCTCTCTGGATTCATTGAGAATTTTTCTAGACAAATCTTAATTTAATTATAGAAAAGCATTTATTTCCAGCGTCATCTCTGAAGTGATAGTCGAAACTCTATCACATGTTTTCGCAATGATTACAGATTGGATGCGGAGCCTTACTAATAAATACAATCTCTGCGTATTAATCACGCCATCCACACCTAGTGGACGCTAATGCTCAACAATGTCATTTTTAGTACATCGTATGCTACGCTTCTTAATTTACTCATTGTATTTGTTCAAACCATAATTTATAATCCATAGTTAGAACAAGATATTATGATTAAATTCAATAGTATCATTTCTGAGATATTTATTATTTTTTCTCAAATTCGCATATATTATCATTACAAAATAGTGTATGAGATTATATAGTAGGGTTAATTTTAAATAGGTGATCAGTTCTTTAAATCTATAGTTTTTTATTCGTTTGTTTATCGGCGGCCTACTCTTTCTATTTATATTTTGTACTTATGTAGATTGTAAACATAAAATAAACACAAAGCTGTGTATCTTCAGTATTTAAATGGCAGGTAATTACAAAATTGCAAGTATTTATAAACATTTGATAAAGGCTGTAAATAATAATGGTTCAAGTATAACTCCCTGCAGAACAGTTAAAAATATCGTTAGTTATTAAGTACTGCTTGTTGAATTTTATCCGATGAAAATTAAATTGGAAGAATATTGTTCAAAACCACGAAAATGTAAAATTAATTGGGGTATTGGCAATTTCTGATCGAATTCTATCTTTCAAGTATTTTATGTCATTTAGTTTACTATAATCAATATCCCTTAAGCAACACCTGGTGGGGGGAATAGTGATCGTCATTCAATAGTTCCTTGCGCAGTTGCACATAAATCCACCTATCCGAAAAATTCAAATGTTCTATTACTATTTATAATAATGACAAATAGGAAGAAGCCATTTTCTGCCATATATTATTAAATAATAAATTCTTTCTTTTTAACATAATATAAGTAAATATTATTTAGACCAGTAATGAAACAATTGTTTATTTGAATTATAGCATAACAAAGTTTTTTACTACTTGATTTACAGCTGCATAAATTTAACACATTTTTATTATTTTTCTTTTTAATTGTCCTTCTTTTCCTACACCATTAGGGCATCGTAAAATTTATGAACATACTTTATTTCCGTTACATCTTAAACTGCAAACGTTATGTAAATTTTATTTTGAGAAATACATGTTAGCCTACTGTATTTTACGAGCATATTAGTTAACAACAGCAAATATAGAACAATAAAAAATCTCAACGGCATTTAGACATTTTATTACTATCATTGTTATTTATGTTTAATATTAAAGAAAGGAAATTGAAATATTCATTGAACATTACATCACGATTCTCTGAGAATCTCCGATTAAGTTACCCTGGTACCATAACTCACAAAACATTAAATATGTGTGTTAGGTAGAGCTTCTGATATTTGTATGGTTATACATTTTTAATTTTCTGAAAAAAGAACTTGTCATGTCTGTGCTACAATCTACAGAAAGGACAGATGATCCTGAAATATCACTAATTTCAATTTTACTTTTGAAAAATTCTCCTAGAACATATTACTTTTGAAAATAACCTTGCAAAAAGACCTGAATAAATACTTCTTCTAATGCTGGAACATTTACAAATGTTCTTGGGGACTGCGATTAATGTCCATTTATGGTTTACCATGTTATCGAATGCATTGGAGCAAAGAAACAAGGGTGGACCAAAGCAGATAGAGGTGACAATGAAGTGGTAAAAGCAAATCTGCAGTTTAATAATATTGAAGATGGTAATACTATAAAGATGAAATCTTCAAAATTACAACTAGTACATAGGTGAGAAATGTTGTACATTGTACACCCAGTTCCTTCTTTTCGATCCTAGTCTTCCCAGTCTTATTATAGTGCCCTCACTTATTATACCGGGTGAGTCACGAATTGCGCTCGCCCCGATATTTCCTAAAATATTTGGAATAGAAAATTGAAATTTGGAGGCCTTATTACACGACTAAAATGCCATCTTTTCAATAAAAAATCAAGTTTGGTGCACATCCGGTTCGACCGGAAATGCCGACAACTTTCGATTTTTAAATGTTTTTACATTTTTGGAATCTAGAGGAAATTTTGAATACAACACATCCATTTTGGTCATTTTTTGACAAACATTAAAAATTTTATTAAAACATCTATTTCTGAATCCAGAGTGCTGTGGTGCCCAAAATATATTTTAGTTTGTGTGCTACGTTACTATAAAAATAAAAAGAGCAATATGATTACATTACTTAATTCTCTAGAGGTGTTTAACATTTTTAAATGTGATTTTTACCCACTAACTCGGTTTTTTTAAGTGGGAATTTAATCGTTCGCCAACATTTTTAAATACCTCATTTTCATACGAATCTAATGATACCAAAATTTTGAAAATTCGCTCAGAAATATTTCAGATTTCAGCCAAAATATAATGCAACCAAGCTTTTAGAAACATGCGGCTAATAGATAATAGATTAGTGGGCTTTGGAAACTAAAATGACACATTTCTGTGTAAATCTGGTAACCTAATAACATTGGAAAAATCATAGTAGCCATTAAATGTAATAAAACAATATCAGCTGTCAGACAGACTCCTGTAGTTATAGGCAATCTTGAGCTGTCAAACAGTTAATAATTGTGAGCGCAAAGAACGTTACAATTAAGTTTAGCATAGGTATGTGGAGGTAAACACGATTACATCCACAAGGACATTTGCAATAGAATGCGACATCAGTTCGGTTTTCAGAGTTTTACTTAAATGAACATAAATATCGGGCCTATAAATAAATAAAAATCAATTCCGTTTGAACAATTAAACTTAAACTAGGTAACAGTAGGTATCTTTAAAATAATTAATATAATTAAACCATAAATTGACATTTATAGATATTGTTCAAAATGTCCACCATTTTTTTCTATACACAATTCGGCTCTGCGTACAGTTGCTTGAATGGCTCTACGCCATTCAGCCGGCGTTATTTCATTAAGAGACCGTACAACTTTATTTTGCAGCTCTTCACGGGTATTTGAAGAAGTTTTATAAACTTTATTTTTGAAAGTGCCCCATACATAATAGTCGAGGGGTGTTAAGTCAGGTGACCTAGGAGGCCACCTGATATGAACTTGATTTGCGATAAGGCGTTCACCATGCAAGCTGTTTAAATATTCCATCACTCTTCTGGAATTATGTGGGGGAGCACCATCTTGTTGGAAAAACAGATTTTGTAAATAGGCAAGAGGAAGTAAGTCAAGAAATTCTGCTGTCTGGTTTTGTAAAAAGAATAAATATCGTTCGCCAGTAGGTGTTCCATAAAAAAATATGGGTCCAATTATTCGATCTCCAAGTACTTCAAGCCAACAGTTAAACCCAAATCTTTCCTGAATATTCCCCCGCCCTACCAACCTCGGATTTTCTTGAGCCCAGTACCTAGTATTATTTCTGTTAAACATACCTTGGTTCGTAAATCTACTTTCATCTGAATATAAAATATGAAAAGGAAAACCTGGGTTTTGTTGTACTGCATTTAAGAAGCAGTTGCAATATACTAGCCTCCTGTCGTTATCATCTCCATAAAGATGTTGGTGTATTTGGTATTTATAAGACCGAAACTTACGTTTCTTTAAAATTCTGCAAACCGAAGACTGACTAATGTCGCATTCCATTGACAATTCCCTTGTTGATGTTGTTGGGTGTACCATCACAAATCCTAATACATCAATTTCTTTGTCCTCACTTACAATAAATGTTTGATGGTCATCTTGTTGATTGGGTTCGTTTCTTAATTCTTGTTCCACTCTGGCAAACAAGTGTCTGCTTGGATGACGTCTGTTGGGATATCGTTGCTGATACAGTTCTGCAGCTGCAGTTGAATTTTTGAGACGCTCTCCATATATCAGTAACATATCGATCTTTTCATTTCTACTAAAATTATTCATTTTCTTTAATTTTTACTCAAAGAGATTTCCGCAACGCTTTATTTTGTATCTGTCTGACAGCTGATATTGTTTTATTACATTCAATGGCTACTATGATGTTTCCAATGTTATTAGGTTACCAGATCTACACAGAAATTTGCCATTTTAGTTTCCAAAGCCCACTAATCTATTATCTATTAGCCGCATGTTTCTAAAAGCTTGGTTGCATTGTATTTTGGCTGAAATCTCAAATATTTCTGAGCGGATTTTCAAAATGTTGGTATCATTAGATTCGTATGAAAATGAGGTATTTAAAACTGTTGGTGGACGATTAAATTTCCATTTAAAAAAACCGAGTTAGTGGGTAAAAATCACATTTAAAAAATTTAAACGCCTCTAGAGAATTAAGTAATGCAATCATATTGCTCTTTTTATTTTTGTAGTAACGTAGCACACAAACTAAAATATATTTTGGGCACCACAGCACTCTGGATTTAGAAATAGATTTTTTAATAAAATGTTTAATGTTTATCAAAAAGTGACTAAAATGGATGTATTGTATTCAAAATTTCCTCTAGATTCCAAAAATGTAAAAATATATACTGTGTTCCATTTAAAAATCGAAAGTTGTGGGCATTTCCGGTCAAACCGGATGTGCACCAAACTTGATTTTTATTGAAAAGATGACACTTTAGTCGTGTAATAAAGCCTCCAAATTTCAATTTTCTATTCCAAACATTTTAGGAAATATCGGGGCGAGCGCAATTCGTGACTCACCCGGTATGTCTGTTTCTTGCAAAATGCATTGGATAAAAACGTAGACGTACTGTATACTCCAGATTTTAAGAGCACTCAGTCTCAAATGCTCTCAAATATTCATAATGCAAAATACACAAAAATCGGTAAAGGTATTTATACAGAACTTCCCTCTTTATTTATACACGGCGGTCACTCTAAAAATTTATTAATTACGAAACCACACATGAGAATAATAATTGGATGGTATTATTACAAAGAAAACCTGATAACTTTTGGTCAAAAAAATATACAGAGTGGTCATCCGATAGCAAAAATTCAATATTAAATAAAAGGTGCCAAACGTGGAAGGCTGAGTAAATATCTTTACAAATAATAAGAAGAAAATAAATCCCATAGGGCAGGGCTTAAATTAAACTTTGAGAAATTTTTAAAAGATAAAACAACTCTGTTACTTAATACTTAGATTTTATATTGTAGGAATTTTTTACGGGTTATATATTATTCTGTAACGTATTTGGAGGAATTTAGGAAATTGTCCTACAACCTTTCAACACCTTGTAATAATTAAAATACCAACACTAGAAAACGAAAAAATTCATAGGTCCTACCCACATGACACAATCGTCACGGGATTTTCACTAAAAGACTTCTTTTTTATGAAATAGGTTTAGAATGTCATGAAACGTGGAAAATTGAGCAAAATAATTTCCCATCTTTCTACTGGTAAAAAAAAATTTCAAAAAGTTTTGATTTTTTTTTTTTCTAAAATAGGTTTGGAATGTCATGAAACATGGAAATTTTAAATTTGAGCAAAAACAAATTTTTCCATCATTTATTCTTGGTGCAGTAAAAAAAATTTCAAAACATTTTTGCTTTTGAAATTTTTTTCTGAAAAAAGTTATAAATTTAAAATTTGAGGAAAAAAAAATTTCCGTCATATAGGTATTCTATTAGTAAAAATATTTAAAATATTACAAAAAAAATTCTTTGACAAAATTTTCAAATTTCGCTTGAAATTTTTTTTTATAAAATAAATTTAGAATGTCTGTAATTGTTTATTTGTGGCATATTCAGATTTTCTTACTTTTTATTGGGTATTTTGCCACTGAAAAATACTTAAACATTTTTAATGAAAAAACCTCTGCGCCAAACGGATCAGACAGAGGTTGGTTCTTGAATACTTGACTGTTTCAAAAAGTCTCACACCTAAAAATATGACGGCCAAAAAAGTTTTGAGAACGGAAGTAGATTCTCTTCTGAAACGTTAACGTAAAGTTTTTATTTCATTGCATTGTTCTAGTTTATATATTTTTTGGTGTGAGACTTTTTGAAACAGTCAAGTATTCAAGAACCAACCTCTGTCTGATCCGTTTGGCCCAGAGGTTTTTTCATTGAAAATGTTTAAATATTTTTCAGTGGCAAAATACCCAATAAAAAGTAAAAAAATTCAGAATGTCATGACACGTGGAAAATTTAAATTTGAGCAAAAAAATTTTCCACCTTTTTACTGGTAAAGAAATTTTCAAAAAATTTTGAAATTTTTGTTTTTCTGAAATAGATTTAGAATGTCATGAAACGTAGAAATTTTAAATTTGAGCAAAACAAAATTTTCCACCATTTATTCTTGGTATAGTAAAAAAATGTTCAAAATTTTTTTTTCTGAAATAAGTTTAGAATGTCGTGAAACGTGGATATTTTAAATTTGAGCAAAACATTTTTTCCATCATTGGTAAAAATATATTTTAAAATTTTTTAAAAATTTTTCTTTGACAATATTTTAAAATTTTTCTTTTTGAAACATTTTTTTTTTGTAAATTTAGAATGTCATGAAACATGGAAATATTAAATTTGAGCAAAAGAAATTTCATTCTACTGGTCAAATTTTAAAAAAGTTTGAAACATTTTACTTCCCTCGCATACCGAAGGGAAGTATTGTATTCGAGAAAAAATCACCCTCCGAGATTTTTTCGGATTCTGACGTTTCAGAACACGTAGATTCCGAAAATATAGGTTTTTCAATTCCGTCAGTCTGTCTGTCTGTCTGTCTGTCTGTCTGTTGGTGCATTAACTAAAAAACTACTTGACGGAGAGCAGTCAAATTTGGTAGGTAGTTAACTCTATTGTCAGCGAAGAACTGGTAGAATTTTCACTGAAAAATATACAGGGTGGACCGTCTAAACGGAACAAATAGTGAAAAAAATTTTCTTTGCTCAAATTTAAAATTTCCACGTTTCATGACGCGCTAAACCTATTTCAGGAAAAAAAAATTTTCATTTTTGAAAAAATTTTTACCACTAAAAAAATTTTTTTTCTTTGTTCAAATTTAAAATTTCCACGTTTCATGGCATTCTAAACCTATTTAAAAGAAAAAAAAATTTCAAAATTTTTTACCATTTTTGAAAAAATTTTTATCACCAAAATAGATGAATTTTTTTTTTCTCAAAAGTTAAAATTTCCACGTTTCATAGCGTTCTAAATCTATTTAAAGAAAAATTTAAAAAAATTTAAAAATTTTTGAAAAAATTTTACCACAAATAGATGGAATTTTTTTTCAGATTTAAAATTTCCACGTTTCCATGGCATTCCAAATTTATTAAAACAAATTTAAAAATGTTTTAGAAAAATTTAAAAAAAATGAAAACATGTTTATATAATCTATTTATCACCATTATAGAAGACGAAATATTTTTTTTGCTCAAATTTAAAATTTCCACGTTTCATAACATTCTAAACCTGTTTCGGAAAAAAAAATTTGCAACATATTTTCACCAATTTGGAAAAAAATTTAACACTAGAATAGACAGAAAACATTTTTGAAAATTTGTTCTATATTTTAATCACCACTATACTTCCACTCCATTACGTGAATGTGGGATTGAGAATGTGAGAGATGGCAATGATATTTGGCATATCCTATTATATACTTTTATTGAATAATGGCATCCCAAGAAATAATTGAGTCATGGTGGACATTTATAAAGGTATTTGCGCAAGCCTTCCATATTTGGCACCTGTTATTTAGTATATTGAACTTTTGCTGTTGGATGAACACTCTGTATTTTTTTTTGACCAAAAGTCATCAGGTTTTCTTTGTAATAATACCAATAATTATATTCCGATTATTATTCCCAATGTCATTTCGTAATTAATAATTTTTTGAATGACTGTCATGCACAAATAACGAGGGAAGTTCTGTGTAAATAACTTTACCGATTTTTTTTTTCTGAAATAGATTTAGAATGTCATGAAACGTGGAAATTGTAAATTTCATTATTTATTTCCTTTAGACTGTCCACCCTGTATATTTTCCAGTGAAAGTTCAACCATTTCTTCGCTGGTAGTAGTGTCAGCTACCTACCAAATTTGACTATTATCCGTCAAGTAGTTTTTTAGATAATGCACCAACAGACAGACAGACAGACAGACAGACAGACAGACAGACAGACAGACTGACGGAATTGAAAAACCTATATTTTCGTAATCTACGTGATCTGAAACGTGTAAATCTGAAAAAATCTCGGAGGGTGATTTTTTCTCGAATACAATACTTCCCTTCGGTATGCGAGGGAAGTAAAAACGCCTCTACCTAGGTTTATAACAAGTGCAGTGAAATCTGACATTGAATGTTTTGGAAACTGCAATGAAATTTAACGATAAACATTTTTCAAAAATTACAATGAAGCCTGACTATTCAATTCAAAAATAGACTAAAAAACGATTTTTCGTAACAAAAATTGAATATTGAATTGGAATAGTTTTGACAATTACCAAGAGCGGATTTCATCTGCCGATAAGGGTTTTGAGGAAACAATTCATGGCGACTGAGTCTAGCCTTTATCATACAAAATGGCAATATTTTAAATTTGTAAAAATGTTTGCATAGTACATAAACGCCATATAAAATTATGAGATTGACGTCACTATAGGGGCAGCTCGATAGCGAAGCAAAATCCTGTTGTACTAATGAGATTATATGCCGTTAGTACCTCATCACTCCGTACATGCTTTTTGAAGCCATTATGGGTTTTGATGAATGATATAAATAATCGCCTATCATGACACATAAAGCTAGCTATAGGCGACTTAAAATTGCAAATGCGTTTATTACCGCTAATCCAAATCTTTCCTAACCAAAGTAAACAAACATATCCTTTGGTTTCTTCTTCTCTTTTCTCTGTAGTGTGAAGCTGAGAAATTGTACATCCTCTGGATGTGTCCCACCTATCATGGGTGATATGCTAATTTGATTGTATTGTATACAATTAATTAGACGGATATTGAGTATTTTATTTTATACATATTGAAGCAAACACAAGTATTAATCAAGTTCATTTCGTATTATTGACTATTTATTTTTAAGTTTCACTCTCGTGCGATATTGTGGCTCGAATTAAAAATTCATTTTTTAGTAATTTTATATAATTCCTCATGTCTGTTCAGAGGTCAAATTCTACACAGAGACTAGCGACTTATTTACTTTAAGAGTATCTAAGAGTGTTAATGTTCAGACTAATGTCAGAAAAGTACATGGGCGGTAAGATCACCCACATAAGAAACGTGAGTACGGACTAAAAATGTTTCAAATGCATTAAGTGCATTACCTATTATTATTAGATTTATTTCTCTTCAATTCACACATAACTCTTTGCTTTCTAAGTAAATTTCTAAAGTTGTATAATTTGGTATATCCTATATTAAGTCAATTTGTAAACGAATATGTAAAAATAAATATATAGGTTAAATAATTTTGGTATATGCAGGCAATGAGATTAAGCAATACATTTATATTATTCCAAGTACATCCATTCCAATTAAGTAATGCACCATTTACGATTTTATCAATTCTGGCTAAATACACTTTTAACATCATTTCTTAAATCTGATTTCAAACAGCTACTTAAATATCACATTAATACAATTAGAGACAATATCAGTTAAACTCTTGAAACTACGAATATATTATGTAATAGCTTTCTATGAAGCTTTAATAAAAAGTCATAACATGCCTCTAAAATAAATATGTATTATGTGTAATAATATGTAGGTATATATCCTTAGATAAAATATATATTCCAGACCTTTCATATAATATTTGCCTTTGATATCAAATTATTACATGGAATATATGTTGTCGTAAAAGTCAGACACTATTTATTTGCCGTGCATCTCAGAGGATGTTTAATATTCTACGTTCTATGATATTCTGGAAATACTTTTTTGTAAAGCAAACTAGTCAGATTTTATAGAATTCACGTATCACTAACATGACTTGCGTCTCTCGTTGTCAGAAATTTAATGTGTTATATGATATGTATATGCGACTTTACAATTTCTACAGGGTGGTCCGTAAGAACTGGTTCATAGAGCAACATCTAATTACTAATATTAAAACATTGCGATGTAGCTAAACTTATCTTAGTACAAAAGTTGATGTTAACAAAGATACAGGGTGTTAAAGTCAATATTATATTTTTAATTGTTTCACATAACTTTTGAAGTTTTTCAAATATTGTTATGAAAATTGGCGAATAAGGGTTTTTTGAGACGAAAAATTCAAATCTGCTTCCATTTCTTGTGTAGATCCTAGAGGGCGCCACATACGCAATGTTTAAGATGTAAATGTATTCTTAACTTTCTTACCCGTAATGTTATTGCATTTTGTATTAAGAAATTCCAAACCTATCTCATTTTGGCGAAAAAACTATACTTCTTATTAGTTTTAGAAATTGAGCGTTCTATGGTAGAAACGAAAGTTGTTTATTTTTTAGAGCAGAATATGAATCTGTAAGAAAAAGCCGCTGCCTAAGGAATCATTACTTCCACATCCAAATTTTCCATCCAAGTCTCTTTATAGGAAAACATTGACTAAATTTGCACTCTGGTATGTGGAAATAATTGGTCATAGAATTTTAATAATATTTGAGGAGGATGTCATAAAAAAACTGAGTTGTTAGTTTTTAGTACATATCTCAAAAATGAAATTTCTGGACTCTTATTAGTATGTTCTACTTATTTTCACCAATTAACCCCCTCCCCCCCACACTCCTTCAACGAAATCATCTAAATCAGATATCATTACAATAAATACGCGTAGCAAATTTCAAGTGAATATCTCAATTTTATTTTATTTTACACTTATTTACCTCTACATACCCCCACCTCTTCAACGGAATCCTCTCAAAACATAATCTAGTTCCAGATGTCGTTGTAATATATACGTGTACCAAATTTTATGGAAATTTGTCAATTTAAGTTCATCAGGCCCTTTAATAATGGAGTGGGGTGGTGGAGGGGTTGAAAAATGTTATAATGAGGCCTTGGCATCTAGTATATACACCAAATTCCAAGTTTCTGACTCATACCAGCTTGCTTAACTTATCTTCCCTTATTTACCCCTATTTAGCCCCCAACCCTTCAATGGACTCATCTAAGCTAATTCCAGATGTCATTAGAATATATACGTGTACCAAATTTCAAGTGAATATCTCAATTTTATTTTATCAACCCCTTTAATAATGAACTGGGCATGGTGGGGGGATGGAAAATATTATAAAAAAAAAATTAGTCCTTGGCTTCTAGTATATACATAATATCTCAAGATTCTGTACACTTACTAGCTTGTTATCCTCATCTTCCCCTACCTACCTCTACTTACCCCCTCCCACCACTTCAACGGAATCATCTCAAAATATAATCTAGTTTCATATGTCGTTTTAAAACACAATTGTATAAAATTTCAAGTGATTATCTCAATTTAATATTATTAGCCCCCTTCAATAATGGAGTGGGGGTGGTCGAGGGGTTAAAAGATGTTATATAAAAAGCTGAAGCCTACATTTCTAGTATATACAATAAATCTCAAGTTTCTGTATTCCTACCAGCTTGCGTTATTTATTTCCCTTATTTACCCCTATTTACCTTACAACCCTTCACCGGATATGTTCAAAAAACAATCCAGTTCCAGATCTCGTTATAATACATCGGTGTATATAAAATTTCAAGTCAATATCTTAAACCGTTCCAAAGAAAACGTACGCACAAAAAAGTTACATACAAGGCTGACCGACAGACAGACAGACAGACAGAATATTTTTCTTTGCTCAAATTTTTAAACCTATTTCAACAATAAAAATTTGCGATTTTTTTTTACGATTACTATACTTCTACTCCACTTTGTGGATGTGGAAGTAAAATAGGGGTAATAGGGTAAAAAACCAAAGTTGATCTTCGAAAGTCCTTCATCAAACTTTAAAAAAATATGGCCATTAGATCCTACTTTTCAAATGCTCCACCAGGTACAATCGTTAGTAAACCAAAAGCCCACATTCCGAATTTATTATATTCAATATGTGCTATAATTAATAACATTAGTTCATTGGTCATATTTTATACATGTGCATTTGTTTCGAGAACAGCTACTCCTTTCAAAACGTTGGTGTAATATTACAAGAATCTGATAGGAAAAGTCTTTGACGAGGTAGTACGTCTAACAGGTAACACCAAGATGCGATTTAAAGAGGGAACAACTAAAATGAAGCATGCATAGTTTTGAAGCGACTGTCAAGACGTAATATCTTCTGAACTACCTACTTAAAAGAAATAAAGTGAAACATTGATTTTCTTACTCTTTATTTTTCACCATAACCTGATATTTGGGTGTTTTTTTCAGATTAAATTTCCTTAACGAGCAAGCACATTTGCAAGCAGATTTCTGTATTTACTCACGCGAGCACTTTTCCACGTAATGGATTGGAAGTACCTATAGTAATCGCAAAAAAAAGATCATTTATTTTTTTTTCTTGAAATGAGTGTAGAATGTCATAAAACGTCGTGATTTTAAATTTGAGTGAAAAAAAATAAAAATTTTCTGTCTGCCTGTCTGTAACTTTTTTGTCCGCACGTTTTCTCCGGAACGAAGATATTGACTTTAAATTTTGTACACATATATATTATAACGATATCTGGAACTGGATTGTTTTTTGAATATATTTGGTGAAGGGTTGGGGGGTAAATAGGGGTAAATAGGGGGAAATTTGTAAAGCAAGCTGGTAAGAGTACAGAAACTTGAAATTTGATGTATCTACTAAGTGCAAGCCAAGGCCTCAAAATTTTTTATATTTTTCATCCCCACACCCACAGCAATTCATTATTAAAGGGGTTGATACAATAAAATTGAGGTTTTGGGATTATTCTGATGAATTGTTGGGGGTTAAATAGGGGTAAATGGGGAAAAATTAGTAAAGCAAGCTGGTAAGAGTACAGAAACTTGAAATTCGATGTATGTACTAGAAGCCAAGGCTTCAGATTTTTTAATAATATTTTTCAACCCCTGACCACCCCTACTCCATTATTAAAGGGGTTGATAAAGTAAAATTGAGATATTTACTTGAAATTAGGTACACGTATGTATTATAACGACATCTGGAACTTGATTATATTTGAGATGATTCCGTTGAAGGGTTGGAGGTTAAATAGGGATAGATAGGGAAAAATAAGTAAAGCAAGCTGGTAAGACTACAGAAATTTGGGACTTGGTGTATATACTAGAAGCGAAGGTCTCAGGTTTTTTATAACAGTTGCCATCCCCCACCATCACCACTCCCTTATTAAAATAGTTGATAAAATTAAATTTAGATTTTCACTCGAAATTTGGTACATGTATGTATTATAACGATATCTGAAACTAAATTATATTTTGGCATGATTGCGTTGAAGGAGTGGGGGATAAGTAAAAGTAAAGCGAGCTGGTAAGAGTACAGAAACCTGATCTTCGGTGTATGTCCTAGAAGCCAAGGTCTCAGATTTTTTAATAATATTTTTCAACCACCGACCACCCTTACTCCATTATTAAAGGGGTTGATAAAATAAAATTGAGATATTAACTTGAAATATGGTAGACGTATATATTATAACGACATCTGGAACTAGATTAATTTTGAGATGATTCCGTTGAAGTGTTGGGGGTTAAATAGAAGTATATAGGGGAAAATAAGTAAATCAAACTGGTAAGAGGGTACAGGGTAACTTCAAGGGGGTACAGGGATTTGGTGTATATACTAGAAACCAAGGCCTCAGATTTCTTTCTAATATTTTCCAAACCCCCCCATCTCCGTTCCATAATTAATGGGATTGTTAACATAGAATTGAGATATTCACTTGAAAGTTAGGGCAATTACTATGTATTGTAATGACACCAGATTGAGAAGATTCCATTGAAGGGGTGAGAGGTGGCAGGTTGTGAATAGGGGAAAATAAGTAGGGTAAACTAGAAACGTCATTTTTATCGTATATAGTGGAAACCAACGCCTTAAACTTTTCTATAACATCTGCGCCAAATATTATTAAAATTCTATGACCAATAATTTCCACGTACTAGAGTGCAAATCTAGTCAAGATGTTTCCATTAAAGTCACTTGAATGAAAAATCTGGATGCGGAAGTAGTGATTCCTTAGGCAGCGGTTTTTTTTCGAAATTTCGCTTGATGTTCTATTTTGGAGGATAAATTAACTTTACATTATCTCTAATCCACCAGACCCAGTATATCTCTCGTAAACGTTGATAGGGTTCCCGTGTCTAACCACCTCCTCGAGTTCTATAACTTTCACGGAAACATGCTAAAATCCTATGAAGGGCGCTTACGTTCAGATTAGGGATTTTTTTTCTTGTGCACGTCACCAAAGCCTCAAGTCGATATACACATAAAAAGGCATGCTCCAGAGCCTGTGCTTTGTCATTGTAATAATATAGGGACGAAACGATTCTCAGACAGCTAGATAACATCTTGCCGCTATCCCGGTTTCCCCATGTTTTCAATTATAATAAAGAAGTCTGCTGAAATTCAGATAGGGGTAGATATCACAGTGCACATTCTGAAATTGTGTTCAACGATTTTTCTACGTTTCACTGGCATCCGCACAGGCAGATACTTTAAATTCAGTTTTATCATTACGTTCGATAAAGTTACAAATTAAATGCTGGTACCTACACCGGGATTTGAAATTAGTTTTCCTAGGAAAAAATTACGTGGATGATTTATGTCTGAAAATAAAAATAAAGTTTTAATTTTCTATGCAATTTCCGCAAAGTGGATGTTTTTAACGTAAAATATATTTTAAATATTTCCTGCCAAGATACAACCAAAGTATAGGAGTAATAATTTATAACTTTTTCTAAGACTCCAATCTAATGTATCACTGTCTCAGGAAAACTGTGAGATTTAATATTAACATTACACTAACATAGATTGAATTTTAGCGGGTAATATTATGTTATACAGGGTGTCCAAGATTTAAGCGGACATACTCTGGTGGAAGGTAGAGCACACACAGCTGAGTTCAAAACACCCCTACACTTACCGTTGAATGTGAACCGTTTTTGAGATACGGGGTGTTTCATGGTTTTTGACCATAACTTCAGTCCGCCATGTTTTTGAAATGACTGCACATATTGAGATAAAATTTGGTATACATATTATACACTTTTAGGTAAATGAATAGCTTAAGTGATTTTGGAAAAATTCCAGGACACCGACCTCCATTTTTTAATATGGCTCTTAGGGTCGTTAACACACTGTATATTATTTTTTGGTAAATGTTAGTGAACTTTCAAAAAGCCTACGGACAAGTTTATGAAATAATGTCATAATATTTGATGGCACGTTTATGGTTATTCTTCAATAAATTTTCAAAAGCATTGAAAGACCAAATTAGACATTCTACAAATAACATAATCCAGTTGCTAACATCATTATTTTATTAATTTTAGCCAAATGTCCCGAAGAAGAGGTTGCTATTTTTTTCTGTTTTGACATTCAGTGTTTTTTCCGTTCAAAATAAAGCACATTCCATTTATCTCACGAATAAAAAATAAATAATAAAAGGAAGCGATTAACACATGACATTGTTGCAATAAAAATCGCAAATGTGCCTAATATCAAATGTGTAATTTTACAAATAAGAATTGCTGTTCGCTCTTAGTAATTAATTATTAGAACAAGTGATAAAAAACCAGTTATTAAAACTAAAAATTTTAAGAAGCCGTTACACTTTTGTAATAATCTTCAGATTATGTGGATATTATTTTTGTGTATGGCTTTTGCGACGGAAATGGGAAAGCTGCAAAAAGAGAGTATCAAAGGCGTTTTCCAAATCGTCGTGTACCAGATCATAAAACGTTTTCAGAGGTATACCAATTTAGTAGGGAACACGGAACTTTTCCGTCAATGACAAAGCATGAACACGTTCTCAGAGCTTTTCCACAAGAGGAGCAAATATTACAGGTTGTGGAAAATAATTCATCCATAAGTGTTAGAAAAATAAGTAATGAGTTAGCAGTACCTAAGACAACAGTATGGCAAACATTAAAGAAGGAAAATTTGTTCCCATTTCATGTTGAAACAGTTCAACGTCTAGAAGACGGCGGCGACGTTCCCCGCTTAACATTTTGTAGGTGGATTTTGGGTCACAGAAGAACAGTATCGAGAGTTATATTCACGGATGAAGCCCAATTCACACGTGACGAAATTAACAACTGTATAAATCAGCATGTTTGGGCAACCGAAAATTCACAGGCAGTGATTCAGAAACATTCCCAATACAGATTTAATATTAATGTGTGGTGTAGTATTTACAATAATCATCTAATAGGGAATCACATTTTTGAAGAAAGTCTAACTGGTGAAGTTTATTTAAACTTTCTTAGAGATATCTTGCCAGATTTATTAGAAGGCATCAATACTAGGGGTTTGTGGTTTCAGCACGATGGTGTTCATCTGAATCAGCATTACATCAACAGATGGATTGCTAGCGGAGGTCCGGTAAACTGGCCACCGAGGTCTCCTGATCTTACACCTCTAGATTATGTTTTATGGGGTCATCTCAAGTCAGAGGTGCACAATGAAGAGTTCAATACACGAGAACAGTTCTATAAAAATTATTGCTGTATGTAATAACATTAGAAATAACCCGGAAGTGATTGGTAGGTAAGTGAAAAACATATTAAAACGTTCTCGAAAATGTATTGACGCTGGGCGCATTCATTTTGAAAACCTGCTATAGTTTTAATTATTTCCACCGTTTTTAATTTTTTTCTTTTTTCAATTATTTAAAGTTCTAAATAGATTTATTTTGTCAAAATAAAATGGCAAACTTTTTTCTTTAATATTTTCAAGTTATTCTCAAAAGGTGTTTAATATTTTTTTAAATTGTGCTTGCTAATTCAAGCCTCTTCACTAACATTATTTCTCTTTCATGAAAGAAATGGAATATGTATTATTCTGGACGAAATTTAAACTTAAAAAAGCTTAGAAAGACTGAATGTCAAAACAAAAACAAATAACAACCTCTTCTATGGGGTATTTAGCTAAAATTAATAAAATAATGATGTTAGCAGCTGGATTGTGTTAATTGTAGAAGGCCAAATTTGATCTTTCAATATTTTTGAAAATTTATTGAAGAATAACCATAAACGTGCTATCAAATATTATGAGACTATTTCATAAACTGGTCCATAGGCTTTTATAAGTTTACTGACATTTACCAAAAAATAATATACAGTGTGATGTTAACGACCCTAAGAGTCATATTAAAAAAATGGAGGTCGGTCCTGGAATTTTTCCAAAATCACTTAAGCTATTTATAAACCTAAAAGAGTATAATACGTATACCAAATTGTATCTAAATATGTGCAGTCATTTCAAAAATATGGCAGAGTGAAGTTCTGGTCAAAAACCATAAAACGGTTCACATTCAATGGTAAGTATAGGAGTGTTTTGAACTCAGCTGAGTGTGCTATACCTTCCACTAGAGTATGTCCGCTTAAATCTGGAACACCCTGTATTATCATATTTGAAAAAGACTGAAAAATACTGTCATTAGAATTTAAAAATGTTAAATAATTAGTTTTTAGTATTTAAAATATTTGTAGGTGCGTATTTATGGGGAACGTTTAAGCGTAAATTAAGCGACATGCGGCAGATCTATTAGTCGGCCAGCAATGGTGGCGATTGAAGCGACATGCAATAAAATAGGAACAGATCCTTCGGCCTGTCGCACAGTGTGAAAGTAATGAGTTGCCATTTTGAAAATTCTAGCTCACGCTCAATTTTTAATAAAATTGGATGAAATTAGGCGTAAAATGTTCGAGAAAGCTGGTACTTTATGAGGTAACTGTTGGTTTCACAATTAAGGTATTATATGCCAATTGATAGCTGGTCAAATATTGCGCTTAACAACTAAATTAATTGATATAAGTATACCAGTTCTCTTTTCTGAAAATTTTATATAGTTAACTATTTCATCAAATTTTTTAAAATAAATTCATAAATAATCCAATAAACATAAGGTCACGCTTTTGAGAATAACTGCAACACATAATAATACAAAATTATGAGAAAATTTTTTCGTACAAAAAATGCTGTGCTTTATCGGTATGTGAAATATTATTTACATAGTAAGCATATTTTTCAAGATATAATGGATTTAAAACTGGTAAGGTCAAAATTTCTTTAAAAAGTAGGACATTCTTCAATATAACTTAGCAGAACTTCAAAACTATCCAATGTGCATTATTCAAATTTCAGTGAATGACTTCGAACAGACACATAACGAACACATAATTTTTTCAACCTCTGTCGTAGTTAAAGTGAAGGGTCGATACATTTGAATCGTATATTAGTTCAAGATATTGCCTATTTACTTTTAGCTGTTGTAATGGATTTATCTCTAATAAAAAATATTTATATCAATGAAACGTACATGGTTTTATGGTTGCTTGGTCGCAGATTACTAATGTAATGGTCATTTTGGTCTAAAGTAGTCTAACTTCAAGATATTGGCCATTTTAAAAAATTTTAAATTCTTCAAATTTTAGCGGGGTTTTGGCAGTTGCCAATTAGCATATAATACCTTAATTGTGAAACCAGCAGTTACCTCATAAAGTACCAGCTTTCTTGAATATTTTGCTACTAATTTCATCCAATTTGATAACAAATTTAACACGGGCTAGAACTTTGAAAATAACAACTCATTAATTTCACAGTGTGCGGCGGACTCAAATACGTAAGTATTTCATCTGCAAAAATGATACAATCATACCGAGTCAATGCGATGATACTAAAGCTTGGTGGAATATGCACAATACAACACTTTGGACACCAAAAGTATTCATTCGTGGTGGCACAATAACAAAAGTTAATAATAAGTTGGAGTTATTGTAAATGTCGATTACACCACTGCATGATGATATGTCGCCGATTCTGCAGGAACGCTACGTTTTCATATTTCTCACGTACGAATTCCATAAGAAAAACGGATTGTTCAGTTCATTCCACGGAATATTACAATCGGCCATTATTTTAAGTAAACCTAGGTTAAACGTTCGCTCCAGTTCACTTCTAGTAGGTCTAAGAAAACTGTTTTGTTCCGTGATTTTTTTAATAAAAGGAATTAAAAATCTATTATCAATATTATTGCTGTTTCCCCGAATCTTTGCAACATTATGTGAATTCCGTATCTCAGCGAGGGCATTGAAAACGTATTTGCTTTGAAGGTCGCGCTTTCCACTGACTGCTTCACAACAGAGATTATTACTTATAAGTAAACATTACAGTCCATTGAAATGTTCCCTTGACCTTGCATTTTGGGTAGAACAAGATTTTTTCTTATGTGTAGAGGGTCAGTGTGAGTACAAAACTCGGTTTTCAAGGTTGAAAGCCCCCCCATTTGGCCGCCATCTTGAAAAACGGGGCGCAAATAGTTCAGACTTCACAAAATTTTCTAAGAACTTTTTTATAGAGAATTAAACTCTCTACAATCTTGATCTAGATATATACCTCTTACCGTAAAATTGAAAATGAAAAAGTTGTAATTAAAAATATCCTAAAAATTTCAAGAAAAATATTATTTAAGGGTTATAACTTTTTTTCTATTGATTTTATGGAAAAACATATTACATGTTTTTGTAGATCATTTTATTGCGAACCATTTTCTCTACTCATTTTTTAATTTATTTTCTTTGGAGAGGTGTTAGGACGTTAGTAGATAAGCTACAGGGCTTCTGGGCCAAAATCCCATGTATTTTCTTATGGAGGTTCATTTTGCAGAATTTTGATTCGAGACAATGGCAATGGTATCGATTCGGACTTTAGAGAATTTGAACTTTTGGGAAATCACTCAACTATTCTCAACCTAGACAACAGCATATGTGGACTTGTAAAATTACTGTATGCTAATATATAATTTAATGAATGAGATTAGAGATAGTGGGAAGCGGCGCGGCTTCTACATATATTAATTTTAAAGCGAAAATAGTATTCTGTTTATCTAATCGGATGGTCGACAATTGGGATGCTAATGCTGATATACCTGACCCCTTGTAGTGACAGCCTCTTTTGTAGGGAAGTCTAACAGACACTAGGGTCGATACTGGTCCCATGTAGAGACGCGTCGCACAAGCCGTATCGTCAACCTTTTACGCCATCTCAGCGAGATGACAACCAATTAATGACAAACATACTTATAGTAATGATGTATATTATAACTTATCTACGGATCCAGATTGCTCGGAATACTTCATCTGTTGCAAAACGAAAAGCTTACTAATACAGGTATGCTATATAAACTTTAATACAGAGGGGTTATTTAAATAAAGCACTATATTTTCATTACAATTTTATTTTATACACCAACGATACAATAATACAAAATCATAAATACATGTATATTCAGTTAAATATTACAATCTAATTACCTATTTATTATATAATAATTTAATTTTAAGGGTATGCAAGTTATACATTTAGATTAAGCATATTATGTAACAAACTATTTCTCTTACATGTCCATTATGGCATGATGACCCCACGGTAAAGTTTCATATGAATTCTTAATTAAATATCTTTTATCATCATAAGGACTTAAAGCAATTTTGGTTTGTGTAACAGTATTAACAGAATGCTTTTCAGATTTAATCAAATTTTGATCAACTGTTTTTTCAGCTGAATTATTTAAACAGTCTGTATAATCGTCAAAAGTAATTTTGTTTTTAACTATAGATTTCTTTATGCCTTTTATTTTTTTAGTTTTGTCTGCTCCTTGAACTCTAACTGCATACATTTTAGACCTAAGTCCCACGAATTCAGTCATTATCGAGCCATTTTGTTCATCTTTCATCAAACCAATTACCTTTTTATTCACTCGAGGGATATCATAAACGTTATCCTCAGGATAGTCACTGGTATCAAAGTATTTAATCGCATCGCGTTTGATTAAGGTATATATATCATTGGTATTAATTTCATATATTAGTGAATCTGTATCAGTGTATAGGAGGCTACAGTTTTCACCAAATTCTCTTTTCATATAATCATAATGAAAACTATATATTGTAGTTTTTGCTAAATCTAATATACTCATACCAACATATACAGCTTTATTAAAATAAATTTCTGTTTTATTCAATTCGATTGCCACAAGATTCTCATTAAAAATACATGCTGATTTAAATTCTGGCTTAGAAATTAATGCTTCAGCACCATACCTACCATCCCATTTAGTAACTAGTTTAACATTACTATGTTTTCGTACATTCTCCATTGTTTTCCCGAAAACGGCATTATTCAGAAGTTTAAATAAATTTTTTTCAAACTCGTTTCGCGCATTTGCACGTAATTGCGTGTTCAAATCTATATATCCCTTTAACCAAGGCGACTGTTTGAATTTTAAAATTCTATGAATCTTTGTGAGTTTCAAATCTAACGCCAAGGCCTGCTTCAAATTTCTATAATGAATTACATAGCGAGATTTATTATTTAACGTGGCCATTAATTTTCGCTCTTTTGATCCCGGTGCCGTAAGATGTTCGACACACAGAGGTAGATCCCTGTGAGAATCATGTAAAATCTTAGGATATTCCAGATCAACTTCAAGAATATAACCTTCTGGTGATTCATCAACAATAGACATTACATTAAAATTTTCACAATTTTCCACCCATTCAAACCCCCCATAGGGAAGCCACTGTTCCATTGACCAGCCATATTGGTTATTTATGTCGTAATACATCAAATATGTACTGGATTTTGAGGGATTATAATCAGGCATGTATTTATTATTGACTTTAGCATATCGCTTAGAGCATTGACTTAACCCGCCGCGAATACCTCGTTCTATGAACATAATCATATCAATATCTGTGAGAAGTTCTAGTTCCACTTTAGTATATTTAAGCATACATTCCCAAGCATACCCGGGTAATGTATAGAAGTTTGCTGGATCAAGCTGGTATGTTTTATGACAGCTTTGCCTGAATTGCTCAAAAATTTCAGCTAGTAATAAAATATCTATTTTCAGATATAAGTCGCTATAAATCCCAAGATTTTTGCATCGAAACGTATTCCACACATTCTGTGCATGCTCATAATCTGTATCATCGATATTTCTATCCTCCAACTTATTATAAAAATCTGATTTCCCAGGTAATTCAGGATAGTTTAACTTTTCAAATGAATCGATAAAATCATATGGAAATACCCCTTTTCGTGTTAGCAAAGTAAGTTGTTCGCATGTTAAATCATGAAATTCACGTTTTAATATTTGAAAAGTTTCTAAATAAGAAGCCAAAACATCTAATGAAGAAGACATAAATCTGAAAGAGTCTATAAATCTAAATTTAATAAGCCTTTCAGATATATGCTTAGTGAACGATATATACTTTTCCTTATTTATAGGTAATAATTCCATTCGCCCCTCAACTGTCGTGGCTATCTTTTCTATTATAAAAAAAGCATCATAATTACTTAAATTATGGAAAACTACGGGTACCACGTGACTATCTTGAAAATTTAAGTTACAGCTTTCATGAGCTTTACCACGAATCCTACCAGTAAGGTGGCAATGGTCAAGCACAACCTTCTCTCCAGGTTTAAAGGGTGATTCACAAATATGGCAATGATTAGCTTTACTAAATGAATAACTTTGAGACGCACTTAATTTATCCATAGGCAGAGGACACAAAAACACAGTTTCTAAATCCTCAGCCAATTGATAGAGTTCATCAGCAAACCATTGCTCACAGTCCTTGCCTCGATAAGATTTATAGAATGATAAAGAGTCATCGTATGAACATTTTACATAATAACCTATACTATAAGGAACATGTTTTTGATATTTTTTTTCCTTTGATTTTCTAGTTTCATCAGCAACAGGTTGTAGCATACATTCTAAGTCGGCATAAACCACAAATGGGGCGGTTTCCTTATATTTATAATTTTTAAAACAAACAATTTTTTTATCGTCACTAGGTAATCTTATTTTGCAATTATTCTGGTTTTTACAGTCTTCAATGTGTTTTTCTAATCTTGTCTCAGTATAAAAATAATGTAGACATCTATCACAAAAATATTTTCGAACTTTGAATTTGGACAATTGCGTCGATAGAAGGCGAGATAAGTTTTTTATCCACACAAAATGATACTTCACTTTATTAATTTGCTCATCGCCATCACTTTCATCTTCTTCATAATATACATTCTGAATCATAAGTAAATTAACATGTTTATTTTTCTTCTCATTAGTCAGATAAGTGGGTAAAACTTTGAATTGCTTCCTCGTTTTGTTTAATGTGTAGACATTAATTGATATATTGTTTTGTTTTTCAAATCTTGGTATTTGTTTGAAAGTCATCGGGAATTGTATTCCAGTTAAATTTAAAACATCGGAATAGTGTGGATACGAAGATATTCTATAGGAGTGACAATCAGTTGGGTATAAGGCTGAAACCACACTCCATGCGAAGCATGCATCATCCTGATTCCGAACATTTATACATGCATGTTTAAGTTTAATCTCCTTGGGTAGATCTATAAAAGATGATCCAAGTTGAGGCGTAAATTTGTTTATATGAACAGCTAGATTAATAATTTTTGACAATGACCATCCACTCTGTGATTGCTGGAACTCACTAAGCTCTGCTAGAATCGGCTGTTGTACATTTTCTAAAAACCATTTGTCCAAGTTGGTATCATTGTATATAGGTACGTTCTTAGTATTCATATACTTGCGCTCACATATTAATTCTTCGGCTTTAGTAATTATAAATTCTCCACAGAATACTGTATTAACTTTGATAAAATCATCCTTTTTGAATGCATTTAAAACACGTCTTCGAAAAATAGCTTTACAATCCTCTAAGAATAATTTAGGATCTTTATGTTTTAAATTTGCAATAACGCCCGTCCTAATACGTCCATCAAATACAGAATCCACATCACACCATTTTACACGGCAACTAGCTGTTTGTCTTCTTTTATTATCCTGATAACCTTCTCCAGAAATTTGTAATGACTTAAACATTTCACGGAAACTTTTAATTTGACCAATACAGGTGGTTAAATGTTGCCTTTCTCCTAAAGTTTTAGCAGATTTGAGCAATGAATTTAAATGTCTACTCGCTCTATTGCATTCCTTTAAACCCAATTGAATATCAGATGGGTTTCCAGGCTCAGATTTTGCAAGCATTGAGGTAATGTTATTAATTACAACTACCGAGACACTATTAGACATGATGATAATCTTGATGTGCACAAGCTAAGCGTTGAAATACAACTAACGAAAATCAAATACAACCACAGATAATATATAATTAAACTAAAGTCACGTGATTAATAATTATTCGCTGGTCTTTTTAGGCTGGTATTTTAAACCTATATTTAAAGTATATAATATCAATTACTTCGTCTGCTCGCTGGTGTTACAACCTATGATAGATCTTATCAACTTCTAGGACTTCACACCCCTCAGTCACCTCTGCTCAAAACAAGTTGTTTCTTCTGCTTTTCTAACGCTACAGCCTATTATGAGCCTTGACTTCCTCTAGGACTTCACCCCAGCGGTTCCTGTTCAAAAGAATTTGCATATTAATATCTAATGGACATCGATAATCAGAAGAAAAAAGATAACGAAATATAGTTTTTATAGTGAAATTACAATTTTTATAATAGTAATCAAATAAACAATAATTAGGATGATAAAACTTATATACCAAGACTCTTTTAGGTGGCAGTCTCTTCTATAGGATAGGTAATTTTTAGCTCTAGCGCCCTCAAGCGTCACTTTCTGATAGAAAAGGACACTCAGAATGCGTGTACAAATCGATCGAGTAAAAAAATATGTATTTACAAATACGATATTGTAGGTATATATTGTATATAAGTAGTTACATCAAATAATCTATAAAAAGGCAACGTAAATTGTATACAAAACAAAATTTATAAATAACTTCAAAACTAGTGAAATTTGAAGGTACAGAGTTTTCATTGTAATGCATTCTTTAAAATACAAGCAAAATCATTTTTCAAATATTTTCTGCATGAGGCACATACAAAAATCGCTTGCTATCCAGTACTATGTGTTGTATTAAAATAGATAATGATAAAATATCGGAATTAAACAGTTTTTAAGAAGCTTCTTAGTATTTGTCTTATATTCTCGGTTTTAAATTCATTAAATGTCATAAACTCTTGAAATAAGTCATAAGTACCTAACATATATGAAATTTATTTATATCAAAGATCTATTTTTTACTTAATAAGCTCCACAATATCTGATGAAATATACACAGATACTAAACCGTTAGATTTGAAACAATTATTTTTCCTACATAGAACCACTTTTTAATATAAAAACAAGATATTTTATAAGGTACATGGTATAAAAAGGGAAATTATAAGGTGCCGGCAAGTATAAAAAATATGTACTCACGTAACCATCATAATCTTGCTCTAAGGTTATATCATTATCTGCCACCTTAGATAACCAACAGTAAATCTCCGAATGTATTGAAAACAAAAGTAAGAAATTCCTATTAAATTGTAATTACATAATTTTTAACTCTTTTTTAATTAATGTATTTTTAATATGCCATGTGTCCATTAAATGAACAGTTTGAGAACATGCAAGTGGGTTAATTATCCCGCAACCAGTCTTAGACTTTACGGGTTATTCAGTTTAGTTGAGCTTACTTTCGAAATATTTAAGTCATTTAAAAATGTTTTAGAATACTATAGCATAATTTTACTGAATGTGGATGTTTCTTATGCAAATATACTAGTATTATTATTAATAACGTAAAGAATAATTCAGCCGACCGAGTAGAAATATGTGAATTAATTAGATAAAATTAAAATTGGTACATTTTATACTGTAAATATTTTATGCGTATTTAAATATTTATCTAAACTATATCTAATAATTTACACATACTCACATGTAGCAAATAAAATACTCAGTATGTGAATGATAGAAACACTTTTTAATTTTTTAAATTCCACTGAATATTTCAAAATTAGCAAAATCAGACGATGTATAATCTGAAAACGACAGTATACTAAACCCTTACAGCTGATTGCATCATCTTTCTGTAGAGAGTTAGATCTCTCTCTCTCTGAATAATCTAGATACGTATCATGATCTATAATATAGACTGTGTTGCTTCAAATCTATTACGTACGTATAGCCACACGTACAGGAGCTATACATAAAAGATGAGTACAAAAGATTTATTTTTCAAAACATTAAACCGTTTCCTCATTCGCTAACAAACAAGCAATTTGACACTTATTCTTTTAGAGAACTATATGTGATGAACACTAATAAAAGAACCACAGTTATTACACAATTATGATAATGAGCCCCACACCTCCCCGTTTCAATATCTACATGCTTTTTTATGGGTGAAACTGTTCCTACTCAAATTTAACTAGGTCTCTAACTATTTATTTACGATACGTTGAAAAATACTCATTACTTTGTTTAAAAAATAGTTAATACCTTATAAATAAAGC
The DNA here is from genome assembly GCA_963583905.1 of Stenurella melanura. Taxonomy (NCBI): domain Eukaryota; kingdom Metazoa; phylum Arthropoda; class Insecta; order Coleoptera; family Cerambycidae; genus Stenurella; species Stenurella melanura. The sequence goes on along the minus strand of OY757317.1, from coordinate 63,830,343 downwards.
TCCTTACGTTTTATGATATTCCCGTTTAAGATATTTAGAAACAATTTCACCTACCTTTCTAGAATTTCAAAGAATCCAGGTAATATTATTAAAGAAAATTTCATGTTTGAGATATGAAAAAACAACAAACCAGCATTTTTAAAATCTTTATATCAAGGTATTGTAGAAATAAATAAAACACACTAGGTACCTACCCCATCTCGTTCCATTGTCATAACGCAATCTAAGTGCTTTTTGTACTTTCGGGCCTTTTTATTGGGTACCTGTATAAGTTTTGAACAATAAGCAATACTTTAACATGCCTATTTAACTAACTTTAAGTAGATTCACTTACGATAATTAAAATAAATAACAATATACACACACAGAAAGAGTTGAATAAATAAGTAATAAATAGTACATACCTATTTAATATTGATACTGGTTTCAATTAATAAAACTAACAATTTAGGTACCTATTTAAACAATTATTTTCAAACGTAAAAAACAGTAATTTATTTACTTATTAGTCGTTTACCTATACACGTTATTCTACCTATTTCCTTGTCGTTTAGATAACGTTTTTAACTTTAGTGGGGCATCGATACAGTTATTACTCTTCGAAGTTACCCCTGATGTAAACAATTATAGATTCTTCAATAATTATTACTAGATTCCTTTATAACCTAAAATTATGAAATAATAGTCTAATAGGCACTATCAATTTCGGTATTAAATTAAATGATCATTAAAACCAACAGAAAGTGTTTAGTTTCTGTGTACTTACTGTCAATCAAATTGAGGGTTAGGTAATAGATATATGATCTAGACCTTTCCATACACAATTTTTAAAATAAATAAAAACAACAGATAATTTATTATTTAACATATTATTATACCAATTTTGTATTATATTTGTACACGTTTTTCATATACCTGTTTAATAATTGCCTAGATAGATACCAATTAAAAGTTTTCCTTTCAAATAGGACCTCAGGAAGATGTCTCGTACCCAGCTACCTAAAATCACATTTCGTTTTCTTATTTACATATTATATTAACAACTCGGAGAATCAATTCGTTTGATCAGAAGGAATTTTTATTGAAAATGGTAAAAAACATACCTAATTACAGTTGTGTCAACACTTTTCCCAGAGTAATTGAGATTTTTAATTAATTAATTCAAAGAGACTATTATCACTGATTTTACGGGGTAGCCATCTTGATTTAAAGTAGGACAGCTGCAATAAGTTATTTTTCACATTAGCTGGTAGTATTTGAGATGTCTAAAATAAAATAAGAAATAGTAACATTAGTTTTACTTCTTCAGGTTTATCCTAATGTTGCGTTCATACCTACCAATTATTGCGTTCTTCAATAATACAATTTGATTATTAAAATGACCACGCCCGTACCTCTCTACAACACGATTACATTCTAGAAAGAACGATCGAGAAATTAATAATTCAATATAAATCGTCAGATGGCTCACAACACAATATGCCTTTTAGAATCCACCTGATGGCGAGAAGGCAAAACTATGAAAATAAAAACTAGGAAACATAACTTTAATTTTATTGTTTTGCCTTCTCGCCATCAGGTGGATTCTAAAAGGCATATTGTGTTGTGAGCCATCTGACGATTTATATTGAATTATTAATTTCTCGATCGTTCTTTCTAGAATGTAATCGTGTTGTAGAGAGGTACGGGCGTGGTCATTTTAATAATCAAATTGTATTATTGAAGAACGCAATAATTGGTAGGTATGAACGCAACATTAGGATAAACCTGAAGAAGTAAAACTAATGTTACTATTTCTTATTTTATTTTAGACATCTCAAATACTACCAGCTAATGTGAAAAATAACTTATTGCAGCTGTCCTACTTTAAATCAAGATGGCTACCCCGTAAAATCAGTGATAATAGTCTCTTTGAATTAATTAATTAAAAATCTCAATTACTCTGGGAAAAGTGTTGACACAGCTGTAATTAGGTATGTTTTTTACCATTTTCAATAAAAATTCCTTCTGATCAAACGAATTGATTCTCCGAGTTGTTAATATAATATGTAAATAAGAAAACGAAATGTGATTTTAGGTAGCTGGGTACGAGACATCTTCCTGAGGTCCTATTTGAAAGGAAAACTTTTAATTGGTATCTATCTAGGCAATTATTAAACAGGTATATGAAAAACGTGTACAAATATAATACAAAATTGGTATAATAATATGTTAAATAATAAATTATCTGTTGTTTTTATTTATTTTAAAGATTGTGTATGGAAAGGTCTAGATCATATATCTATTACCTAACCCTCAATTTGATTGACAGTAAGTACACAGAAACTAAACACTTTCTGTTGGTTTTAATGATCATTTAATTTAATACCGAAATTGATAGTGCCTATTAGACTATTATTTCATAATTTTAGGTTATAAAGGAATCTAGTAATAATTATTGAAGAATCTATAATTGTTTACATCAGGGGTAACTTCGAAGAGTAATAACTGTATCGATGCCCCACTAAAGTTAAAAACGTTATCTAAACGACAAGGAAATAGGTAGAATAACGTGTATAGGTAAACGACTAATAAGTAAATAAATTACTGTTTTTTACGTTTGAAAATAATTGTTTAAATAGGTACCTAAATTGTTAGTTTTATTAATTGAAACCAGTATCAATATTAAATAGGTATGTACTATTTATTACTTATTTATTCAACTCTTTCTGTGTGTGTATATTGTTATTTATTTTAATTATCGTAAGTGAATCTACTTAAAGTTAGTTAAATAGGCATGTTAAAGTATTGCTTATTGTTCAAAACTTATACAGGTACCCAATAAAAAGGCCCGAAAGTACAAAAAGCACTTAGATTGCGTTATGACAATGGAACGAGATGGGGTAGGTACCTAGTGTGTTTTATTTATTTCTACAATACCTTGATATAAAGATTTTAAAAATGCTGGTTTGTTGTTTTTTCATATCTCAAACATGAAATTTTCTTTAATAATATTACCTGGATTCTTTGAAATTCTAGAAAGGTAGGTGAAATTGTTTCTAAATATCTTAAACGGGAATATCATAAAACGTAAGGAGCTTTATTTATAAGGTATTAACTATTTTTTAAACAAAGTAATGAGTATTTTTCAACGTATCGTAAATAAATAGTTAGAGACCTAGTTAAATTTGAGTAGGAACAGTTTCACCCATAAAAAAGCATGTAGATATTGAAACGGGGAGGTGTGGGGCTCATTATCATAATTGTGTAATAACTGTGGTTCTTTTATTAGTGTTCATCACATATAGTTCTCTAAAAGAATAAGTGTCAAATTGCTTGTTTGTTAGCGAATGAGGAAACGGTTTAATGTTTTGAAAAATAAATCTTTTGTACTCATCTTTTATGTATAGCTCCTGTACGTGTGGCTATACGTACGTAATAGATTTGAAGCAACACAGTCTATATTATAGATCATGATACGTATCTAGATTATTCAGAGAGAGAGAGATCTAACTCTCTACAGAAAGATGATGCAATCAGCTGTAAGGGTTTAGTATACTGTCGTTTTCAGATTATACATCGTCTGATTTTGCTAATTTTGAAATATTCAGTGGAATTTAAAAAATTAAAAAGTGTTTCTATCATTCACATACTGAGTATTTTATTTGCTACATGTGAGTATGTGTAAATTATTAGATATAGTTTAGATAAATATTTAAATACGCATAAAATATTTACAGTATAAAATGTACCAATTTTAATTTTATCTAATTAATTCACATATTTCTACTCGGTCGGCTGAATTATTCTTTACGTTATTAATAATAATACTAGTATATTTGCATAAGAAACATCCACATTCAGTAAAATTATGCTATAGTATTCTAAAACATTTTTAAATGACTTAAATATTTCGAAAGTAAGCTCAACTAAACTGAATAACCCGTAAAGTCTAAGACTGGTTGCGGGATAATTAACCCACTTGCATGTTCTCAAACTGTTCATTTAATGGACACATGGCATATTAAAAATACATTAATTAAAAAAGAGTTAAAAATTATGTAATTACAATTTAATAGGAATTTCTTACTTTTGTTTTCAATACATTCGGAGATTTACTGTTGGTTATCTAAGGTGGCAGATAATGATATAACCTTAGAGCAAGATTATGATGGTTACGTGAGTACATATTTTTTATACTTGCCGGCACCTTATAATTTCCCTTTTTATACCATGTACCTTATAAAATATCTTGTTTTTATATTAAAAAGTGGTTCTATGTAGGAAAAATAATTGTTTCAAATCTAACGGTTTAGTATCTGTGTATATTTCATCAGATATTGTGGAGCTTATTAAGTAAAAAATAGATCTTTGATATAAATAAATTTCATATATGTTAGGTACTTATGACTTATTTCAAGAGTTTATGACATTTAATGAATTTAAAACCGAGAATATAAGACAAATACTAAGAAGCTTCTTAAAAACTGTTTAATTCCGATATTTTATCATTATCTATTTTAATACAACACATAGTACTGGATAGCAAGCGATTTTTGTATGTGCCTCATGCAGAAAATATTTGAAAAATGATTTTGCTTGTATTTTAAAGAATGCATTACAATGAAAACTCTGTACCTTCAAATTTCACTAGTTTTGAAGTTATTTATAAATTTTGTTTTGTATACAATTTACGTTGCCTTTTTATAGATTATTTGATGTAACTACTTATATACAATATATACCTACAATATCGTATTTGTAAATACATATTTTTTTACTCGATCGATTTGTACACGCATTCTGAGTGTCCTTTTCTATCAGAAAGTGACGCTTGAGGGCGCTAGAGCTAAAAATTACCTATCCTATAGAAGAGACTGCCACCTAAAAGAGTCTTGGTATATAAGTTTTATCATCCTAATTATTGTTTATTTGATTACTATTATAAAAATTGTAATTTCACTATAAAAACTATATTTCGTTATCTTTTTTCTTCTGATTATCGATGTCCATTAGATATTAATATGCAAATTCTTTTGAACAGGAACCGCTGGGGTGAAGTCCTAGAGGAAGTCAAGGCTCATAATAGGCTGTAGCGTTAGAAAAGCAGAAGAAACAACTTGTTTTGAGCAGAGGTGACTGAGGGGTGTGAAGTCCTAGAAGTTGATAAGATCTATCATAGGTTGTAACACCAGCGAGCAGACGAAGTAATTGATATTATATACTTTAAATATAGGTTTAAAATACCAGCCTAAAAAGACCAGCGAATAATTATTAATCACGTGACTTTAGTTTAATTATATATTATCTGTGGTTGTATTTGATTTTCGTTAGTTGTATTTCAACGCTTAGCTTGTGCACATCAAGATTATCATCATGTCTAATAGTGTCTCGGTAGTTGTAATTAATAA